>CM032354.1:155096629-155336332 GCA_019023105.1 Diglossa brunneiventris | reverse complement strand
AAGAGATGAGAATCTTGACACCATGTTCCAGAAGGATTTATTATATGATATATATTATATTAAAAATATATATATCTAAAACTACACTAAAGATTAGAAAGGAGACATCGGAAGGCTAGAAAGGAATGAATAATAAAATCTCGTGACAGACTCAAAGAGTCTGACAAGATGGCTGTGATTGGCCATTAATTAAAAACAATTCACATGCCGGGTAAACAGTTCTCCAAATC
The DNA here is from genome assembly GCA_019023105.1 of Diglossa brunneiventris. NCBI lineage: Eukaryota > Metazoa > Chordata > Aves > Passeriformes > Thraupidae > Diglossa > Diglossa brunneiventris. The sequence goes on along the minus strand of CM032354.1, from coordinate 155,336,102 downwards.
ACATTCCAAAGCAGCAAAACATGGAGAAGCTGAAGCTTCCCAGCTTCTCAGGAGAAAAATCCTGGCAAAGGGATTTTTCAGAAAATGTGTCAGTGGCACTGGGGCATTTAGGGAGCAGAGAGAAGAGCTGGTGTGGTTTTGGGGAGCAGATCCAGAGGTGAGCAGAGCCAGGGAAGAGCTGGCATGTTTTGGGAGCAGATCCAGAGGTGAGCTGGGGCACACAGGGAGCAGAGCCAGGGAAGAACTGGCGTGTTTTGGGAGCAGATCTAGAGGTGAGCAGAGCCAGGGAAGAGCTGGCGTGTTTGGGGAGCAGATCCAGAGGTGAGCTGGGGCACACAGGGAGCAGAGCCAGGGAAGGAATGGCGTGTTTTGGGAGCAGATCCAGAGCAGCTCAGGCGTGCTGAGGGGCAGAGCCCAGCGCAGGGGCAGCCATGGGGAGGAGCAGGGAGCTGGAGCCCCTTCCCTCCTGTAGCAGCTGTCTGTGCAGAGGCTCTCTGAGAGGAGAGGACAGGACTGGAGGAGGCCGTGCCCACCCGGCCCTGCAGGTAAGGGGCTGCGGTGGGCTCTGGGGGTGGAAGAGGGGAACGCTGAGCTCCCGGTGCATGCTGCTTCCCTGGGCTGCTCCTCACCACACCCTCTGTGTCCCAGGGCCCTGGGGAGCTGGGGCAGTGCCCTGGTGCTTAGGCATGGAGACCAGAAGGTTCTGGGAGCTGTGGAGGCCTCCTTCCCTGCCCCGCCGTGCTGTGCTGCCCCTACAGCCCCTGTTTTCCTTGCAGGCCAAGAAGTACGCGATGGAGCAGAGCATCAAGAGCGTGCTGGTGAAACAAACCATCGCCCACCAGCAGCAGCAGCTCACCAACCTCCAGGTGAGAGCCCCCTGCGAGCCGCTCCCTGTGCCTCGTGCTCCCCCCGACACGGTGGAGTTCTCAGGGCCCTCGGAACCAGAGCACAGCCCTGAGCCTGCAGCTCCCCCAGGCACCCTGACTAACCTCACAAATTGCCCGCAGATCTCTCTTGTTCCGAGAGGAAATGGTTAAAAGTTCCTGTCCTGTTGGACGTCCCTTCTTGAGATACGAGAAGCCAAAGACTTTGCCGTGGGCTTTGCTTCTGAGCCATGTTTGAGGTGGTGAAGGCAGAAGGGATCCTGGGAACGGTGTCCTGTCACCATCTCCTCTGCCTGAGGGAGGGTCCCTGTGTCCCCGTGTCCCAGCGCTGCCCCATTTCCCTCCCCTGCACCCGGTGCTCTCAATTCTGGAGAAGTTCTCTTGGCTGTTCCTGCTTGTACTGGAATGCCCATACCGGGAGAGCCCTTAACTGGGGTTTGACCTCCCCTCCTTCAGAAGTTTCTAGAACACATCTCAGTGCCTTTTCTGGAAGTCAGGAAGCCCAAAACGAGGGCTTTGCCTGAGGAATCTCTGCGGATATGCTCTCCCTGCCCGGCAGCTGAGGCCGTTTGGGGCTGTGCCTGGTTCTGAGGGTCTGCTCTAGCTGAGGGGCTCCTTTTAAATGCTGGGGGTGAACCAAGGACAGTGGTTGCAGAGGTTACTATTGCCTTGAGTCCCCCCTGGGATCCCACCCTGCTTCCCGAGGCAGCGGCAGCAGCACAACCCCACCCTGGCCTGGTGGGACCGGACTCGGCAGGGTCCTGGCGCCGGACACTCCTGGGGACCAGGCAGTGAGGGCCGAGGAAGGAGAGGCCTCTCGCAGGTGCCCCTGCGCGCCGCTCTGCTTGAGTTTGTACAAACAGCCGTAGTATGCTCAGCTCCAACAGACTGAACTCTGTCTTTACTGTCTTTCAGATGGCAGCAGTGACAATGGGCTTTGGAGATCCTCTCTCACCTTTACAATCGGTCAATAGACATATTCACTTCTTCTGGGGCACTTGTCTTAGTCAGGGGCCTAGCGTGGGGACGTTCGTAGTGGTGCCAATGCTCTTGTCCGCGCCCAGCGCAGCCCTCCCACATCCCCACCTGTACTGGACACGCCCAGGAGCAGAGCGAGGTGTCACTGCCCCGAGAAGACCCCAGGCTGTGCAGTCTGCGGGGACACTGCCACTCAGGGGCACAGACAGCTTTAGATTTCCACCAGTTCTGAACACACCCGTGAAATTGTGGGAGCTGCATTTCTAGGGATGCTACAGTTCTGAGGTCCCGACCTAAAACTAACGGCCAAGGTAACTCACCAAGGGGCGACTTGTTGTGGAACGACCTCCCAGCAGCCAGAGCCGGCCGGTGCTGGGGAGGGCCGGGGTGCCGGAGGTTGGCAGAGCATGGTGCAGCCCAGGCTCAGACTCTCTTTACTGTGCACGCTCCAGACCAGGGCAGTATGGCACGTTCTGAGTGCAGCCAAAGCAGGATGGAAGGGACAGAACTGCAGGACTGATCAGAGAACTCCTGTGAGCCTTTGTGCCCCTTCTAATCAGAGGCCACAAAGAGCTGAATGACTTGGCACAATCCATCCCCTCCTTTTCCAAGAGGTGCTGGGCAGAGTGTCCTGTGACTCCTCTGTGCACCCAAAGGTTCATTTGTAAATTCATTTGCACATTTGTAAATACCTCTGTGGCTTGCTGGAATATGAGATTTGTGCCTGATGTAAAACACAGGCAGAGATTGAACTCCAAGGAAAAGGGCACTGAGGTGAAATCCCCAGTCTCCCTCCTGTGGCAGTGGGTGGTGTGTCAGTGGGGAGCCAGCGTGGCTGTTCTGGGGCAGGGTAAGTTTGGAGTGGAGCAGAGCAGCCTTCTTGGTGTGGATTTGGCAGAGATGGTGTCGGAGCCCTCATGCCCAGGAACTCCCCCCATCCCTGGAGCTGCTGCCTGACCCTGGAACTGCATCAATTTGGCCTAGATTGTTTCTGGCTCATTCTCCCCAGCTGGGCACAGCTGAATTGGTGGCACAGGAAAGTTTTAGTTGCTTATGACCCCAGGGCACGGGGCTGTGACCCCTTTTCCTCAGCCTTTCCTCCCTGGGCAGTCACAGGTGGACACAGCCCAGGAGCAGGAGCCTGGTGCAGTTCAGAGCAGTCAGGATATCCCATTCTTGGCAGGTGCTTTATCCCTGAGCCCACTCAGAATGCACAAAGTGCAAACAGGCCCCTGTCCAGCACTTTTCCTGTTGCCAGGGTTCCCTATTCCTTTGTGGAGGCAGCACAGCCTGAGCTCCCTGAGCTCTGGGTCTCAGAGCCTGAGTGGCAGCTTCCCATGGTCAGTCCTCAGTGTCACAGTGTGAGATTCCCATGTCCCTTGACCATCTCCTGGTGTCACCGTGTCATGACTGATGCTCGTGGTGAGGGTTGTGCATCACCTGCTTTGGTTACAAGAGCACCCCAGGGTGGGGTTTTGGCCTGTCCTTAAAATAACCTCCAATCCCTTTAGAGCAGCATTGCACAGCTGCAGGTGGGGGCTGCTGCCTGGCTGAGGCTTCAGGTGCCTTTCCATGTTACAGGAGGAGAAAGGCACAGGGAGCAGTGAGATCAGCCCAGGGGCTGCTGAGAGCACTGAGATGTCCAGGCAGGAGGCCCTGACACCAACCTGTGCTGAGCTCAGGGGCCCAGGGCACATCCCCCACCCAGATGCTCCTGTTGGTGACCCACAGACACAGAGTCAGCACAGCCCATCTCAGCTCTGCCTTCTGCAAACTCAAAATCCCAGGGTCATTGAGGCTGGAAAAGACCTCCAAGGTCATCGAATCCACGCTGTGCCTGATCCCCACCCTGTCACCAGCCCAGGTGTTCCTGGGCACCTCCAGGGATGGGGACTCCACACCTCCCTGGGCAGCCTCTTCCAGTGCCTGACCACCCTTTGCAGGAAGGAATTCTTCTGCTGTCTGAAAATCCCGAGTCCTCCTCACTCCCCAGCTCTCCTTTAGAGTCTGTGGCAGGGCAAGGTGGGCATTTCCTCCTGCAGAGGCTCCTCGGGGGAGGCACCTCCCTGGGACACCCAGGGTGACACTGGTGGTGGCTCTGACCCCCTCAGCAGATGAGCTGCAGACTGAGGGGCTTTCCTGCACAAAGCTGGGAATGTGCTGGAGCACCTGGGAGAGCAGCCAGCCTCTGTGCTGCATGTGTACGTGCCATAGTCCTGCTGGTCACAGCCTGCAGAGTAAAGAGAGCCGTGGCCCAGCCGTGCTGGGAAATCCTTAGCCAGGCAGGGGGCAAGCTGGATGTCATCCCAGGAGCAGCAGCTGGGGTTTAATGTCTCCTCAGGAGCAGCAGCTGGGGCTGGATGTCACCTCAGGAGCAGCAACTGGGGCTTGATGTCACCTCAGGAGCAACAATTGGGGTTTAATGTCACCTCAGCAGCAGCAGTTGGGGCTCGATGTCACCTCAGGAGCAGCAGTTGGGGCTCGATGTCACCTCAGGGGCAGAGTCTGGGGCTTGATGTCACGTCAGGGACAGCAGTTGGGGTCTGATGTCGCCTCAGGGACAGTCTGGGGTGAGAGCTGTCCCTGTTTGCAGTGGCCTGTATGGAATGGCAGGAGTCAAACCCTCCCAGGTTGTTTCCAGTGGCAGTCCTGGACAGGAGCAGTAGGGAGCAGGAGTCCCTCGGGTACAGGCTGTGTCCCTGCTGCTGTGCCTGTCACAGATGAGCTCTCCCTCCTTTTGGGCTGCAGCATCCCCAGGCACAGCTCCTGTGCTCTTTGGGGCACCCCAAAATCAGCCTTGAGGAGGCCCTGAGTGCTTTTCCCCTGCCCCAGGGGTCCCCAGGCATGGCAGAGCTCCTGTGCTCTTTGGGGCACCCCAAAATCAGCCTTGAGGAGGCCCTGAGTGCTTTCCCCCTGCCCCGGGGGTCCCCAGGCACGGCAGAGCTCCTGTGCTCCTTAGGGCACCCCAGAAATGGTCTCCTGAAGGCCCTGCTTGCAGCCCCTCTGCCCTGGGGGTGCTAGGGAGGGAAGGGGGTGCTCAGAGCTCCCTGCTGTGCTGCAGGGCAGGGCCAGAGGCATCACCTGCTGCTGCTGCACGTGCTCTGCACCAGCCTCTCCGTGCCCCAGGTGTGTCCCACCTGCCCCAGAGCCGTCCCCTCACGCGCAGGCAGTGACTCCTCCAGAGCCCCGAGGTGTGGCCGCATCTCCAGGGCCACGTTCCTCAGCAGCTCTAGAGCTGCTCTGGGGGTGACAGACATGAAGGACAGACACACTGTGCTCTGCTTTTGGGATCCCTCCCGTGAGGAATGGCTGGATTTGTCTCGAGAGCAGGTTTCCAGGCAGACGTAGGGCACCGTGGCAGGAACCCTGCGTGCAGCGCCCGCGTGGCGGGGCTGCCCCAGCACAGCCAGTGCCGCCAGGCAGGGATGAGTACTGGCACCACACGCTTCCCAGGAGTCCCACTGGGCCACGGAAGTGTTTGGCTTTGCTGTTGAGCTGTGGCAGTGGTGGTGCCCAGTACTGGATCTCGGACTGCCGGGGGTGGGGGGAGGCTCTGGTGCCGGAGGGAGCGGGGGGAGGTTCCCAGTTCCAGGCCCTGTGCTGCCGGGGAGGGGGCGGGAGTGCCGATGGATCTCTGCTGCTGGGGGGAGCGGGAGGGGTTCTCCCAGTGCCCCGAGCTGAGCCCTTTGCTGCCTGGAGGGGGAAACTGCCCTAGAGCGAAGGGATTCCCTCCTCCTGCAGGCGTGGCTGGAGATGAGACCCGGCCGGAGGGGCCGAGCCGTGCACGAGCCGGACTTTATCCGGGACCGAGGCGGGCGGATCCGCTCCAGCGGCCTGTGCAGCGAGCAGGGAAATCCTTCTGGTCCAGGCTGTGGCTGGCTCCGGGAGGGAAGCAGCAGGGGGAGGAGGCCCCGTGGCCATGGCCAGCCCGGCACTGACCGGCCAGTCCTTGTCTCGCTACAGATGGCGGCCCAGAGGCAGCGCGCGCTCGCCATCATGTGCCGGGTCTACGTGGGCTCCATCTACTACGAGCTGGGGGAGGACACCATCCGCCAGGCCTTCGCCCCCTTCGGGCCCATCAAGAGCATCGACATGTCCTGGGACTCCGTCACCATGAAGCACAAGGTGGGATGGGGCTGCTGGGAGGTTCCCTGCCTGCGGCAAGGGGTGCAACCGGAGGAGCTTTAAGGTGCTGTCCCAGCCAAACCCTTGTGGCGTTGCCTGGGTCTGGCAAAGAGGAGGTGAATTGTTCTTGGAAGGGGTAGAATTCCTTGAGGGCAGCAAGAGCTGGTGGTGGCCCAGTGATGAGGCATTCTGGGGTCTTCTGCAAGGGATATTTCTTTTAGCCATGTGTCCTAAACACAAAATAAGCAGCTTTTCAGAATTTTGGAAGGAATTCTTCCCTGTGAGGGTGGTGAGGCCATGGCACAGGTTGCCCAGAGAATCTGTGGCTGCCCCGTCCCTGGAAGTGTCCAGGTCAGGCTGGATGGGGTTTGGAGCAGCCTGGTCTAGTGGAAGGTGTGGAACTGGATGGGCTCTAAGGTCCCTACAACCCAAACCTTTCCATGATTCCTTGATTCCCAGCCCTCAAGGAGCATCCTCCTCTCTTCAAGGCTTTCCAGATGCAGCCAGGAGAGGAAAGGGCCTCTATCCCTGTGAAGAACAAGCTCCTTTTAGCACTGGGGGTGAATGTTTGCAGCTCCCTGATCTGCTTAGGGCAGGATTCTGTGGTGGGAGCTGGGTGTGTGGGGTGAAGTGCATGGAATCAGAATCGTTGAAGTTGGAAAAGAGCTCCCAGGGCACTGAGTGCCACATTCAGTCATTCACTGGACATCTCCGGGGATGGGGACTCCACACCTCCTTGGACAGCCCCTTCCAATGCCTGACCACCCTTTCAGTGATGAAATTCCTCCTGCTGTCCGACCTGAAGCTCTGGAAGTGCTGACAAGGCAGCAGCCCTTAGTTAGGCGGGGTTTTGCTGCAGGGCCTCAGAGTCTGAGGGGCTCCAGAATCAGATGTCCTTGAGGGAACCTCTGCAGGCATTTTCTGCCATATTAAAATGCTTCTCTAAGGAATCTTCCTGGGCCACAAGCAGGAGTCGGGGAGGTGAGAATCAATCCCGCCTGTAGGTCCATGGGCAAGCTTGGCACAGCTGGAGTGACTGACAGGTGTCTCCTCCCATCGCAGGGCTTTGCCTTTGTGGAATACGAGGTTCCTGAGGCCGCCCAGCTGGCCCTGGAGCAGATGAACTCTGTCATGCTGGGGGGAAGGAACATCAAGGTGAGTAACACTCCTGCTCTGCAAATTCCTGCTTCTCTTTTCCTGGTTTCACGCCTGGAAATGCTCCCCGCAGCCCTGTGGTGGGGGAAGGAACCTAAAGACTGTTCCCTGATGGACCTTGATGTCCAGCATGGGGCACACGGTGGCTCTGGGTCCCTCCTGTCTGAGGAGAAACCTGCAAGTCCCACCTGAGACTGGCCCCAGGGACTGCACTCAGGTTTTCCCACCCACACATGGAATTCTTTTGAAGACAAAGCAAAGGGGATTCTTTATATCTTTTATGGTGTCTCTGACATGCCCTGAGTGTGAGCAGAGTGCCATGGCCCAGGGGGTTTCGGAGAGAGGGAGGAATGCTGTGGTTTGCTGGCAGAGTGCTTCTCAGTCTCTGGAAGTTTGTCAGGTCAGGGAAGGTAAATGGGTACAGGGAGGAGGGAGCAGAGCCCAGGACCCCGTCAGTGCAGGCTGTTCTGGACCTGTTCCCTCTGAGCTGTGCTGCGCTTTGCACAGGCAGGGAGGGGCCAGGTGCTGCCCTGCTCCATGGGCTGTCCATACCACAGAATAATGGAGCTGTTCACGTGGGAAAATCCCTCCCAGCCCATCGAGCCCAGTCTGTCACCCAGCCCCACCTTCTCACCCAGCCCAGAGCACTGAGTGCCATGTCCAGGCATTCCTTTGATGTCTCCAGGGATGGGGACTCCAGCACCTCCTGGGCAGCCCCTTCCAATGCCTGAATGCCTTTCCTTGAAGAGATTCTTCCTGATGTCCAGCCTGGACCTCCCCTGGCACATCTGGAGGCTGTTTCCCCTTGTCCTGTCCCTGTTCCCTGGAGCAGAGCCAGACACCCCTGGCCGTCCCCTCCTGTCAGGAGCTGTGCAGAGCCACAAGGTCCCCCCTGAGCGTCCTTTACTCCAGGCTGAGCCCCTTCCCAGCTCCCCCAGGCACTCCAGGCCCTTCCCAGCTCCACTGCCACCCTGTCCCTGCAGGTGGGGAGGCCCAGCAACATCGGGCAGGCTCAGCCCATCATTGACCAGCTGGCAGAGGAGGCCCGAGCCTTCAACCGCATCTACGTGGCCTCGGTGCACCAGGACCTGTCCGACGACGACATCAAGAGCGTGTTCGAGGCCTTTGGCAAGATCAAATCCTGCACCTTGGCCAGGGACCCCACCACAGGGAAGCACAAAGGCTACGGCTTCATTGGTACAGCCGGGTGGAGCTGGGGCAGGGCAGGGGGGTGTCCTCTGCTCCTGGGGCTGGGGCAGGGCAGGGGGGTGTCCTCTGCTCCTGGGGCTGCACTCAGGGCTGGGATTTCCACCCTAGGGAGGAAATTTCCGTAGCGGGGAGGAATAAATTTGGAGCAGGTCAGGGCTGGTTTTAGAAATATATGGGAAAATATATGGTGGCTGTGAGGGGGTGAGGTGCTGCCACACGGTGCCCAGAGGAGCTGTGGCTGCCCCAGCCCTGGCAGTGCCCAAGGCCAGGTTGAACAGGCTTGGAGCAGCCTGAGACAGTGGGAGGGGGCAGGGAGTGGGGCTGGAAGGTGTTTGAGGTCCCTTCCCACCCAAACCATTCCATAATTCCATGATTGAACAAGGGAAGGCTCCTTAGTGAATGATCTCCTCCTGCAGAGTACGAGAAGGCCCAGTCCTCCCAGGATGCCGTGTCCTCCATGAACCTCTTTGACCTGGGGGGTCAGTACCTGCGCGTGGGCAAGGCCGTGACACCCCCAATGCCACTCCTGACACCTGCCACACCTGGAGGGCTCCCCCCTGCAGCTGCTGTCGCTGCTGCTGCTGCCACCGCCAAGATCACAGCACAGGTGAGACACGGGCTGGGACAGGTGGGACACGGGGGTGGGACACGGGGTGGGACAGGTGAGACAGGGTGGGACAGGGGGTGGGACAGGTGGGACATGGAAGTGAAATGGGATGGAGCAGGTGGGACATGGGGAGGGACAGGGGAGACACAGGGTGGGACAGGGGATGGAACAGATGGGACACGGGGAGGGACGGGAGACACAGGGTGGGACAGGGAAACACGGGGGTGGAACGGGGTGGAACAGGGGATAGAACAGATGGGACATGGGGAGGGGACAGGGGAGTGACAGGTGAGACACGGGGGTGGGACAGCGGAGGGACAGGGGGAGGCACAGCTGAGACGTGGAGGTGGAACAGGGGAGGCAGAGGGACAGTTCAGATGAGACACGGGGATAGCTCACGGGAGGCACAGGGACAGCCTCAGGTGAGACACAGGTGAGACACAGAGGGGTGGAACAGGGGAGGCACAGGTGGGACACAGAGGGGTGGAACAGGGGAGGCACAGGTGAGACACAGGGATGGAATAGGGGACAGCAGAGGTAAAGCACAGGGACAGTACAGAGCACTGCAAGGGTGCCCAGAGAAGCTGCCCCGACCCTGGAAGTGTCCAAGGCCAGGTTGGGCAGAGCTTGGAGCAGCCTGGGCTAGTGGAAGGTGTCCCTGCTCATGTCAGGGGGTGGGACTGGATGAGCTTTAAGGTCCCTTCCAGCACAAGCCATTCCAGGATGCCATGATTCCAGATCATACTCTGTCCCAGGATTTCACACATGGAGGCTTGTCCCTGGCTGTGGGGAATCTGAGATACCAGATTTTGGAATGATCTGGCACAGCTGATGAGAGCTTTATTCCAAGAACTGGTGGGGAAGGGTGGAGGGAGTTCCTAGTCTGGAAATTAAACCAGCAGTGAGGGAAAAATGTTTGCAGGAGAGGCTGAAAGCAATCAGGGAAGGACATGGAAGGGGTGAGGGCCGGGGGCAGGAGCAGCTGTGTGAGCTGCACTCTGGCTGCAGGTCTCACCTGTAGCAGGGTGGAACAGGCCTGGGATGGCTTTAGGCTGCTAAAAACAGGGAAAGGCAGAGATGGGGTGGGTTGGATATTGATACAGGACTTGAGTTCTCTGATTTCGTTTTCCTGAAGTACCAGGAGCTCCTGGGCGGGACCACTGGGCACAGATTCCCATGGCTGTGCCCCCTCCCTGCCTTGGGCAGCAGGATCCCCCCGTGGCACTGCAGTCCATGGAGCAGGACAATTCCAGCACTGTTTGTGTTGTGGGGTTTTCTTGGGCAGGAATTGCTGGTCAGTGCAGCCCCTGGTGCTGCTGCAGCAGAGCTGGGGCTCCAAAAGGCTTTTTGGGCAATGTTCCCCTGAATCAAAGGTGGAGGCAGGAGTGGGAGGAGCTGCCCCTCCTGTGGAACTCACAGGTCCCCAGGAGAGATTCCAGAGGTCTGGAAAGCTCTGCAGTCAGGGCAGGGAGGAAGATGAGACATGGCTGGAATTACTTGGATCAGAATCACTTTGGGAAGGGAGAATGACTCTGCTGAAGTGAAATGGTGGGGATGTGGTAGAGACGTGGGTAAATCCTGCTGTTCTGTCAGGAAACTGCAGGATCTGTTCCTGTCAGGAGAGTGGCACTAAAGAGAGAGGAGCAGGGTCACCCCTGTCTACCAGAGGGAGGAAAAGTCAGACTTGCAGGGAAGTGGAAGAATCAAAAGTATTGGGAGAAGTTTTTTAGCCATTTCCAGTGGAGCCAGCAATTCCAGTGGTTTTGTTCCAGCAGTTTCCCATTCCCCCTCATTAGGAGCTTCATCTCCAGTGGAAATAGGAGTGGCCTTGTGGGCACTGGGGGCAGAGCCCTGATGGGGTGGGTTGGATGCCAGAGCTTGGGCATTTATGTAGGGGAGAGTGGGGATATCACAGCAGTCACAGATCCACTAACATATGGGATGGAGGGACAAAACCTTGGCATCTTCTGCTCTGCCACATCAGGGGTTACAGGAGCCCCAGTAATACAAGGGAGAGAAGCATGTGAGCAATTAAAGCAGGACTACAGTGGCCTGGAAAGCAGCAACAGCCAAAAACATGGGGATCCTGGAATGTGTTTTAGGCACAGTATTTCAGTACTTCCATGGAAGTGCTTACTGTTCAGCTGGATGTTCCTCCTGGTGGTTGTTGGAGTTCTGGGTGTCTGGAGTCAGGGTGCTTCTTGGGGTTGGAGTTCCTGGAGGTTTTTCTTCCTTGGGATTGGAGCTCCTGGAGGAGGTTTTTCTTCCTTGGGATTGGGGTTCCAGGAGGAGGTTTTTCTTCCTTGGGATTGGATTCCAGGAGGAGGTTTCTCTTCCTTGGGATTGGATTCCAGGAGGAGGTTTCTCTTCCTTGGGATTGGATTCCAGGAGGAGATTTTTCTTCCTTGGGATTGGATTCCAGGAGGAGGTTTTTCTCCCAGGGTGCTTCAGAGTTTCTGTGTCCCTGCTGGGCTGGGTGACACCTTTGCCTTCCCTCACAGCCCTGGGCGCTCCTGGGGATGGATGGGAGTGTTGGGAATTTCCCGGGTGCAGGGAGCTGAGCCTGGCTGGCTGCTCTGCAGGGACAGTGCCTGGGGCAGGGCTAAGCCAGGTTTTCCCTGTGTCCCCAGGAAGCCGTGGCAGGAGCTGCAGTGCTGGGCACGCTGGCCACCCCGGGGCTCGTGTCCCCTGCCCTGACCCTGGCCCAGCCCCTGGGGGCCCTGCCCCAGGCTGTGATGGCTGCACAGGCCCCTGGTGTCATCACAGGTGGGTCCTCTCCTCCTGGCACCTCTGTCCCCTGTCTCCTGGCACCTGTGTCTGTCCCCTCCTCCTGTCACCCGTGTGTGCTCTCCCCTTGTCACCTCTGTGTGTCCCCTCTTCCTGTCACCCGTGTGTGCTCTCCTCCTGTCACCTCTGTGTGTCCCCTCCTCCTGTCACCCGTGTGTGCTCTCCCTTTGTCACCTCTGTGTGTCCCCTCCTCCTGTCACCCATGTGTGCTCTCCTCCTGTCACCTCTGTGTGTCCCCTCCTCCTGTCACCCATGTGTGCTCTGTCCCTTGTCACCTCTGTGTGTCCCCTCCTCCTGTCACCCGTGTGTGCTCTCCTCCTGTCACCTCTGTGTGTCCCCTCCTCCTGTCACCCGTGTGTGCTCTCCTCCTGTCACCTCTGTGTGTCCCCTCCTCCTGTCACCCGTGTGTGCTCTCCCTTTGTCACCTCTGTGTGTCCCCTCCTCCTGTCACCCATGTGTGCTCTGTCCCTTGTCACCTCTGTGTGTCCCCTCCTCCTGTCACCCGTGTGTGCTGTGCCCTTGTCACCTCTGTGTGTCCCCTCCTCCTGTCACCCGTGTGTGCTCTGTCCCTTATCACTTCTGTGTGTCCACTCCTCCTGTCACCCGTGTGTGCTGTGCCCTTGTCATCTCTGTGTGTCCCCTCCTCCTGTCACCCGTGGTTGCTCTCCCCCTGTCACCTCTGTGTGTCCCCTCCTCCTGTCACCCCTGTGTGCTCTCCCCCTGTCACCTCTGTGTGTCCCCTCCTCCTGTCACCTGTGTGTGCTGTGCCCTTGTCACCTCTGTGTGTCCCCTCCTCCTGTCACCTCTGTGTGCTCTGTCCCTTGTCATCAGTGTCCCTTTTCCACAGATGGCACTCTGTGCCTGGAGCCCATGTGAAGCCTGGGCAGGAGCTTGGATGTTTTATGGATTCATTTTGGTGTCCAATAGATGGGACAGGCCCTGGGTTCCCAGCAGGAACACCTGGCATGGGGGGGAAAGTTGGATAATTGGCACTGGGTGTCACTGACCATCACCCAGGTGTCACTGACCATTGTCCAGGTGTCACTGACCATTGTCCAGGTGTCACTGACCATCAACCAGGTGTCACTGACCATCACCCAGGTGTCACTGACCATCGCCCAGCTGTCACTGACCATCACCCAGGTGTCACTGACCATTGCCCAGGTGTCACTGACCATCACCCAGGTGTCACTGACCATCACCCAGGTGTCACTGACCATCACCCAGCTGTCACTGACCACTGCCCAGCTGTCACTGACCATCACCCAGGTGTCACTGACCATCACCCAGCTGTCACTGACCATCACCCAGCTGTCACTGACCACTGCCCAGCTGTCACTGACCATCACCCAGGTGTCACTGACCATCACCCAGCTGTCACTGACCATCACCCAGCTGTCACTGACCATTGCCCAGCTGTCACTGACCATCACCCAGGTGTCACTGACCCACTGCTCAGCTGTCACTGACCATTGCCCAGCTGTCACTGACCACTGCCCAGGTGTCACTGACCATCACCCAGCTGTCACTGACCATCAACCAGGTGTCACTGACCACTGCCCAGGTGTCACTGACCATCACCCAGGTGTCACTGACCATCACCCAGGTGTCACTGACCACTGCCCAGCTGTCACTGACCATCACCCAGGTGTCACTGACCACTGCCTAGCTGTCACTGACCATCACCCAGCTGTCACTGACCATCACCCAGCTGTCACTGACCATCACCCAGCTGTCACTGACCATTGCCCAGGTGTCACTGACCATCACCCAGCTGTCACTGACCATCACCCAGCTGTCACTGACCCACTGCCCAGCTGTCACTGACCATCACCCAGCTGTCACTGACCATTGTCCAGCTGTCACTGACCATCACCCAGCTGTCACTGACCATTGCCCAAGTGTCTCTGACCATCGCCCAGCTGTCACTGACCATCGCCCAGGTGTCACTGACCATCACCCAGCTGTCACTGACCATCACCCAGGTGTCACTGAGCATCACCCAGCTGTCACTGACCATCACCCAGCTGTCACTGACCATCACCCAGCTGTCACTGACCATCACCCAGGTGTCACTGACCATCACCCAGCTGTCACTGACCATCACCCAGGTGTCACTGAGCATCACCCAGCTGTCACTGACCATCACCCAGCTGTCACTGACCATCGCCCAGCTGTCACTGACCATCACCCAAGTGTCACTGACCATCACCCAGCTGTCACTGACCATCGCCCAGCTGTCACTGACCACTGCCCAGCTGTCACTGACCATTGCCCAGCTGTCACTGACCCACTGCCCAGCTGTCACTGACCATCACCCAGCTGTCACTGACCATCACCCAGCTGTCACTGACCATTGTCCAGCTGTCACTGACCACTGCCCAGCTGTCACTGACCATCACCCAGCTGTCCCTGACCACTGCCCAGCTGTCACTGACCATCACCCAGCTGTCACTGACCATCACCCAGCTGTCACTGACCATTGCCCAGCTGTCACTGACCATCACCCAGCTGTCACTGACCATCACCCAGGTGTCCCTGACCACCCTCCTGTGCTCTCCCAGGTGTGACCCCTGCCCGGCCGCCCATCCCGGTGACCATCCCGCAGGTGGGGGTTGTGAATCCGATCCTGGCCAGCCCCCCAGCCCTGGGGCTGGTGGAGGTGAAGAAGGAGAATAAGGAGGAGGAGGAGGTGTTCCAGGAGTCGGAGCGGCCGGAGATGCTGAGCGAGCAGGAGCACATGAGCATCTCGGGCAGCAGCGCCCGCCACATGGTCATGCAGAAGCTGCTGCGCAAGCAGGAGGTGAGTGTGGCAGGGAACAGCTGCCACCTGGGTGCCAGGCTGGGCTCTGCAGGGTGAGGGGCTCAGGGGCACCCACAGCACCTCTGAGCTCAGCAACAGCAGTTTGGGGCACCCACAGCACCTCTGAGCTCAGCAACAGCAGCTGAGGGCACCCACAGCACCTCTGAGCTCACCCACAGCTCCTCTGAGCTCAGCAGCAGCAGCTGAGGGCACCCACAGCACCTCTGAGCTCAGCAACAGCAGTTTGGGGCACCCACAGCACCTCTGAGCTCACCCACAGCTCCTCTGAGCTTGGGGCACTCAGGGAACACCTCGGGGGACTCAGGGGCACCTGGGGGCACTCAGGGAACACCTGGAGGGGGTCAGGGAACACCTGGGGGGACTCAGGGGCACCTGCCCTTGCTCTTCAGGATTGATTCACATGGGCCTGGAGTGCCAGGCCAAGGGAATGGTTTCCCAGTGCCAGGGATCTGGGCTAGGTGGGATATTGGGAAGGAATCCTTCCCAGTATTCCATGTAATCATATCATACAATATCCCAATAATGAGGGGTGTTAGACCCTGGCATGGGGTGCCCAGGGAAGCTGTGGCTGCCCCATCCCAAGGCTGGACAGGGCTTGCAGCCCCCTGGGATGGGCCGTGGCAGGGGTGGGACAGGATGGGCTTTTGGTCCCTCCATCCCAAACCATGCTGGCATTCCATGATCTTCCCCGAGTCCCTTGGAGGGCTCTGAGCAGGCGCTGGTGAGGAGTCTCTGACTGAACTCTGGTGTCACTGGATCAAACCCTGGTGGCCTTTGGGCTGGCACAGGCCAGGCCAGTCTGTCCCAAGAACCAAGTTTACCTTTGCCCCAGAACATTCCATAGTGGGGTGAGTCCTGTCCAAAATCCCAGAGGAGCCCCCAGTCTGGGTGACAGGGTGGGCGTTGGGTTGGACTCAATGGTCTTGGAGGTGTTTTCCCACCTGAATTGATTCTGTGAATCCCTGAGGTGTTGATCAAACAGAAGTTTGTGGGGATTGCAGTGAGGAAGAGGACAAGAATGAGGGGTAGAAAAAGAACATTAATCTGAACAATGGATTCATGGATTTTTGTGGGGGCTGTTGGAGGGGACTTGGTGATCTTGCCTGGGCATGTCCAGTTTGTTCCTTTGCTGGAGTCTCCTGGCAGATTTCCTGAGCTTTGACAGGGAACCTAAGGTATTTTTTCCCATTTGCTGATAGGGACAATGCTGGCAGCATTCCCCAAGGAATGAGGGTTCCCTCCCTCTTCTTCCCAAGGGTGCCTGAAGTTAAACACACCTTGGGGCTCCTGTCCCAGCAGCCACAGCCACCTCAATCCGTGGGACAGCCTGGCTTGGGAAAAGCTGAGCAGAGCTAAATAGTCTCATTTAAGGTTTAAGAAAAATTTAAACCCCAAAAAAACAAACCTTGTAAGCCTTTTCTAATATGATGCTCCATCCCAACCTGTTTGGAATTCTGAGCCTGCAAGTGCCCTTGGTTTGGGCTGTGAGGAGCAGCCACAGGAAATGTGTTCACGTGGAGCCTGGAATGGGATGGGGCAGAGCCTGGAATGCCCCAGGGGTGCCAGGGCCAGGTGCACAGAGCAGCCTGCCCAGAGAGGTGGTGGAATTCCTGTCCTTGAAGGTGCCCAGAGGCCACCTGGACGTGGCCCTGGAGCTCAGGCCAGGTGATCTGAGATCCCGAGGGGCTCAGTCATGGAAGGGCTGGGTGCAGGTGTGTCACCCACCTGTGTGTCCTGTTGGGAGCACCCAGAGCACCTGGGGAATCCCTCAGCTGTACTGGGAGGGCAGGAAAGGAACACAAAGAGAATTGTGACAGAACTGAGGAATTGTTGAGGAAAAGCCAAAAATATCTGTGTGGTATTTTCAGGGTCCCCTGTCAAAGGCAAGGAAAGTGATGACTCTGACTCCGTGTTCTTATAAGGCTAATTTATTATTTTATGATATTATATTATTTAAGAATACTAAACTAAACTATACTAAAGAACACAGAAAGGATACAGACAGAAAACTAGAAAGACACTAATGAAATCTTGTGACTCTCCCCAGAGTCTTGGCACAGTTTGACCATGATTGGTCATTAAGTAAAAACAATTCACATGAAACCAATGAAGCAATCACCTACCACATTCCAAAGCAGCAAGACACAGGAGAAGCAAATCAGATAAATTATTGTTTACATTTTTCTGTGAGGCTTCTCAGCTTCCCAGGAGAGAAATCCTGGCGAAGGGATTTTCCCAGAAAATATGAGAGTGACATACCTGGGTGGCAGCAGCACAGGGAAGATGAGAGGGGTGCCCAAGGCTCGTTGTGTTCCAGGGTGTGTCCCAGGAAATGGCACACAGCATTCCCAGCCAGGGGAATTCTGATCCAGGGGCCAGCAGCACACAGGCCTGGAAACTTGCTGCCACATTTCTCCTTACAGAGAAAAGCAAGGCACAAATCTTCCCAAGAATATTTCTGAGTTTCACATTCTCTGCACATCAGAGAAAGGAAAAACAATTCTTACCATTTGCTGTGCCTGTGTTGTGCCAAAGTGGAATGCAATGTGGAGATTGTTTACCCAGAGTGAGGGTGTTTTGTTTCCTTGGCCTGTGTGTGTGTGTGTGTGTGTGTGTGTGTGTGTGTGTGTGTGTGTGTCTGGGACTGTCTGGACAGTCACAAGAGAGAGTCAGGAGATGAGTGCAGAGAGAGCAGTTGTGTGCAGAGTGAGTGCTTAGCAGATTCAGTTTAGATGGAATGTAACATAGTATAATAAAGTAATAAATTATTATTAAAGTAATTATTATTAATTTTTATTATTAATTAAATTTTAAAATAAACCTTAATTAAAATTTAAAATATTTTTTATTAAATTTTATTAATTATTATTAAAGTAATTGACTGTTATTAATTATTATTAAAGTAATTAACCTTCTAATAGATGAAGTCCTCCTCATCATTCCTCCTCTGTCAGGTTCCCAGGCAGCAATGGAAGTTCAGTGATTATCCCTGAGAGGCTGAGCCTGCAGCCCCTGGAGCAGGCCTGTGTGATGGTGTTCACAGGGGTCCCAGGATGAGGGAAGAGATGAGAATCTTGACTCCATGTTTCAGAAGGCTGATTTATTATTTTATGATATATATTAAAACTATACTAAAAGAATAGAAGAAAGGATTTAATCAGAAGGCTTGAAAGGAATAGAAAGGAATGATAATAAAATCTTGTCACTGACCAGAGAGTCTGAGCCAGCTGACTGTGATTGGCCATTAATTAGAAACAACGACATGAGACCAATCACAGATGCACCTGTTGCATTCCACAGCAGCAGATAATCATTGTGTACATTTCACTTCTGAGGCCTCTCGACTTCTCAGGAGAAAAATCCCAGCAAAAAGATTTTTCATAAAATATCATGGCTGCAATGCCTGCAGTGGGGTTTGGGGTTTGGGGTTTGGGTTTGGGGTTTGGGTTTGGGGTTTGGGCTGTGCCCCGTGCGTGTCTCCAGCCTTCACCCCCTCCTCTCCTCCCTCCCTGCAGTCCACGGTGATGGTGCTGCGGAACATGGTGGATCCCAAGGACATCGACGACGACCTGGAGGGAGAGGTGACGGAGGAGTGCGGCAAGTTCGGGGCCGTCAACAGGGTCATCATCTACCAGGAGAAGCAGGGCGAGGAGGAGGACGCCGAGATCATCGTCAAGATCTTTGTGGAGTTCTCCATGGCCTCAGAGACTCACAAGGCCATCCAGGCGCTCAACGGGCGCTGGTTCGCGGGCAGGAAGGTGGTGGCCGAGGTCTACGACCAGGAGAGGTTTGACAACAGCGACCTCTCGGCATGAACTGAGCCCCGGGGCTGGGGCTGGGCCTGGGACTGGGCCTGGGCCTGGACCTGATCCTGGGGCTGGGGATGAGCCTGGGCCTGGGCCTGGACCTGATCCTGGGGCTGGGGCTGGGCCTGGGACTGGGCCTGGACCTGATCCTGGGGCTGGGGATGAGCCTGGACCTGATCCTGGGGCTGGGGCTGGGCCTGGGCCTGGGCCTGGACCTGATCCTGGGGCTGGGGATGGGCCTGGGGCTGGGCCTGGACCTGATCCTGGGGCTGGGGATGAGCCTGGATCTGATCCAGGGCCTGGGATGGGCTTGGATCTGGGGATGGGCCCAGCTCTGAGTCTCAGCCTGGGGATGGGCCTCGGGCTGGGCCCAGCTCTGATCCCAGGGCTTGGATCTGGGACTGGGCCCAGCTCTGATCCCAGGGCTTGGCTGAGCTTGGCTTCTGGGAATTGGTTTATCTGTGATCCCAGAGCCTGGTCGACCTCATATCCAGGGAATTGGCCAAGCTTGGATCCAGGGAAATGGTCCAGCTCTGAACCCAGGGCTTGGTCAAGCTCGGATCCAGGGAAATGGTCCAACTCTGTCCAAGGGTTTGGATCCAGGGACTGAGCCCAGCTCTGATCCCAGAGCTTGGCCAAGCTCAGCCCTGCCCCCTCTGCCTCCCAGGGTTTTTGTAGCCGTGTGTAAAGGACATTCCAGGACATTCCAGGGCGGGCACAGGGATCTGGCGTTTGGGGAGTTGAGATAAAAACTCAGAAAAAGCCGGTGTCACTTGTGTGTGTGTGTGTGACAGGGCTGGCACTGCCTTGGCACGGGGCTGGCACCACCTTGGCCAGGGCTGGCACGGGGCTGGCACTGCTCTGGCACCTCCTCAGCCTAGCCTGGCACCCTGGGGAGCAGGGCTGGCACCCTGGGGAGCAGGGCTGCCCTCAGGAGGTGCTGTGGGTGCCCCTGCCCAGCCCCAGCTCCCTCGGGCACACCGGGGTCAGTTCCCTGGGGAGCAGGAGCAGCCCTTTCCCTCCGGGAGGGGCCCCAGGGGTTGGGATGGAGCCAAGGGGAATCTGGGGAGGGGGAGTCACCCCTGGGGGGCTCCTGTCCTGGCACTGGGGGAACTGGGGGTGCTGGGAGGGAGCCCCGATCCAGAGGAACTGAGCTGAGCCTGTGCTCGGGAATCCCACAGGACTGGGACCCAGCTGGAGGCTGGAGGCAATGATCCTGTTGCTGAAGAAATGCAGATCTAAGGAGGATGGTCTCCAGGGAACTGCAGCCGGGAATTCCGGGAATTCCGAGCCCAGCCTCCCTCTGGGGGTTGCTGCCAGGCCTGGGGATGTCCTGGAGCTGAGCTGGGACACTCACCCGGGGCTGGAACAGCTCGGCCTGGAGCACAGCCAGCAGCTGTGTGCACTGCTGGGATGCTGGGATGCCGTGTCTAAAACAGCTGGGATTTTGGGATTTTGGGATGCTGCATCTACAGCAGCTGGGGTTTGGGATGCTGTGCCTGCAGCAGCTGGGGTTTGGGATGCAGGAATTTGGGGGTGCAAGGATTTGGGGATGCTGTGCTACAGCAGCTGGGGTTTGGGATGCCGGGATTTGGGGATGAAGGGATTTTGGGATGTAGAAATTCGGGGATGCTGTGTCTACAGCAGCTGGGATTTTCGGATGCAGGGATGTTGGATGCTGTGTCTACAGCAGACAGGATTTTGGCATGCATGGATTTTGGGATGCAGTGCCTACAGCAGCTTTGGTGCTGTCTTTGGCAGCCCCAGGCTTTTGGGGATAACTGCACAAATCACTGAGCAGCACTCTTGGGGGCCACCTGTCAAAGGAGGCTCTGGTGTTTAGGGAAAACATCCCCAAAATGCAGGGGTTAAGCACAGGAGGACCTCTGTGCCCAGCGGGCAGCGCTGCTCACACCAGCACGGGACAGCCTGCCCTGCTTGCCCGTCACGGCGGGCCACTGACCCAAATCCACCTGCCTGGGACCTGGAGGAGCCAAACAGGGAAGCAGCAAAATCCTTCTGGCAGTGGGAGCACTGAGGACTTGGAGCTCTTGTCACAAGGATCCATCAAATACATTTATGGACCAGATCCACACCAATGTTCTCCTTCTGTCCCAGGCAGGAGGTGGCTGCCCCATCCCTGGCTGTGTCCAAGGCCAGGTTGGGCAGGGCCTGGAGCAGCCCGGCCCAGGGGAAGATGTCCCTGCCCATGGCAGGGCTGGCACCGGACGGGCTTTAAGGTGGCTCCATCCCAAACCATTGCAGAGCCCCCGGGGCCGGGATGGGGCGGGGCGGGCGCTCGGCAGCGCCAGCAGCTCGTGCTGCCGCCTGCTGTTGGCACCCGGAACTGCAGCTGGGGGCGGCGCATGCGCAGTGCCGCTGATTTCCCCGCGCTTGCTGCTGCTCTCCGGTGGACAATTCTCGAACCACAGGTCCAGGAGATGAGCGGATAAAGAGGGAAAATCCCTGATTTGAAAGAAAAAAAGAGTTTCCTGAGCGAAACATCTGGGGTTTTTTTCATAAATAAATGGGTGGTGCTGCCTCTGTCCCCATTTCTCTATTTTATTATTCATCCTTCTTCATTCTGTTTGTTTTTCTTTTTTTTCCTTCCAATGCTTCTTCTTTACCTCAAATCAGGAACTTTAGAACTGGCCCCAAACTTATCATTCATCCTTTTTTAATTGCACTGAGCAGCCCCTGCCAGCTCCCTCAGCCCTTCCTGGTGCTCCAGACCCTTCCCCGGCTTCCTTCCTTCCCTGGACATGCTCCAACCCTTCCAGGTTCTTTGTGAAGGGCTGCAGTGAACGAGGAAAAAGGGAGGAACAGATCTCCAGCACCTCTTTGAAGATCAAGGTTTGAAAAATAAAGCTTTAAGTTGCCTCTAACAAAAACTCCAGGAACTGCTTTATTTCAGAAAATGAGGACCTGCAGGAAAGGCATTAAAAGAGCTGTAGCAGATACATCAAGTGAGCAACCAGCAAATTTTTTTAAACTTTTGACACACCAGGGCAGCAAGGATCAAGTTTTTGATACATTTCTTATACAGCAGGTGAGTAAGCAGCACTTTATTGATGCATCAGGCAAGGCAGTCTCCCTCGTGCTGGTCCTGCTTCCCTGGCATCGCTCCCTCGCCAGGCAGCTCTCAGAGGGCGTTTCCAGGATGGACGCCTTGCTCAGTGACCATGGTGGCCACAGTGGCCTCCAAGACCACCGCGACCTTGGTGGCTGTGCGGCTCAGAGGGTTCCAATGGCCACTGCCATGGCCACAGTAGCCAGGAGAAGCCCCCCAAGGTGGGGGGAGTTCCTGGGGAGGCTCCCACCTGTGGGGACAAAGAGAGGGGTCAGGGGGATCATGCAGTGAGAGGGTCAGGGGGCTCAGGAGGGACCATGGGGTGAAGGGGTCAAGGGGGTCAGGAGGGCCATGGGGAGAGGGACAGGGGTGATGGGGGATCCTGCGAGTGTGGGATGTCAGAGGGGGCCATAATGAGGTCCCTTTCCCCTGTGCCCAGCCATGGGTGACCTTGTCCTCCCCACCCCTGTGGGCGTCCCCAGCACTGGATGTCCCTGTCCCCCTCACCTGGCACTGGGTGTCCCCATCCCCTGTGCCCAGCAGTGGCTGTCCCTGTCCTTGTCTCCAGCTCTGGCTGTCCTGCCTCCCAACCACAGTGGGTGTCCCTGTCCCCTCTGGGCCATGGGTGTCCCCAGCACCGTGTGTCCTTGTCCCCAACCCTCACTGAGTGTCCCCATCCCCCTGGGTTGTTCCCAAGGTGTCACCTCGCAGCCACTCGCAGTCGTAGTTGCTGAAGTTCCCAGTGGAGCGAAGCCCAATGTTCAGCCTGCTTCCTTCCCTGGTGACTTTGGTGACCTTAAAGGTCTCAAAGGGCGGGATCAGCACCTCCTTCTCATATTTTTTGAAGGAGAACTTCTGGATGTCGGCTCCATGGCACGTGTGCACCTCGAACATCGTGTCTGTCCCATAACTCTGGGCCACCATTTTGTCCAGTGACGACGAAGCGAATTGACCGAAGCGGACTGTATCGCCAGTGTTCACCTTAAACTGGTAGCCCGTCACCCCCCGGAACACATCCAGACACTCCTTAGGGCGTCTCAGCTTCTGGACGACGTCGGTCAGCAGGAAATGCAGAGTATTGAAGTAGAACTTGTCCCAATATTCCTGGTTGGAATTTCCAGCCTCGCGCACAGCATCATTGAACTCCTTGTGCACATCCCCCATTGTATAGACCATGAGGGCGATGGCCTGGTCTTTGGTCAGAGTGGGCGAACAGGAGCCTGGTTTCTCACACTCGGCCGTGGCCTTTTTCCAGATCTTTTCAAACGTGCCATTCTTGAGGAAATCAGAGCGCTTGAGTTCTGGCAACTTCTGAGTCATTTTATCCCTACACTTCAGGTACTGGTCATCAAAGGAGTCCTTGGCCATGTCCAGGGGCACCACCTTGATGGCCACAGTGGCCACGGTCATTGCCAGCAGTGCCAGGGTGGGAGCCAGGGGGGCCATGGAGAAGAGAGGCCACAGGGACCAGTGTGGGACACTGTGGGACACAGAGGGAACACAGAGTGTGACACACTGGGGGACACAGGGAAGACACTGGAGGACACCAGGGGATGCTGAGGGGACACTGATGGGACACAGGGGATGCTGAGGGCCAGGGCGGGACATGGGGAGGCTTCCTTGGGGAGGGGCTGGGGAGGGAGAGTGGATTCAGCCCAGGGAGAGTGGGGGCAGCCCTGGCCAGGAGACCCCTGGACATGTCCTGGAGCCTGATCCCAAATCCTGGGGTCACTCCTGGGTGCCCCAGTGTCCCTCAGACCCCCCAGCTCCCAATCCCACTCCCACAGTCCTATATCCCCCCTCAAGATGTCTTGTCAGCCCCCCTGCAGGACCCTGACTCAAATCCTGGGGTCACTTCCTGACTCCCCCCCAGTAACCCCAGTGACCCCCAGACTCCCAGTTCCACTCCCAGTTCTGTGTCCCCCCTCCCTGTGTTTCCCAGTGCCTCCATTACCCAATCCCTCTCCCAATCCCTTGTACCCCTCCCAGTGACCCCATGGCCCCCCGGGCCCTGCCCCAAGATTTGGGGTCCCCAACGGGTCCCACTTGTCCCTGTCCCCTCTCCCCCTTTCTCCAATCCCACTCTCAGTCCCATGACCTCCCTGGTGACCCCTGGACCCCGATCCAGTCCCATGTGCCCCCCAAGTGTCCCCCAGTACCCCACTGCCACTCCCATGGTCTTGTGTCTCCCATCGCTAGCCCCCAGACCACCCCAGGACCCCAGTCCCTGTCCTGTGACACCCCCAGTGCCCCCCCAGACCCCAATCCCACAGTCCCATGTTCCCCCCAAGGGTCCCCAGCCCCTGATACCGAAATCAGCCGGAGTGAACTCCCTGATGGAACTGGGGGTATCAGAAAGCCGGAATTCTTCCTCAGCTCAGACTCACAGCAGATCTCTCCTGGTCCTGCAGGTCAGGGGGGACTTTGCCATGGGGCATTTATACATCATAATTATGAATATTCATGAAAAAGTGTTCCTTATCTAATACAGAACCAGCACTTTTCCCATAAATAATTTGTATGGCTCTGCCTCTTTTAGGAAATCAGTTTTATTGTCCTGGAGAGTCAAAAACATGGGATGTCAGGATGTGGTTTTCACTGAGTTCCCCAATATGCCAGATCACTGTGCCTCAAACTTTTGTTTCTGCAGGCGCTGCTCCTTCTTTCTTACAGAACTTGACAAAAAGCCCTCACTGGAGTTCCCTTTATTTGTTACTCCACCGGTCCAACCACCTTTGCTCCCCTGGGAACACAATTTTACATCCTTTTATTGGTTTTTGCTAGTTCTTCTTTAAGCCCTATCCAGCACCATTGAGGGATCTGAAACTTTCTATTCTCTCTCTTATTGCTCATCCCCTATGACCCCAGTCCCACTGTCCCATGTTCCCCCAGTTTCCCCCAGTCCCACTCCCCACTGCTCTCTGAGTTGCTGCCACACCTCAGATACCACTTGGGGTCCCCTATCAGATGACATCCCTGTAGGCACCTTGAGCCTGGGGATGATCTCTTGGGGCAGTGCCTGAGTGACTTCCCTGGCCTTGTTGGTGTGGCGGGACAAGTTCTGGACCACAAAAAAAGGGATCCACCAACACCAGGAGATACCTGAGCCCATCTTGGTGTGGTAGCTGAGAAATTCCATTTGGACATTATCACTGGGTGTGTTTCCTCTTCCAGTGATGCCTGGAGGTGATGGTTTTGAATTCAAAGGGTTCTTTTGAAAACATATCAGGCATTGCTTTGTAATAGACCTGGCAGTTTTTTCCTACAGACACTGAGGATCTGAGGCCTCAGACCAGTCCCCATCTCACTGATTCCCCAGAGCTTTGCTGGTGCTTTTCTCCTTTACAAATTGCAGCATCAGCTGGGGAGGGCCTGACCTGGTTATTGGGAGTTACCTCTCACACACCCACCCAGCCACCCTCTTTATTGTGGGCTTTTAGATAAGCAGCCAATTTTCAATCTGCCCAACTCGATCCAGGCCGCACCTCTGGGGCTGAAATTCCTTTCTCAGGAATTAACACCAGGATGCTTTGTTGTGGAACCTCTTGTGCAGCTTTAATGCAAGTCTATTTCCCACAGGGATTTGTCAATCCCCAAGCTGCTGTGCCCTGGACTGTAGTGCGGCCACTTCTTTGGGCAGCTGGGTGGAATCGAGGAGGGACAATAATTCTTGCTTATATTTAATTGGAATTTCCTGTGCTGTAATTGACTTCTTTCTCTCCATATGGCTCCATGGGCATGAGCAATGCTCAAAGCAGATAGCGAGTGAGTTCCTACATTTGCTCTTTTTGCTGCTGCCAGTTCCAGAGTTCTTTGTAACACTGTGAGCTCCTCCCTTTGTTCCACATCCCCTTGAGTCTATGGCAAGCAGAGTATATACCATGAAGTTTTGTCCCACCTTGGATTTCCTGGCCTCTTGGATGAGGAGAACAGTCACTGAGGAGTGGGATTGGGGTCCTTGGAGGTGAGAAATAAGACAGAAAATAGAAAGTTTCTGATCTCTCAATGGTGCTGGATAGAGCTTAAAGATGAGAGAACAAAAACCAATAAAAGGATGTAGAAGTGTGGACACAGCAGGGCAAAGGTGGATGTAACCTGAGGAGAAAGAGATAAAGGGCACTCCAGTGAGGGGTTTTTGGCAAGTTCTGTAACACAGAAGGAGCAGCCCCTGCCCAAAATGAAAGTTCAGGGTGAGATCATCTGGGATATTGGGGTACTCAGTGAAAACCACATCCTCATACCCCATTTTTATGACACTCCGGACAATAAAAATTATTTCCTAAAAGAGGCAGAGCCATACAAATTATTTATGGGCAAAATGATAGTTTTATATTAGGTAAGATGCCAATTTTAATTAATATTTATAATTATGATGGATAAATACCCCATAACAAAGTCTCCCTGACCTGCAGGACCAGGAGGAATCTGCTGAGAGTCCGAGCTGAGGAAGAATTCCGGCTTCCTGACACCTCCACTTCCATCAGGGAGTTCACTCTGGCTGATTTTGGTATCAGGGGCTGGGGGACACTGGGGACACACAAGGGGGGGACACGGGACTGGGGTTGCAGAGTGGGGGCATGGAGGGCTCCACGGTGACATTGTGGGGGCAGGGGGTGACCCCTAGATTTGGGCTGGGGTCCTGGGGTGACATGAAATGGCTAATGGGAATGGGAGCGGGGCTTGGGCCTGGGAGAGAGACCTGGGGGGCTCTGGGGCCAGTGAGGGAGTGGCTTTAGGAATTTGGGTGAGGTCCCAGGGGTGCCTGGGGTCACAAGAGGCTTGCAGAGGATTGGGAGCAGGATTGAGGTCCCGGGGAGCACTGGGGGGACATCAGAAGGGTAAACACAGGACTGGGATTGTGATTGCGCAGCTGGAGGGACACGGGGGGAATCACAGGACTGGGACTGGGGTCATGGGGCGCTCTGGGGGGAAGTGAGGCGGGACATGAAATGGTGGGAGTAGGACTGGGCTCATGGGGGAGCTGGGAGGCACTGTGGGGGTAGGGGGTGATGCTGGATTTGGGTTGAGGTCCTGGGGTGACAGCAAAGAAATTGGGGACTGGAAGTGGGATTGGGGTCTGGGGATGAGCTGAGGGGGACAATGGGGGATGCTCAGGGCGTGACCCCAGGATTTGGGTCAGGGCTGAGGGGCCCTGTCATCATGGGAGTAGGATTGGGCTTCTGGGGGTCCCTGGGGCTGGGGGACGTTGGGGAGGCATCAGTAACCCGAGGATTTGGGATCAGAGACCCCAGATATGCCCAGGGGTCTTCTGACAAGGAGTGCCTCCCTTCCCCCTGGGCTGACCCAATTCCCTCCCCAGTCCCTCACTGAGGAATCCTCCTCTGTGCCCCCTCTGTGCCCCCTCTGTGTCCTGTGTCCCCCAGTGTCCCACGCTGGTCCCTGTGGCCTCTCTCTGCCATGGCCCCCCTGGCGCAGACCCTGGCACTGCTGGCAATGACCATGGCTACCACGGCCAAGGACGTGGTGCCCCTGACATGGCCCAGGACTCCTTTGATGACCAGTACCGGGGCTGCGACCCTGGCATGACCACAGTGTTGCCCTCTACTTCTCTGAGTTCTACCAGAACTGTGTGTTTGCCCAGATCTGGGCAAAGGCTGTGGCCAAGTGGCAGATGTGGGGGCACCCTGCGACCCCTCTGTCCCCAGACCAGGCCACCACCATCATGGCATAGACAGTGGATGGCCTGTACTTCATGTTCCCACCAGGAATACCAGGACAACTTCCACTTCAAACGCTGCGTTTCTTGCTGACTGACACCCTGGCCATGCTGAGAACCCCTGAAATGGCGGTGTCTTGACGTGTTCCCGTGGGTGTGTGGGGTCCGGTTCGACAGACAGCATGGCAACACTGTCTGGTTTGGTAAATTCACATCACCATTGCAGAGCAAACCAAGCGGCCAGTGCTTTGAGAAGGAGACGTTGTTCGAGGTGCACACGTGCCACCATGTGGATATCCACTTCTTCACTGAAAATCCAGGAGTCAGGGGTATTCATCCCATCCTTTGAGACATTTGAGGTCACCGAGTCACCCAGTACAGGGAGAGGACGTGCATCCATCTCCACTCCACTGCGAACTTCAGCAAATACAACTGCAAGTGGCTGTGAGGGGACAGCCTGGGGGCATGGGGACACCCAGTGTAGCCATGGAGAAACCCAGGGGATCAGGCTCAGGGGACAATGACACTGACTGGGGATGGGGGACAGGGAGATCTACTGTGGGGGGGCAGGGGGACACGGATACTCCATGCTGGGGACACCAAGCCTGAGAACACCCATTGCGGGCACAGGGACAGGGATACCCATGACAGGGCACAGGGATGGAGACCCCACATCTGGGAGGGGACAGGGAAGCCCCTGCAAGGGAAGGACAGGCACAGGGACCTCTCCATTCTGACCCTGTTCTAATCCACCAGAGGCAGTGCTGTGGGAACAGTCCATGTGTGATGGGTGCGGGTGGGCTGGGACTCCCCCCAAGAGCCCTCCTACAACAGTCCCTGAACCACTGTCAGCCCCACTCACCCCTGTGGCACCCCCTGAGTCCCCCTGACTCGTATCACCCCTAAGCCCACCCTGACACCCCTGAACTCCCTGGCCGCCTGTACCCACCCTTGCCCTCTCCTCACACCCTGGCCATCTCGACCCCCGCACTATCCCCAGGACCCCCTGACACCCCTTTTTGTCCGCCAGGAGGAAGCATCCCCAGGGACACCTTCCACCTCTGAGAACTCCTCCTGGCCACCACAGCCGTGGTAGTGCCCAATGGGATCGTCTGATCCATGAGGCCACCAAGGTCACCAAGGTGACCGTGGTCACTGTGGCAACCATGGCCCCCATGATCATGAAGACCTCCTGGACCCCCAGAGAAATGAGGTCATCAAGGCTGCCAAGGCGACCACTGCCACAATGAACATCTTGGCAAATATTGCCACCATGAGGACAGCGGGACCACCACTGTCACTGTGGTCACGGCGGCCACCACAGCCACTCTGGCCACCATGGTCACAATGACCCCCACAGCCACTCTGGCCACCATGGTCACTATAACTACCAAGGCCACTATGACCACCTTGATCACAAAGACTCCCTCGGCCACAAGGCTATCACAGCCACATTGACCACTGTCCACACCAAGGCCATTGTGCAAAGAAATTCTATTAAATAATTCTATCAAAAAAATTCCATTAAATAATTCTGACAAAGTTAGCAAAAAGTGACCATTCTTAAGCAGGGCTCCATGTAGCTTCCCACACCAACACTCGTGGGAAAGTCTGTTTCTCTCAGTCTCGAGCTGGAACGCTGGGGAGCATCCCCTTCCCAAAAGAGGAACCTCACGCACATTTCGTTCCAAGCAGGAATAGGGGAGAGCAATCTCTGTCTGAGTGGGGACTGGACATTCCCAGGGACAGGCGATGGACGGACAGGCCCACCACTGGTGATCCACCCTCATTTGTCAATTTGGGACTGATGATTCTGCCTGGTTTTGGCTCAATTCAGCAGCAAAATCAGCAGCAGACCCCTCTCAATGCAGTCCCAATAGCCACAAATGGGGCATTGTCCCATGGCCACATTCCAGGTAGAGCATCCTGACACATCCAGCATTTCAGGGGGACATTAAAGGCTGGAAATAGGGAGGTTCAAGAGGGCAAGGGCAGGTCCTGTCCCTGGGGAGGGACAGTCCCCAGTGCCAGACCAGGTTAGGGGGACCCATGCTTAAGTAGCTCTGTAGAAGGACATGAGGTTGCTGGTGGGTGACCGGTGGAGCTGGCTGTGCAGCCCTTGGGCCAGGAGGGATCCAGAGGGCATCAGCAGGAGCAGAGCCAGGAGGTCAGGGAGTGATCGTGTCCTTCTGCCCTGCCCAGGGAGGCACATCAGGAGTGCCGTGTCCAGCTCTGTCCTGTGCTGTGTCCAGCTCTGTCCAGTGCCTTGTCTAGTTCTGGGCTGCTCTGGACCCAATCCTGTGCTCAGCGATGACGCTGCCTGAGCTGGGATGTTGGGCCAGGTGCCCACTCTGGGTCCTTCCAGCCTGACCCATTCTGGCATTTGGGCATTCTGGCAGTTGCAGTTCAGGAATTGTCCATCGGAGGGCAGCAGCAAGCGCAGGGAAATCAGCGGCACTGCGCATGCGCCGCCCCCAGCTGCAGTTCCGGGTGCCAACAGCAGGCGGCAGCACGAGCTGCTGGCGCTGCCGAGCGCCCGCCCCGCCCCATCCCGGCCCCGGGGGCTCTGCAATGGTTTGGGATGGAGCCACCTTAAAGCCCGTCCGGTGCCAGCCCTGCCATGGGCAGGGACATCTTCCCCTGGGCCAGGCTGCTCCACACCTTGCCTGGCCTGGCCTTGAACCCTTTCTGGGATGGGGTAGCCACAGCTTTGTTATAGATGGGTAATGTGGTGATTGTCTCTCGCAATTAAGGGATGAATATTTTGTGTATGTTAAGAGAAGTTTTGTTGATGTATGGTTATGTTATTGTAGCTCCCAGTATTGTCTTTTTTCCCTTATTCAGTCCCTTTGTTGTGTTGCTTTGGTTTAATAGAGATTTAACATTTTAAAATGAGCCCTCATTTCTCACTGGTTTCTTTTTTTTTGTTCCTTTTTACCTACAGATTTTTCTTCCCATAAGTTGCTAGGAAACACTAATGACTGGGTACTTAAGTAAAGCAAAAGAAGTGGCCAAGCTCTGGGAAGGAGGGCATCTGGTTGCATTTCTCTTACCTGAGAGTCTCTCTCTGAGGTGCAGAGATGGTGGGAATTGGCCAGGTGAATGATGCAGCTGGGGCAGCTGCTGACTCTCTCTCTCTCGGGCTCCCTCTCTCTGTCTCTCTCTCTCTCAGCTTTGGAGAGGGACAGTCAGAGCTGCTGCTTGGGGAAGGGAATTCACTGCTGCCGCCACAGCCCAGCCCAGAGCTGCTTCTTCTGCTGTGGCGTGAGCCTCTGCTTGTGAGATGTGAAAAGCATGAAATAAACAGGGCAGGAGACTTTTTATCCTTTTAATGCGTTTATTAATAGTAATCAGCTCAAGATTGGGAAGCCCGACGGGTCTGCAGTCTCTGTCATGTCTCCATCGTCTCTCCCAGCGTGACTCGGAGGAGGAGGATATACACAGCTTTGTCCACTAGGGGCAGAGCTGGGGGTCCGTCCTCGTGGGACCCCCACTGCCTCCTAGCTCGGGGTCTTGGTTTAAGATGATTTCTTTGCTCAGGGCGAGGTGCAACAAAGGTTTTCAGCATCTCTGCAGGCTCAGCATTCTGTTCCTCACGTCCAGGCATCACTCTAATTTCTTAATTCTGCATTGGCTCGTTGTTTTTGGGTGTTTTTTTCGGTAAGTTTAACACTTCCCATGGTATGCTGGTCCCAAAGTTATTTTGCATCTTCTGATGCCCCTCCCCTCCCACGTCCCTCGTCCCCTCCCCTCACTGTCTGGGGAGAAGAGCCATTAACTTAGCCCTAGCCAGGGTCTTTACTGATGCAAAAAGAACCATTGACTTTAAGGACTTGTGATTATCATAACAAACAGGTAAGCACTGTAGCAGCAACACTGGTCTGACTGATTTTGTAACCTTTTTCCCACAAAAAAAATTGGCAGATTTTTTTGTTTATAACAAAACGCATTCACTCTCCTGTGAAAATTTAGAAGGTTTAATGAAAGAGAATAGGAGACTAAGACAGTAAAAGACAGATTACAGCTGGTGCGTCTCAGCACTCAGCCAAGAGCACACCATCACCTTCAGGGAAACCCCTTAAATACCTTTTCCATTACATCAGCCCATTGCATACTCATACACCGTTGTGCATATCCAGAGTTTTCCCTACATTAGTTAACATATTCCAGGAACTATTTTACATGCCTTGTCCTCCGATCTGCCTTTTTAGAGCATGCCTGGTTCTTGGCTGTGGTTTTTGGCTCCTTCCCTTTATCACTTCCAGTCTGGGCCTTGGTCCATACTTTCTTCAGATGGAAGATGCTGATAGTTGGCATATCAACAGCAGGGTCCACATGACATGTTCACTGGATGTTATCCTGACCAAACAGACAGTTCACTCGTACCTATATCAGCTACCACTACTACATCTAAGTTTTTGTTAATAGCAGAAATAAAAGCAAAGTGATTTTGACATATACATATAGCATTCATCTTAATATTTGCAAAAAGACAAGAGATTTGATTTGTCTCCCACCCTCTTTTCCCTTTTTTCTCATTTCCTCCAGGGAAAATGGCAGGAGTGGCTTTGGCACTTTGATGACCTCATTTTTCTGGGGGCCATGGTTCCCTTGGTAGCGTCTGTGAGAAACGACGGCTCACTTTAAATTTTTAAAGGTTTATTAAACCTCTACAACACAATAAAGGGACTTAGTAAGGAAAAAGGGACAACACTGAGACTGTGACTAACTGCCACAAAATGGCGGCTCTGCCTTTTATACTCCTTGTCTTGCATCAGGTAAATACAAATTCATAAGCAGTCATACATATTTAAATATTTTCCTTATAAATGCCTGGCCCCTCCCAAAGTCTGCCAGTTGATTCTTCCTTGCTGTCCATTGGTGGAGACCTTCCTGCAGTCTGATTGGAGGTGAGGTGTTGTGATGCCACGCCTCCCCAGCAATAGCTTCTCCAATTCCCAGCAGTCCCACACAAGGGGCACAGGTACATGCCCTCCCTCCACATGTCCCTGACACCCTGACAACCAGGGCCATCTGGTGACAACAATATGGGAGGTGGGAAGGGGACTGTGGGGGGAACAGAGTGCCCAAAAAACAAACTACAATAACATAACCATACATCAACAAAGCTTCTCTTAACATACACACTATTCAT
This sequence comes from Diglossa brunneiventris, assembly GCA_019023105.1. Lineage (NCBI taxonomy): Eukaryota > Metazoa > Chordata > Aves > Passeriformes > Thraupidae > Diglossa > Diglossa brunneiventris. Next base: position 155,303,825 of record CM032354.1, on the reverse strand, counting down.
TCCATTAATTGTGAGAGCCGGTCATCACATTACCAATCAATAACAAAGCTGAGGCCGCCACACACCTGAAAGGGTTCAAGGCCAGGTTGGGCAGGGCCTGGAGCAGCCTGGCCCAGGGGAAGGGGTCCCTGCCCATGGCAGGGCTGGCACCGGACGGGCTTTAAGGTGGCTCCATCCCAAACCATTGCAGAGCCCCCGGGGCCGGGATGGGGCGGGGCGGGCGCTCGGCAGCGCCAGCAGCTCGTGCTGCCGCCTGCTGTTGGCACCCGGAACTGCAGCTGGGGGCGGCGCATGCGCAGTGCCGCTGATTTCCCACGCTCGCTGCTGCCCTCCGGTGGACAATTCCTGAACTACAACTGCCAGAATCCCCAAAGCCCAGAATGGGTCAGGCTGGAAGGACCCAGAGTGGGCACCTGGCCCAACCTCCCAGCTCAGGCAGCATCATCCCTGAGCACAGGATTGGGTCCAGAGCAGCCCAGAACTAGACAAGGCACTGGACAGAGCTGGACACAGCACAGGACAGAGCTGGACACAGCACTCCTGATGTGCCTCCCTGGGCAGGGCAGAAGGGCACGATCACTCCCTGACCTCCTGGCTCTGCTCCTGCTGATGCCCTCTGGATCCCTCCTGGCCCAAGGGCTGCACAGCCAGCTCCACCGGTCACCCACCAGCAACCTCATGTCCTTCTACAGAGCTACTTAAGCATGGGTCCCCCTAGCCTGGTCTGGCACTGGGGACTGTCCCTCCCCAGGGACAGGACCTGCCCTTGCCCTCTTGAACCTCCCTATTTCCAGCCTTTAATGTCCCCCTGAAATGCTGGATGTGTCAGGATGCTCTACCTGGAATGTGGCCAAGGGACAATGCCCCATTTGTGGCTATTGGGACTGCATTGAGAGGGGTCTGCTGCTGATTTTGCTGCTGAATTGAGCCAAAACCAGGCAGAATCATCAGTCCCAAATTGACAAATGAGGGTGGATCACCAGTGGTGGGCCTGTCCGTCCATCGCCTGTCCCTGGGAATGTCCAGTCCCCACTCAGACAGAGATTCCTCTCCCCTATTCCTGCTTGGAACAAAATGTGCGTGAGGTTCCTCTTTTGGGAAGGGGATGCTCCCCAGCGTTCCAGCTCAAGACTGAGAGAAAGAGACGTTCCCACGAGTGTTGGTGTGGGAAGTTACATGGAGCCCTGCTTAAGAATGGTCACTTTTTGCTGACTTTGTCAGAATTATTTAATGGAATTTTTTTGATAGAATTATTTAATAGAATTTCTTTGCCCAATGGCCTTCATGTGCACAGTGGCCACAATAGCTGTGGTATCCCTGTGGCTGAGGGAGTCTTGGTGATCAAGGTGGTCATAGTGACCATGGTGGCCAGAGTGCCAGGGGTGGCTACAGTGACCATAGGGACAGTGGTGGCAACAGTGGCCTCATGGTGGCCATAGTGGACATAATGGCACTGGTGGCCTTGGTAGTCTTGGTGACCTCATTTCTCTGGGGATCATAGTCCTTGGTAATTGCAGAGTCCATTGTGACTTCGGTGGCCCTGTGGCTCAGATGATCCTGGTGGCCACTGCCAGGGCTGCAGTGCCCAGGAGGAGCCCTCTGAGGTGGGAGGGGGCCCTGGGGATGATCCCACCTGTGGAAAAAAGAGGGAGGTGAGGGATCCATGGAGGTGAGGTGGTTAAAGGCAGTCAGAGATGGGTCAGGGGTTACAGGGGGGGCATACAAGGGTTTCAGGTGGAATGGAGGATGATGGGGGTGGGGATCAGGGGGTCAGGAGGGCCATGGGGAATGTGAGGGGTCTGGAGGGGGCCACAACACAGGGTGAGGAGTGACAGGAGAGATGGGGGCAAATGGGGGCAGTTGACAGAACTCAGTACATCCCTCCGGGTGCCCAGAGTTGCCGAGGACCCCACCAGGGGGGGCCAGAGACCCTGGCACACAGCCCAGGGCACCTGCGGGTTTGATTTTGACCCCTGGAGCAAGTTACCAGCTTTGTATGAGGACCTGAAAGTCACAGACGTTTTAATAGTATGATAATAATAAAATGATCACAGAGTGAAAATGCAGATTTTAGGATTTTTGGTATGGGGGTTATGGGGACAAGATGGAGGAACTTGGGTGTGTCCAGCCTTTCTTCTTCTTGTTCTTGTTCTCCATTTTCTGCTGTGATGCTGGCACTTTGGAATTGGTTTAGAATAGAAGTGCACTGTCTAACATAGGTGATAGGTATTGGGAATTAAGTGTAAATATGTTATATGTAGTTTGTTATATGTAAATATGTTATATGTAGTTTGTAGTATAAAAGGACAGCACCGCCTTGGGGGCGGTCAGAGTGCCTGTGGCTGCTTTGCTGAGCAGACCTTGGCTGGGCAGAGAGAAAATTTTATAGATAAGAATTAATAAACAACTTCAAGACCAAAAACTGAAGAGCTCTGACTCTTTCTTCAGACGCGCAGGCCGAAACAGAGACATCCTGCACATCTCGGGGCAGCAATTAACAACCATCTACCTGAGAGGCAGTGGGCAGGGTTGGGGGTGATCGGTGGCGGGGGTGCAGGAGGTAGATTGATGGTCAGGGGGCCATGGGGGCTTTAGGGATGATGGGGTGTCAGGGGCGCAGTGGGGTATCAGGGGGTCATGGTGGGCTTTAGGGCTGACAGTGGTCAGGGGTATATAGGGGGTGCACTCCTGTGCCATGGGGGGTGTCAGGGGGTGCAAGAGGTTCAGGGGGGATCAGGCTGGTCCTGATCCAGGCCCACCCTCATCCAGCACACACAGCCGGTCCCTACAGAGCTGGTCTGCAGAGGGGAGGGACAGATTCAGCACACAGTGGTCCCTGTCTCTGTCCCTTTCCCCGTCCCTGTCCCTGACCTCCCCTGGAAGGGGTGTCCCTGTCCCCTCCCAGATGTGGGGGTCCCCATCTCTGCACCCTGTCGTGGGTGTCCCTGTCCCTGTCCCCCATCACCCGTGGGTGTCATCGTCCCCTGTGCCTTATCATGGGTGTCCCCATACCCACAGTGGGTGTCCCTGTCCTCCAGGTTTTCCCCATGATGTCACGTCGCAGCCACTCGCAGCTGTGTCTGCTGAAGGTCCCACTGGAGCGGAGCTGGATCACTGCCCTGTCCCCTTCCTGGGTGACACTGGTGACCTCAAAGGTCTCGAAGGGTGGGATCAGCACCTCCTCCTCACCAGGATTGGAGGAGAATTCTCGGATGCTCACGCCGTAACATGTCTGCACCTGGAACATCGTGTCTGTCCCAAATTGCTGAGCGATCTGTTTATGCAGCGATGTTGATGTGAATCGACCAAACCGGACGGTGTCACCACACCGCGCCTTGAACCGGACCCCGCGCACCCCCCGGAACACATGGTGACACCGTGGTCCCCGAGTGTCCCTCAGTGTTGCCAGAGCATCGGTCAGCAGGAAATGCAGCGTTTTGAAGTGGAAGTTGTCCTGGTATTCCTGGCGGGAGCGCCCGGCCACATGCACAGCGGCGTTGAACTCCTTGTACACGTCCTTCATGGTGTAGGTCATGAGGGCAATGGCCTGGGCTGGGGACAGAGGGGTCACAGGCGGCCCCCGCCTCCACCACTCGGCTGCAGCCTTCACCCAGGTCTGGGCAAACAGAGGGTTCTGCTGGAACTCAAAGTGGTTGAGGGCTGGCAGCAACTCGGTCATGGCGTGTCGGCAGCCGGGGTACTGGTCATCAAAGGAGCTCCAAGCCATGTCCAGGGTCACAACCGTGAAGGCTGTGTTGGCCACGGTCATTGCCTGCAGTGCCAGGGTCCAAACCAGGGGGTCCAGAGAGAGAAGAGGCCACTGGGACCAGTGTGGGACACTGGGGCTCACTGGGAAACTGAGGGGACTCTGAGGAACATGGGGAACACTGAGGAACATGGCGGGACACTGATGGGACAGTGAGAGGATGCTGAGGGGACATGGGGGAACACAGAGGGACATGGAGGGACACCAGGGAACACTGGGAAGGTCCCTCAGTCAGGGGCTGGGGAAGGAGGGTGGTGTCAGCCTGGGGAGGGGGGCAGCCTCAGTCAGGAGACCCCTGCACACAGCCTGGGGCCCTGATCCCAAATCCTGGGGTGATTCCTGGATGTTCCAGTGTCTTCCAGCCCCCCCAGGGACCCCAGTCCCACTCCCACAATCCTGTGTTATTCCCCTGGGGCTCCCTCAGCCCCCCGCCAGGATGCCAACCCAAAGATGGGGATCACCCCCTGCCCCCTGCATGGCCCCAGTCACATTCCCAGTCTCTCCCTGCTCCCCCCCAGAGCCCTGTGAACCCCAGTCCCATGTCCCCCAGTGTCCCCCAGCTTCCCTATGGACTCCAATCCCACATCACATTCACCCCAGGGTCCCACCAGTGTCCCCCAGGGCCCCAATCCTGATGCCATGATCCCCTTCCCCTGCCCCCTCCATGTGTCCCCTGGAGTCCCCCAAGCCCCTGATACCGAAATGGCTGGCGTGAACTCCCTGATGGAACTGGAGGTATCAGAAAGCCGGAATTCTTTTTAAGCTCAGACTCACAGCAGATCTCTCCTGGTCCTGCAAGCTGGGGGAACTTTGCCACATCTATCCACCGTAATTATAAATATTCATTAAAATCGGCCTCCTAGCCAATACAGAAACAGCACTTTTCCTGTAATCAATTTTCATAGCTCTGTCTCTCTGTGGAAATTCTCTTATTGTCCTGGAGAGTTCCTACAAAGCAACCAGGAAGTCGTTTTCATTGACTCCCCCAATATCTCAGATGACCTCACCTCAAACTTCTGCTTTTGGCAGGCACTGCTCCTTCTCTGTTACAGAATTTGTCCGAAACCCCACTGGAGTTCCCGTTACCTCTTTCTCCACTGCATCAAGACACTTTTATTGTCCTGTGTGAATTCTTTTCAATTGTTTTATCATTTTTGCCAGTCAGACTTTAAGCTCTACTCAGCACCTTCAGCATGTGAGGAAAAGCCACACCATGAAAAGCCAAGTGTTCACAAAGCAGTCTTGAAACTTGGTTGCAATAAAGGGACAGAGTTTCCCTGTATATCCCTGAGGGGTTTCTCTCTCCAGGTTTTGGAGAGCACAGCCTCCTTTTATCCCAAACTCCCGGCCGCACGTTTCCCTCTCCCTTTCCCCACTGGCTGAGGTACCCGAAGGTGCAGCTGTCCCAAACCACCCACCCCACATCCCCCTTGAACCTGTCATTTTCTCCCTAAGTTCACAAGTTCAGGGTGTCTGGGTTATGGAATTGGCTTTGTGGAGACCCATTTCTCTTATTATCCAAATGGTCAGGACTTCAAACTTTCTGGTCAAATCACCAGGGTTCTGTGATAAACTTCATGTCTTCTCATGCACAGATGTCAAGGACCATTTTGAAGACACTGACAAAAATTTCTCCTAAAGACCCCCAACCCTCTGAGTCGTTTTTCAAAGACATCACCACCCATCTTTCCTATAAAATCCTTCCCTGTAACAGTGCTGATGCCCTGGCACAGGCTGCCCAGAGAAGCTGTGGCTGCCCCATCCCTGGCTGTGTCCAAGGCCAGGGTGGGCAGGGCCTGGAGCAGCCTGGCCCAGGGGAAGATGTCCCTGCCCATGGCAGGGCTGGCACCGGACGGGCTTTAAGGTGGCTCCATCCCAAACCATTGCAGAGCCCCCGGGGCCGGGATGGGGCAGGGCGGGCGCTCGGCAGCGCCAGCAGCTCGTGCTGCCGCCTGCTGTTGGCACCCGGAACTGCAGCTGGGGGCGGCGCATGCGCAGTGCCGCTGATTTCCCACGCCCGCTGCTGCCGTCCTGCGGACAATTCCTGAACTACAACTCCAGGAGATGAGCGGGTAAAGAGGAAAATCCCTGATTTGAAAGGAAAAAGAGTTTCCTGAGCGAAACATCTGAGGTTTTCATCAATAAATGGGTGGTGCTGCCTCTCTTCCCCAGCCTCGGGCTGCTCTATAATCTCAGAAACGCCATCAGTCCCCAACCAGCAGCACCTGTGCCCAGCTCCTCCCGCGCTTATCAGGAGCACTGTCTGCTCCCAGGAATTCCTGCTGGATAACAAACTCCTCCTTTAACATACAGCCCTCGGAACTCATTTTTCTTGCCTGAAGAGCAACCCAAGTCGAACATTTTCTCTGTAGAACTTTCAGAGGGAGCTCCTGGCCCAAATTGCAGCCAGGATGGAAAACGACCATGCCCAAAGTCCACCCTCTCTCCTGTGACCTGCAAACGCCTCCTGGAACGTTTTCACAGGGATGGACACATTTTTATTCCTTTATCATTATGTAACTACATATTAATTATTCAACTTATATTTTTCTATTCTATACATTGATTTCATCCAAGCATGGATTTTTAAAATTTCCATCAAACCCCTCTGACATCGTTTCTCATGATTCTTGCTACGATTTAACAATAATTATATCCAATTGCCAAACAATCATCATATCTAACAATCATATCATTTATCATAGTCATTAAATGATTATACAGGTGCAGCATAACATTTTCCCAGGCCTATCCTTCCTTTCTAACTCCCCTGACTATTCCATGATTTTAGAAACATTTTATCCCTATAGTGTCACTGCCAGCTCCTCAGTTCTCTGTTTGGGGTGTGACTGCATGCAGCAAACACACCAGGGGTGTTCCCCTGGGATCCTTCACTGTGAAAAATGTGTATTTTGTGATTGGCTTTTCGCAAATATTAAAATTAATATTATATGTGTTGTGTTAGAAAGTAATGCTGTGTTAATTCTCTTAAGTAGTGTGGTAAATATAGTTTTAGGTTATAACAAAATGTTAAAATAGAAACTATGCTGTGTAAAATGCTTTTTTTTTAAGAAAGGACTCACAGTGAGATAGCAGCCACAGGACACCTAAATCTTTCAGAGAAAGAGAATTAATTGCTCCATTATCAGAAGAAACGAACTTCTTCCTGCCTCGCTCAGCCCTGAAGGCACCATCAGGATTCAGAGGAAGAAGTTGACGCTGACCAGACAGAATCCTGTGTTTGAATGGAATTTATGCATCATGGATGAGCTGTATGAATATGCAACAGGTTGTTGCTTTTAAGGGTTAATCCTCTGTTAATATGGGTCCTTTTTTGGGCTTATTTTGCCCAGAAAAGGTACCTGGACTGTCTGTAACTCTTTGTTTCTACTGTCTCATATTGTCCCAATTTTCCAAATTTTTGTTACTCTAATTATATTGCTATTTTTATAACCATTTTGTTATTATTAAACTTTGAAAATTTTTAAAAAAGTGATTGGTGTTTTTCACATTCACCCTTTAGATCTGAGATGAGTCAGGCCAGGGTGATTTTAGCTTTAGATTGACCAGTGTTAAATTTTTTGTCTCTGTGTGCTTTAACCACTGAGCGAGCAGCAGAGCAAGCTTTGCCCACAGACCTCGTTGTGCTTTTGCTTTTATTTCAAACCTCCTTTTGCTGATGCCTTTGCTGGTGGTTCTTCAAGTGACCTCAAGCCTCTCACGTGCCACAAAATGTTAAATGGCAATATAAAACCACTAAACTGTTTGTGGCAGTGCCAGCGGTTCACATCTGGGAATATGTCACCATATGCTGGAAAATTGAATTGTTTTTGTAAATTGTCTCTTTTCGTTATTGGGGGGTTAAAAATTTCAGCCATAAGGGAATTCCTGAGTTATTGCAGAGCTAAAATGACATTTCCATGAGTTGTGGATGCAGCTGATCCTGGCCCTCAGCAGGGCAGGGAGCTCTGTGTGGGAGCAAGCAATAGTGAGAGGAAAATGTTTAGAATTTGCCTTATGTACTGCAGATTTTAAAATCCATGCAGGTTTTTTGTCAAACGTGAGAAGGATTCCTTAGCTGTGCTGCTGAGCTTTAGTTCTTCTGGGAATTGAAGTTTGCAAACTTAAAATCTTTAAACCTTGAACTCTAAGTTTTCCACCACGTGATATTACACATCTTCTATTCAAATTACACAAATTACGGCTGGGGTAATCCCAGGAGCTGTGGAATCACCTTGTATGCATCTTTTAAATGTTTTTAATTACTGGGATTTAAATATTTTAAGTTACTGGAAGCTTTGTCAGCTGGCAGGGCCTGGTTTTCCATGAAGAACTCTTGGTAGAGGTCTTATTTCAGTGAAGGAATTTTGAGCAAAACACAGTTCCGGGGTTTTTCATCACTGCACATGAAATAATCCAACCTGATGATTCCAGCTTGTGCCCCTGGCAGGATGGAGTGAGGATGTTGGGATGCTGTGCCTCCAGCAGCTGGGGTTTGGGATGCTGGGATTTGGGGATGCTGGGATTTGGAGATGCTGGGATTTTGGGATTTGGGGATGCTGGGATTTTGGGATGCTGGGCTTTTGGGATGCAGGTATTTGGGGATGCCATGTCTACAGCAGCCGGAATTTTGGGATGCAGGGATTTTGGGATGCTGTGCCTACAGCAGCTGGGATTTTGGGATGCAGGGATTTGGGGAGGCTGGGATTTTGGGATGCTGAGATGCTGGGATGTTGGCATTCAGGGATTTTGGGATACAGGGATTTTGGAATGCTGGGATTTGGGGATGCAGGGATTTTGGAATGCTGGGATTTGGGGATGCCATGCTCCAGAGTCCTTCACCTACAGCCACACCCGGGGGTGGCTGAAATCACCTCAATTTACAGCCATGGGTGTTGTTTTAGGGTTTTTTTTTTTTCTTGGTATGAGCTGATTCCCTGGCTTTTCTTTGGCAGTTTTGTGGGGAGTGAGCAGGGAAGCCTCTGTTGTCCAACAATTCCCACCTGGAGCTCAGCCAGAGCCTGGAGCAGAGCTCCAGCTCGATCCCACCTGTTCCCAAAGGCATCAGGGCTCCCAGGGAGGGTCCCTGGGGCCTCCCTCCTGCAGAGCCCAAGAGCTGCTGCTGCAGGCACAGGTCACTCCCGCAGGAGCCATTTGCACTGAGAACCATAATTTCATGGAGTTCTGGAAAAGCCACTGCCATGGGAAGGGACACCTCCCACCACACCAGGCTGCTCCAAACCCCATCCAACCCTGGCCTTGAGCCCTTCCAGGGCCGGGGCAGCCACCTCCTCCCTGGGACAGAAGGAGAACATCGGTGTGGATCTGGTCCATAAATGTATTTGATGGATCCTTGTGACAAGAGCTCAAAGCCCTCGGTGCTCCCACTGCCTGAAGGGTTTGGTTGCCTCTCTGTTTGGTTCCTGCAGGTCAGGGCCAGGTGGTTTGGGGTGGTTTGGGGTCAGTGGCTGGCCCTGATGGGCAAGCAGGGCAGGCTGTCCCTGCGGCGCCGCGCTGGCATGAGCTGGAGGCAGCGGTTCTCCCGGAGCAGCTGCTCCTGCTGGTCCTGCAGCTGGATCCTGGTGTCCCTGAGGAGCTGGCAGTGCTGCAGGAGGCCCAGCAGCTCGTGGCGCAGGAGCCTGTTCTCGGCCTTCACCTGTTCCACGTGCTGGATCAGAGCCCTCATGGCCACCTCCTGCGCGCCCCAGGTGAGCTGCTGCATCCTGCGGTGGAACTGCTGCTCGCACTCGGCCTTGTCCTGCAGGAACCTGCTCCTGACGGCGTGGGTCTCCTCGGCACAGCGGATCCTGGTCACCCGCAGCTCCTTCTCCAGCGCCTTCACCCTCTGCTCCGCCTGCACCTTCTGCTCCTTGTAGGGCTCCAGCTGCTGCAGCTCCGTGTCCAGGCGCGAGGCCTCGGCCTCCGTGTCCTCCAGGGCGCTCCGCACCTCCTGCTCCTTGCCGGCGTAGCGCGGCACCAGCTCCTCCTTCTGCACCTGGATTTGGGCCAGGTCTTGGCGGTTCTGGTCGCTCAGGGTGATGACCATGCCCGGGGGGTCCTGGCTGAGCTTTGCTCCGCAGCACAGGTAGGACTGGCTCTGCTCCTGCGTGCGCTGGGCTTCCTTCTCCAGGTCTTTGCTGCCCCGCAGGAGCTGCTCCGCCCTTCCCAGGTAGGTGTCCAGGTGTTGTGAGATGATCCTGCATTCCTCCTGCAGGTACAGCTTCCTCTCCCGGACGGGGTCCTCCGTGTCGCTGCTTTCTTGGGGTGCCTCTTCATCTTTGCTCTTCTTTGTTTTGGATGCCATATCCCATCAAACTGTGAAAAACTGAAACAGAAGGAAAAAACATCACCTCAAAGTTTTTGCCCCAGTCCTGCCCTTGTGTTTCTAACTGGTTCCTCCAGCAGCTCAAATGTTTGACCCAAAACTGTTTGGTGCAATTACTGGATTTGCATTTCCCATCCTGATTTGCCTCAGGAGAGAAACAAAAATGCACATTTTTAAAGATTTCTCTTTTTTTGTCATGTAGTGTTGGGATATTCCTGCAGTTTGGAGGAAAAAGTGCAATTCTGCCTCGTTCCTCCCTCACTAATTCCAGGGTTTGAAGAGGCAGCTGCATCTCAAACCGGTATCTCCTGTCCAAAACCAGTATCTCACATCCCAATTTCAGGAGATTCTCTTTTAAAAAAATATATTTATCAGCATTAATTTAATGAGATTCAGGTTTTTAAACACTTTTTAAGCATTCATTTCAGGACTGGCTGAATTTCTGAACTATTTATTCCAGTGTAGAATGCTGGAATTTTCAGAATTTAGAGCTGGAGTCTGACAAGTCTGATGGTTTCAGTGAATATTTGTCATTACAAATTCTCATTTCCTAACACAATTAATGTAAATTCTTAAGGAAAACAAACCGGCAAAATTCCAGAAGATGGGTGAAAAACAGAATGAATCCAGTAAAATCCCAGCCCAGGCTGCAGGGATTTGGGGAATTTTGGGGGGTTGGTGCAGGGGATGTGTGAGGGTCAGAGAATTCCCCCGTGCCCGTGGGAAAAGGACGAAGTTGGGGTATAAAATGTGGTATTTTAGGGCACTGACCTTCCCTGCAGCCAGGTTTTCCCGGGGCCCAGGCGTGCTGCTGGCTGGCTCCGTGTGTTTGAGCCGTGTCCATGGAGATGAGCTGAGGTCACAGGGGGGCCCTGCAGGGGGATCCCACCCAGCCAGGTTCCACAGTGGGGTCTGGGAGAGGGAGAGGAGAGAGGGGGAAAGGGGCACTGACTTCCTCCTCGCCTGCCTGGGTGTGCCAGGGCTCCTTCCTCTTCCTCACACTCTCCTCCTCTGTGAAAAACACCAGCCACTTGTTTTTAAAATGTTAAAAGTTTAATCGTAATAAAATGGTTATAAAAATAGCAATACAATTAGAGTAATAATAATCTGGGCAATTTGGATTAGGACAATATAAGACAATAAAAACAAAGAGTTATGGACGGTCCAGGTACCTTTTCTGGGCAAAATAAGCCCAAAAAAAGGACCCACGTTAACAGAGGAATAACTCTTAAAAGCAACAGCCTGTTGCATATTCATACACCTTATCCAGGATGCATAAATTCCATTCAAACACAGGATTCTGTCTGGGCAGTGTCTTCAGTTCTTCCTCTGAATCCTGATGGTGCCTTCAGGGCTGAGCGAGGCAGGAAGAAGTGCCTTTCTTCTGATAATGGAGCAATAAAGTCTCTTTCTCTGAAAGATTCAGGTGTCCTGCAGCTGCTATCTCAGTGCGAGTCCTTTCTTTAAAAAAAGTCTCTTACACAGCATAGTTTCTATTTTAACATTATGTTATAACTTAAAACTATATTTAACACACTACTTAAGAAAATACAGCATAACTTTCTAACACAACACATATAATAGTAATTTTAATATTTGCAAAAAGCCAATCATAAAATACGCATTTTTCACAGCCAGAGCTGGTGTGCCCAGAGCCGGGTCCCTCCCAGCACCAGCGCCGCCGGAGCCGCGGGGCGGAGCCAACTCCGTTTACCAGGACTCTATTTCCCATTTCCGGGGACTACATTTCCCAGGACTCCCCATTTCCCAGGACTCCATTTCTCAGGACTCTCCGTTTCCCGTTTCCCAGGACTCCATTTCCCAGCATTCCATTTCCCAGCACTCCATTTCCCGTTTCCCGGACTCCATTTCCCATTTCCCGTTTCCCGGACTCCATTTCCCAGCACTCCGTTTCCCAGGACTCCATTTCCCGTTTCCCAGGACTCCATTTCTCAGGACTCTCCGTTTCCCGTTTCCCGGACTCCATTTCCCATTTCCCGTTTCCCGGACTCCATTTCCCAGCACTCCGTTTTCCAGCACTCCATTTCCCGTTTCCCAGGACTCCATTTCCCGTTTCCCGGACTCCATTTCCCAGCATTCCCGTTCCCAGCACTCCGTTTCCTGTTCCCCGGACTCCGTTTCCCAGGCGCACCCGCGGAGGGAGGGCGGCGCGGCCCGGGAGCGGCCGGGAGCGGCGGCAGGCCAGGGCGGCGGAGCCGAGCGGAGCGGAGCGGGGCGGGGGCGCTGCCGCAGCCGCAGCGGGAGCAGCCCGGCCCGGCGCGGCCCGGCCCGGCCCCCGCACATCCGGGCGCTGCCGCAGGCCCGGCCCGTGCTCCCGTGGCGGCGGCGCGGCCCGGGCGCTCCCGGCCGGCCCGGCCCGTGCTGTGGCGGCGCGGCCCGGCGCGATGCTGCGCTGCATGCCGCCGCTCTGGCGCTGCAACCGGCACGTGGAGGCGCTGGACCGGCGGCACTGCTCGCTGCAGGCCGTGCCCGAGGAGATCTACCGCTACAGCCGCTCGCTGGAGGAGCTGCTGCTGGACGCCAACCAGCTCCGTGAGCTGCCCAAGGTGAGCCCCGCCGCTCCGAGCGCTGCCCCGGCCTGCGCCGCCCCCTGAGCCCGGCCGAGCCCCACTGAGCCCGGCTGGGCCCTCCCGGTGCTCCGGGGCCGGCACCGAGCGCTTCGGGGGGCCCGGGGCTCCGTGCGGCCACCCCGGGCCGGGGAGGAGCCCCTCGGCCGGGAGCGGCACCGCGGCTGCCGCCCGGCGGGATAAAGGGGTCCCCTGCCCGCCCCGGAGATCCTGTACCCGAGTCAATAAAAGCCCCCTGGGATGAAGGGGTCCCCTGTACCCGGGTCATCGGGATAAAGGGGTCCCCTGCCCACCGGGGAGATCTGTACCCGGGTCAGCGGGATAAAGGGGTCCTCTGCCCACCCGGGTCATCGGGATAAAGGGGTCCCCTGTACCCGGGCCATCGGGATAAAGGGGTCCCCTGCCCACCGGGGAGATCTGTACCCGGGTCAGCGGGATAAAGGGGTCCTCTGCCCACCCGGGTCATCGGGATAAAGGGGTCCCCTGTACCCGGGCCATCGGGATAAAGGGGTCCCTTGCCCACCGGGGAGATCCTGTACCCGGGTCATCAGCCTGTGGCAGTCACAGCCGCTGACAAGCCAAGCACAGCATGAATTAAAAAACTCTGGTCTAGGCAGTAAGCTGCAAAAAGTGATGGGTAAGTTAATGGAAAGAGATAGAACTGCTTTGTAGTTATGATCATAACTGATGCTGGAGCATCTTTGCCATGCAGACAGGCTGGGGGTGTTTGGCCTCGAGAAGCTCTGGAGAGACCTTGGAGCCCGTTGCAGTGCCCAGAGGGGCTCCAGGAGAGATGGAGGGGCGCTTGGGACAAGGGGGAATGGCTTCCCACTGCCAGAGGGCAGGGTTAAAGGCGTTATTGGGAAAAGATTATTTCCTGAAGGGTGGTGAGGCCCTGGCACAGGCTGCCCAGAGCAGTTGTGACTGCCCCATCCATTCCTGGCAGTGTCCAAGGCCAGGTTGGACAGGGCTTGGAGCAGCCTGGGACAGGGGAAGGTGGCGCTGCCCGTGGCCAGGAGCACCTGTCCATGTGTACCTCCCTCTGTGGAAAGGAGCTGGGACTAGGTGGTCTGTAAGAGTCCTTCCATCCCAACCCATTCCGTGACCTGGGGCTGCAGCCTGCACTTGCAGCTTCTGTTTTGTTCTGTCCAGCACAGAGCTCTGCCCACAGGAGCACCAGGATAAGCTGCTCCATGCCACTGTGCTCCCTGCAGGGCACAGGATGGAGATCTGCCCTGCTGCCAGCTTGGGCCAGCATCCCCTGCCTCCCCAAGGTTTGCTTTAGCAGGGCAGGGCACTGGGATGGGGGAGCTCTTGTGGTTAGTCCTGGAGCAGCATCCAGCAGGAACCCAGCCATGGTGTTCCCATTCTGCCTGGGATGCTGCAGGTGGGAATTTGAGCCTGCCTGTGGGGAAGGAAATGACCTGGAGACAGTAACTGGGCTGTGGGATACTCCAGAGGAAGGTTTGTTGTGTATCCCCTTTGGAGACTGTGTGATTTTTAAAAGTTATTGAAGTTCTGCCTGTGCCAGAGAGAGAAGGTGTTTGGCTGCCCTGTGTTAGGAGAGATGCTCTTCAGGGAATGCTGACTGAGTTGTGTGTTTATTTATTAAAAAAATTGAGAAGTGGGTCATTAGCTTTCAAAGTTTTTGTTGAATACTGACATGTTATGGATTTTGCCATCAAATGTGGATAAAATAAACCCTTACAAAGCAGAAACTCAGTTTTGATTCAGGCCAGAGTGGTGTGGTTCAGTTTTGTTAACACATACAAACATCCACACCTGAGCAGGTTCTCTTGTGTGGAGGCAGCAGTTCCTGCTCTGGTGTTTTTGGGTTCAGTTTGTCTTTCCTGCTTGTCCTTTCCTGGTGAGCTGATCTGCCTGTGGGATTCAGTGTGCGGCTGTTCAGGTGTGGAGGCACCATTGGGATTCAATGTGAGGCTGTTCAGGTGTGGAGGCACCAGTGGGATTCAGTGTGAGGCTGTTCAGGTGTGGAGGCACCAGTGGGATTCAGTGTGAGGCTGTTCAGGTGTGGAGGCACCAGTGGGATTCAGTGTGAGGCTGTTCAGGTGTGGAGGCACCATTGGGATTCAATGTGAGGCTGTTCAGGTGTGGAGGCACCATTGGGATTCAGTGTGCGGCTGTTCAGGTGTGGAGGCACCAGTGGGATTCAGTGTGCGGCTGTTCAGGTGTGGAGGCACCAGTGGGATTCAGTGTGAGGCTGTTCAGGTGTGGAGGCACCATTGGGATTCAGTGTGAGGCTGTTCAGGTGTGGAGGCACCAGTGAGAGACTCTCAGCTCTTCTCTCGGGTAGCTCAGCATCTTGCTGTACTTTAGGCAGGGAGATTAGATTCCCAGGCTGCTGGAAAATGTGTGTTGTGGGCAGGCTGGGGCTGGGCATGGCTGTAAGTCTGTCTGCAGAGGAGGTGATTGTGACACACCCACGGGGCAGAACCTGCTGGGCCCCGTGCTCTCAGCTCTGTGTACCCCGCTGAGCAGCCACAGCCTGGCCTCGTGCTGCACTGGACCCCTGGAGCTGGGACACACTGGGGTTTGTGAGCTTGGAAGAGCATCTTTGGAATTGTAAATGCAGATTTTATACTGGGTTTTTGCTCAGCCTGTAATTGTGTGGGTGCAATCCTGCCTGTGATGGCAGGTGCTGTGTGCGTGCCCTCAGTGCCCTCCTGAGCCACCCAAAGAGCTTCTGTGTCACAGAGCTGTGGCATCTGTTCAGCCTGGAGCATCAGAGCTCCTGCCACGGCGTGTCCTGGGCTCACGGGCTCCTGCCACGGCCTGTCCTGGGCTCACAGGCTCCTCTCTGGCCTGTCCTGGGCTCACGGGCTGCTCTCTGGGCTGTCCTGGGCTCACAGGCTCCTCTCTGGCCTGTCCTGGGCTCACAGGCTCCTCTCTGGCCTGTCCTGGGCTCACGGGCTCCTCTCTGGGCTGTCCTGGGCTCACAGGTTCCTCTCTGGCCTGTCCTGGGCTCACAGGCTCCTCTCTGGGCTGTCCTGGGCTCACAGGCTCCTGCCACGGCCTGTCCTGGGCTCACGGGCTCCTGCCATGGCCTGTCCTGGGCTCACAGGCTCCTGCCACGGCCTGTCCTGGGCTCACGGGCTCCTCTCTGTCCTGTCCTGGGCTCACGGGCTCCTCTCTGGGCTGTCCTGGGCTCACAGGCTCCTCTCTGGGCTGTCCTGGGCTCACGGGCTCCTCTCTGGGCTGTCCTGGGCTCACAGGCTCCTCTCTGGGCTGTCCTGGGCTCACGGGCTCCTGCCACAGCCTGTCCTGGGCTCACAGGCTCCTCTCTGGGCTGTCCTGGGCTCACAGGCTCCTCTCTGGGCTGTCCTGGGCTCACAGGCTCCTCTCTGGGCTGGCCTGGGCTCACAGGCTCCTCTCTGGGCTGGCCTGGGCTCACAGGCTCCTCTCTGGGCTGTCCTGGGCTCACAGGCTCCTCTCTGGGCTGTCCTGGGCTCACGGGCTCCTCTCTGGGCTGTCCTGGGCTCACGGGCTCCTCTCTGGGCTGTCCTGGGCTCACAGGCTCCTGCCATGGCCTGTCCTGGGCTCACAGGCTCCTCTCTGGGCTGTCCTGGGCTCACAGGCTCCTGCCACGGCCTGTCCTGGGCTCACAGGCTCCTCTCTGTCCTGGCCTGGGCTCACGGGCTCCTCTCTGGGCTGTCCTGGGCTCACAGGCTCCTCTCTGTCCTGGCCTGGGCTCACAGGCTCCTCTCTGTCCTGGCCTGAGCTCACAGGCTCCTCTCTGGGCTGTCAGTTCCCCTTCTGGAGCCTTGTGGTGAGGAATTATGAGAGGAACAAATGGAGCAGAGCAGTGAGATGCTGGTCCTCTGGTCTCAGGAGGTGGAGTAAATTAGGAGAGTGATAGAGGATGGGGAGCAGCAAGGGGTGTATAACACCAGACCCAGTGTACAACGGCTTTGCACACGGGAGGTGAAGGCTTTCAGGGTGTCTCCATCTGTCTGGGAAAGGTGGTGAAATGTGGAGCCATTCCCCATCCCATGGCTGGGGCCTGGAGGGAGAATGATGGCCCAGAGGAGTGGACAGGGAGCTGCTGCTGCTGCTGCTTGCAGGAGAGCACTGAGTGCAACCAAAGAGGGCTCACTTCAGAGCTAATGACATCATTTTTCATGCAAAGTGTAGTTTAACTGAGCTGCAGCACCACTTGGCACATGGCATGACAGTGCTGTGTGTTAACATATGAGCTCAGGAGAGAGCTGGAGCAGTTCAGGAAGGGGAAAACAACCAAAACTGAGGGTCTGCAGAGACACCACTGTGGGTTTGCACTCCCTCCTGGGATGGGAGAGGCTTGGAGGGAGTTTGGCTTTGCTGTACTCACGCTCTTCCTTCCCAGCCCCTGTCTGGAGCTGCCCAGGGCTGTGTGTGGCCATGCTGGGTGTCCTCCCATCCCCAGCCAGGCCTGAGTGCCCTCATAGGTGAGCATCAGGTGCACCTGAAGGGAGAGCAGCCCCAAATGCTGCTGCTTCTGAGAGCAGCCAGGGAGTTTGGGCATGCCAGAGGATGGAGGCACGCTGGGCAGAGGGAGCAGAGTCCCCAGTGTCCCTCCCCTTCCCAGCCCCTCCAGGTTCCCTTTGGCTGCTCCAGGGGCACGTGAGGAGGAGGAGGAGGAGGAGATCTGCAGGAACAAGGAAGCAGGTTTGACCCACCTTAGGTGTGACCTAATGTGTGTCCTGAAGGTTCCCTGGGCTGTGCCAAGGTGCCTTTGGTCCCAGACACACAGGTCACTGCAGGAAGGGCGTTTTTTGAGGATATTCCTGTTGGCAGGGACAGACACCTAAGGCAGGGGCAGGAATCTGTGTGGTATGAGATGAATAGAATGATGAAAATTGAAAATAAGCTGCTCTTCCACCAGGAGGAGGGAAGGTGGGAGCACTGGATTTAGGCACACGCTGTCCCTGAAGGATGGTGGTGGGAAAGCTCCTTGGCTGGGGCAGGGGGATGATTTCCAGGTGAGGAGCCTTCATGGAAACAAGGCTTTTTTTAGGAAAGAGACCCTGGGAGGAGGAGAGTTTGTGCTTGCCATGAAGTGGAGAAAGGGCAGTGTGCTTGTTTCATAGGAGGGGCTGGACGTGCCCATTCCCTGGGAGAAGGTCTGAAGGACACAGGGATGTGAAGATCTGTCAGAAAAGTGGGAATGAGAGAGCACACACAGCCCTGGGCAGCAAGGTTGTGTTTGAGGGGCTCAGGCAGGGCTTTTAGGGAAAGAATTCCCTGTGGAGGTGATTTTTGAGGTGAAAGGATTGGAGGGGTGGCTTTTGGGAAGGTCTCTTGAAAATCCCTGAGTTTATATGAGTTCAATGGTTCCTCTTCTGAGGGTTTCTTACCCAGCACCAGCTGGGTGTTTCAGACAGGCTTTTCTGTGTCCTTATTTCACCTGTTTCAGGAACATGGCATCTCCTGCTCATTCTGTGGCACCGTTTTTCTCTGCAGGATTTCCAGCGCCCTTTGTGCTGCTGCTGTGCTCCAGATCCCATGGGATGCTCTGCCATCTCCTGGGATTTCTGAGTGACACTGCTGTGCCTTCCTCGCCTCTCCCTTCCCAGCTGCAGGACTCAGCCTCTGTTTCTCTCCATCCTGCAGTGCCAGGTCCCCTTCTGGCTGCTCTTGCTTCTTTGCCGCCTGTCCCCTGTGGAAACTTTGCCTTTTTTGAACCTAAATTTCCCCTCAGGGTGGCTGTGCTTGGGCAGTTTGGAGGGACAGATTAAATCTGTGTGGGAGCATCTGCTGCCCCATTGCAGAGATTTGCTGCCAGGGCAATACCACACAATTTAATGGAAAATGATAAATTCCCCTTGATAAGTTGCCTGTGCTTTCCACAAGGGTGTCTCAATTCTAGAGGTGGAAAAGACTGACTTCTGCTGTGCCCATCTTGCAGAGAGTGGTGGCTGCAGGATCTCTGCAGGAGCAGGGTGCAGAGCAGTTTTGGTGGTGAGGGTTTTGGAAGTACAGCTGGCTAAATCACAGTGTTGGAGCTGCATAACAATACCTCAGTCATCCAGGCCACTCCTGAGCACTTGAGAAACACAGGTCTCACTCAGCAGGAAGGAATGAACACATTCCATGGAATTTGGAGCACTCGGAGGTGGCAAACAGAGCCGGTCACAACCCAGAAGGATCCAGAGACTCTTGGTGTGCTTTTGGAGGAGTGCTCCAGTTTGGAGTATGGGGAGGGAGGCTGGAGGAAGCCTGGGTGGAGCAGAACTGGTTGGACCTGGTGTAGGAAGACAAGAGGGTGGAGCTGAGTAGGAACTGAAATCCTGAACAAGTCTGAGCAGAAGGAGGAGACCTCGAAGCTCTGGTGTGTCAGCATGAGTGTGCCCAGGGACAGGCTGCTGGACATCTCCTGGGCTAGAAGTGTCTGAGGCTGTGGGCTGTGCAGAGAGGGAACCCCAGGGCTGGCTGTGGTCCCAGGGCTTTTAGCAGTGCTGGTGCTGAAGAGGGAAGCCCCAGGCATTTCTCATGTAGGGGCTGCAGTTCCTCACTGCAGCTCCCAAGCTGAACTGACCCCAGTGCAGAAAACGCTCTTCTCACTGCCCGTGGGCTGATACCCACTTGCACTGGAAACTGTGGGAGACACTGGGGAGGGGAGCCCATTTCTGTCTAGGGCAGGTCCTGCCCTGTTTGGGCTTGTTGCTGTTCGCATCGTGGCAAGGCCCTTTGAAACCGGCCGGGTTTCAGCAGCTCCTCCATCATGGCAAGGCCCTTTTAAACCAGCGGGGTTTCAGCAGCTTCTCCATCATGGCAAGGCCCTTTGAAACTGGCCAGGTTTCAGCAGCTGCTCCTGTTTGGCTGCCGTGGCCTGGGGTGAGAGCATCCCCGTGCTGTGTCCAGAGCCAGGATCCCACGGGGAGCTGGGATCCCGCTGCACCCGGGAGCCAGGATCCCACTGGGAATCAGGATCCCACCACACCCGGGAGCCAGGATCCCATTAGGAACTGGGATTCCACCGGGAGCCAGGATCCCACTGCATTCGGGGGCCAAGATCCCACCAGGAATCAGGATCCCACTGCACATGCAAGCCAGGATCTGTGGGGGGCTGGGATCCCACTGCACCTGGCAGCCAGGATCCCACCGGGAGCCAGGATCCCACTGCACCCGGGAGCCAGGATCCCACAAGGAACCAGAATCCCACTGCACCTGGGAGCTGGGATCCCACCGGTAGCCAGGATCCCATTAGGAGCTGGAATCCCACTGCACCCGGGGGCGAGGATCCCACTGGGAGCTGGGATCCCACTGGGGGCCAGGATCCCACCAGGCATCAGAATCCCACTGCACTCAGGAGCCAGGATCCCACTGGGAGCCAGGACCCCACTGGGAATCAGGATCCCACTGGCAGCCCTGATCCCACCAGGAGCTGGGATCCCCCCAGGAATCAGGATCCCACTGCACCCAGGAGAAGCTCAAGGCCATGCTTGTCACTCTCCAAAGCAAAAAGGGGCCTCGCAAAGCTAATTGAGAGCAGCTTTTTATTTCCTGGCATGTGAAGGCTGTAAGGAGGATCTTGGGGTTTATTTACTTCCATGGAAGAGTAAAGCTTCTTCTAATCTCTCTGTATTAATAGCCCTTCCCTGAGAAAGGGAGCCAGGAGTGCTCCGTGGAGCCAGCCTTGGAGCCTGCCAAGGCTTGATGTGGGGTGGGCACCTCCTCTCGCTCTGGATGTGGCTCTTTCCATCCCAGGCTGTGTCAGAGCTGCAGCTGCATTTGTTTAACAAAACCAGCCAACAAACTGGTTTCACTTGCTGGTTGTCAGACTGGTGTGTGGAGCCAGCACAGCTCTGGGTGCTTTGCAGGAGCTCAGGAGCCCTGTGGGTTACTGGGACAGCTAGATGTGTATTTGTCTCTCCAAAAACCATGTACTCTGCATTGCTGCTGCCCAGAAAGTAGAATAAATGCAGGCCATCTCCCCTGCACCCTCCCCTGGTGACAGCAGAGGTGTAGGATCTGTGCTGGGGTGGCAGCAGCCAAACACAGGCTCAGTCATGGAGAAAAGAGCTGATAAAACTCTTGGACGTGCAATTCTTGGATATACAAACAGGGAACAGGAAAGAGGCACACAGGTGGATTTTATGCTTGAGGTCTGTGAAAGGGAATTGACTGTTAACATTCAGTTCTCTGAGGTGTGTTCAGCTCTGTGGCACAGGTGTGGGTGTGCTGCCAGCTTGTCTCCCCACCAGCTCTGGCCTTGGAGGGGGTTCAGGTGTGTGGAATGGGAGGTGCAGAGGCAGCTGGGCAGTAGAGAGGTTTAGAGGAGTGAAAAATGATGAAAATTCAGGTGGCCGTGGCTGGAATGGCTCTGCCTCTCACCAGCCCTTCCTTGGCACTGGTTTGGTACCTGCAGGGAGGTGGGAGGTGGAAGCACCTGCTCAGTCCTTCCTGGGTTGTTACAAAGCTCTCTGTAGGTCTCTGCTGGGTGATTTAACACCTGGGTGATTTAACAACAGTGTGTGTTGCTGCCAGCTGGGTTTGGTGTGCCCCTTTAGGGTTCCTGCTGTTCTTGGGGATGGTTGGCTGTGTCAGGTCCCCAGCCCCAGCTGCTGTTCCCAGGGCTGTCTCTGGATGTGGCATTGCAGAGGCCCTGCCTGCTCCTCCCAGGTGTCTCAGGTTCCCTTTGGTGCTGCTCAGGATCTGCCAGGGAGAATTAGTTCATTGATGGCTGGAGGTAGGGGCAGGGCTGGGTTAACCTCTTCAGCTCTCCTCTGACCTGTTCTGTGTGTTTCCTGCATTGTGGGGCCCTGTTTGGCATCTCCCTGGCAGGAGCTTGGCTGAGGCAGGGGTGGGAGCATGGTGGATGGAGGGATGGATGCTCAGCTGTGTGCTGAGCAGGGGGATGTGGCATCACAGCACCTCTGTGGGCTCTGGCCTCTCGTTCCATTCCTGGTTCAGGGCATTTACTGGTGTATGTCTGAGCTGTTCCCTTGGAGCTGCTCCAGCACCTTCCTTGTCCTCTTCCGGCTCAGGGGAGGTGTTTGGGTACACTTAACTCTTCCTCAGGACTTCTCCAGTCCTCCAGATGTGCTTTCCTGCACCCCAGATGTGCTTTCCTGCACCCCAAGGGCACAGGCTGCCTTTGAGTCACCCACTTTGCACCAGTTACTGGGCTTGGTCTCATTGCCTTGTCTTGGATTCCTAGTTTCAGGGTTAGACCTGGTTTGTTGGGTGTTTTTGGTGGTTTTAAGGTACCTCACTATGCTGGAAATGTGTCTGTTGGGTAAACCCACTTATGATTTCTGCCTCTGGACAACACAATCTGAGTGGAAACAATTGCAACAGGTTATTGTATAATAGAACTTCTGGCATTTTTCCCTCTGCTAATAGCCGTGGCATTACAGATCAGTCAATTACTTTTTGTAGTTGCAAGTTGACCCTTCTTTGCTGAGAGGGTGGTGTAGAAGTAGTTGGTGTCTCTTGGCTGAATTGTGGGGCTGGTTCCCAGTGTTACATCAGGAACTAGAGGGACTGTGAAATAGGGTTTATAGATAATTAGTTTTTTATCGATAGAGATGGAGAAATTGGAATGCAAAATACCAGCTTGTGGTTCTTCCTGTGTGTTCTCAGCTCTCTAGCTGAAGCTGAAAGCAATGGGCATCCCTTACAATGCAGTGTTTCCTGTGAAAGTTTCTGTACATTGAAGCGGATTACAAAGGAAATACCCCAACAGCTTCTAGAACATGTCAAAATCATATGAATTTCGGTAACACAAAGGAAGTTTATTAATTTTGTGCATATCCACTGGAGTTCTTCAGAACATGAAACCGTTAGGGTATATCAGAAATTAGTGAGATCCAAAAAGAGGCATTTGGATGATAACAGAGCTCATGAAAGAGGTACTCCTCCTTAACACCAGGACTCAGTGGGGACAAGGCATCTGTTTCATGAAAAATTAAGACGCTGAATTATGCTGCTTTTCAATGAGAAACAAAACTAATACCTGCTGTCATTTACCATGGAAAAAAATATCAGAAAGTATCACATATCTCACTGACTTAACAGCTTGGTGATCAGAGGTATTCATCAAAATTTTAGAAACATCACAGCCTGAATGAAAAAACAAGGAGGAGGTGATTCCTGAGGTGCAGGTATGCCAGGGAGGGGCCTGGCTGGGAAAACCTAAATGCTCATGCAAATCAGAAAGCGGCAGAGGTGCTTGGATAGTACCTGGGGTGTGCTGGGTTTGGCTGCTTCACCCGCACCCAGGATGCTCTCCCTGAAATGATCTCCACAGCTCTCTCCAGAGTAATGATTTTGCTCCAGTGCTTCACTACATGCACAGTTAAGAATTTCTTCCATATATCTAATTTAACCAGGCAGGAGGGACCTGCTCTGCAGCAGCTGGAGGAGACAGCACTGCATATAACATCACTGAACATGTAGAAATACTTTTTTATAATTCTGTAGGAGAATTATAGGAGACTGGCCTGCTACTCTGACAGAAGGTACTTAAGGCTACACTATTTTAATGCTTGATACAGGAATACCACCAGATTAAAATGTGATTTGGATTTTTTTTTTTTCCAAAAGCAAGAGAAATTTTTTTAAGTGACTGAGGTCCTTAAAGTAGGCACAATGTGTAGTGGTTCTGTTATGGAAAAAATTAGTCACAGAATCATTGAGGCTGGAAAAGACCTTCAAGATCGAGTCCTACCTTTGACTGAACACCGTTTTGTCAACTAAACCACAGCACTCAGTGCCGTGATTATTTCGTATATTCCAGTATATTTATGTTTATATTTATGTTTTTATTTATATACTGGAATATATGAAATATATTCATTCACAGACCAAGGTGGAGGCTGAGAGTGCTGGGGTTGTCTGGGGTTGTATGGAATATGGCCTGCACATTTTCCATTGAAATATATGGAATAATATACTGTATATATATATGAATAATATACCGTAAATATATGAATATATTTCATATATTTCAGTATATTTATATACTGGAATATATAAAATATATTCATATATTTACGGTATATTATTCCATATATTTCAATGGAAAGTGCCCCTGAGTGCCCTGTGCCTGCCACAGGCAGCTCTGGTCTTGCCCCATCCCAGTGCACAGACCGAGGTGCAGGCTGTGGGTGCTGGGGTTGTGCTCGGGCCCCTCTTCGCACAGAGTCTGCTGCTGCTGCTGCTGCTGCCTCGTGTGGAAGATCGATCACTCCCCAGCCTCGGCAGCAGTGGGATGCTGGTTGTGGTGTCTGGGTTCAATCCCGGCTCAGGACTGCCTCTCTGGGGTTGGTTTGTTGTTTCACCTGGAGCAGGGGCTGCTCCCTGCTCCTGGCTGTGTGCTGTGTGCCCAGCAGCTGCTGCGCTGGCCCCTCTGAAGGGGACAGCATTCCTCAGCCCTGCTGCAGCGTCTGAGCAGCAGCAGCTGCCGAGCCTTGGCTCCCAGACAGTCGCTTTGTCTTTGCTGGAATGTGTTCCCAGCCCTTGAGTGCTTTTAGATATTGGCAGTGCATTCCTCAGGGCCCGATTCGTCGTTAAATAGTCGGAAATCCAGCGGGCTGCAGGGGAGGGCCGTGTGGGGCTGGCAGGGAGCAGCCTGCTGGGGCTGCCCTGCTGCTCTGCTGCCTCCAGTGTGGGCAGGAGCGTGTGGGGCCACTCCTGTGGCTGCCCCCAGTGCCCCTCCAGTGTGGGCAGGAGCGTGTGGGGCCACTCCTGTGGCTGCCCCCAGTGCCCCTCCAGTGTGGGCAGGAGCATGTGGGGCCACTCCTGTGGCTGCCCCCAGTGCCCCTGCCCTGCCTCACCAGCCCCTCTGTGCCTCTCCTGCTGCAGGCACACAAGGAGTGTCTCTTGTCATCTCCTCCGTGCCCTCTGCGATGTCCCTGACTGCAGAGCTGAGCATGGCTGGCGTGCCAGCAGTGTCTCTTTGGGACTGAACTGCCACCTTTCAGGTGTTGGTGACCGTGTGACTGCAGCCACAGTTCACTAGCCATGTCCCTCATATCTTCCCCTCCAAGTTGTGTCTTCCTCCTTGATTTTTTCCCCTGCTTTTGCAACATCTGTGAAGTTAGTTTTGACCTCTTTTGGTCCTTTGCACTGCACCTGATTTCCTCCCAAACCACTTTCTCGTAGTCACTAAGTCTCTGGATTTTCTGGGGGTTTTTTTTTGGTTTTTTTTTTTTTTTCAATTGCATTTCATTTGAGCATATCTCCTTTCCAGAGTCTTTCTTTTCTGTTTCACAAGATCCCATTTTGAGGATCATTTCGTTTCCAGGCCACAGTTCACTAGCCTGGAACTAGTTCAGGATGTGGCTGTAAATACTGTGAGGAGAGAGAAGGAAGCACTGGTGGTGAATTTCCACCTTTCAGGTGTTGGTGGCCATGTGCCTGCAGCCAGAGTTCACTGGCCTGGAGGTGGTTCAGGATCTGGCTGTAAATGCTGTGAGGAGGGGAGAAGGAAGCACTGGTGGGATGGGAACAGCTGGGGAGATGTGGTGTTGGGGGGCAGCTGGTCTGCGTCCACTGCCTGAGGTGGCTCGGACCAAGTCCCCAGGTAAAGGACACCTGGGTGGTGGCTGTGGTGCCCTCCCTGTGGCACCAGGGTGCCCCTGGGGCTGCTCTGCTGGAGCTCCAGACTGATGTTCCCACCTCTCAGCAGTGTGATAGCTTGTTTGACCTCAGCTCGGGTTAACTCAGTTATCCTCATCAGATTTCAGTGATTCTTCTTGAATTGAGCTATTCTGGGAACAACCACTGCCTTCCTGGTTTCCGTCTGTAGGGACAGGTGTCTCTTGGGTTTGCTCACTGTTACCTGGAGGCACTGGGCTGTGCTGGAAGTGAGTCCTGCTCTGCTGAGGGAGCTGAGCAGCCTCTGGAGCTGGGCCTGTGCTGCCCAGCCATGGCACACAGGTGTGGCAGGTTCTGTGGCCTCACCTGTGCCATGCTGCCTTTGAGCACTGGGAAGTGCTGGGTTTAACCTTAGAGCTGATCAGCTCCTGCCTGTTTTGCTTTGCAGTCGCTGCTTTCAGCTCCTCCTGACTCTGTCCCAGGCTGGATTTCCCCAGAGACAAGCCACTGGCACAGGTGTGAGATCTCTCAGCACACCTGTGGAAGGAGGGGCCCCAGGTCTCTTCACACTTCACCTGTAGGTGTCTGAGGCAGGCTGGGTGTCCCAGTGCCTGGCTGTGGAGCATGCAGCAGCTCTGCTTCTTCCAGGGTCAGGAGGAACGTGCCAAGCCCATGTTTAACCAGGAAAATGGGAATGAAACACAAGGCCCAGATGCATGAGCTGGTTTTGCTGCCAGCATTAGAGGAGCTGCTGTGTTGCAATGCTGGCAGATGGATGGACAGACACCTCCTGCCTGCAGTGCAGGGTCCCATGCATTCATCCAGCCTGGAGACAAACTCAGAGCTCATGTAGGAGCCCAGCCCATGGTGGCATGGGAAGCAGGCCCTCCTGCTCGTGAATCACAAGGAGCATTGTAATTATTTTCCTGCTGCACAGTCTGATGCTGCCTTTAATTAAACGTGTGCTGTCCTGCTGGAGGCAGGGACTGCTCTAGCAGGGCTGGACAGGTGGACTTGAAATTCTCTGAAGAGAAATGAGAGGTGAGGAGACTGAGGAGCACCTTAGCATGGGCACTTCCAGGGCTGAAGGGTTGGCAAAACCTCTGCCTTGGAGCCCCTTAGCTTCTGTTGGAGGAGTGGTCACACAACAGGCGCTGCTGGACTGCTTGGTCCCTGAAGAAAATCACCTGCTACCAGCACAGCTGACCCAGAGCTGGTGTATGGGGCAGCCTGGCTTGTCACAGGTTGTTTTTGAGAAAGAGGAGTGTGGGAGAACAGGTTGTAAAAGAATAGAGATGGTGCTGCAGGCAATCTCACCCCTGATGAATTGCAGCTGTACTAATTACCAAGGAGTGGGACAGCCTTGCCCTTAATAGTCACAGCTGTGTCCCATAAGGATGGGTGTTAGATAAGAAGGGGTTAGCTGGTTGAGAGTCCTTCAGAGTCAGAGTTTGCTGGCTGTGCTGTGAGTAGGGAGGGTCAGGATGGGCTGTGAGGGACAGACAGGGTCAGGTGGCTGTGCAAGGGACAGGAAGGAGTTGGCTGGTCCTGCAGAAGGAAGAAGAGAAGGAGACAACATTGCGTGGAGCTGCCCAGGAAGTTTACAGAGAAGGTATGAGAGTTTTTTTCACTGTAGGATAATAAACTGATGGTGCCAGTCAGTTTGAGTCCACTGTTGATTGGTGCTAAGCACCAGCACTGATAAATGGTGCCCTGTGTGAGGAGAGGACACCTGCAAGAGAGGAGGTGTCTGAGCCCTGCTGTTTGGGCAGCAGAGCTGGGAGCACCATGGTGGTTTGGCTGCAGGAGCAGAGTCTCTGTCCCATTCCAGAGCCAAGATTGTGCTTGTGGTATAGATCCTGTTCCTGATTCCAGCTGTGTAAATTGTCACCACCTGGTTCCAGAGCCCTTGGCCTGAGTGTGACATTGTTGTGGCTCTGTGGTTAAGCTGGTGCTTGCCTCCTCTTCCCCTGACACGTGTCCTGCTCTGCTCCAATAGTGCTGCTGTTTGTTCCCTGCAGAGGTTCTGCACTGGAACCTGCCTAAAGCTGCTTGGCTGAAGGAGGGATGTCCCCACAGCCTGTGGGGACACTGGGCAGCCCCCTCTTCCTGTCTGCTCTTGGCAGGAGGGTCCTGGGGCCAAGGCAGCTCCACGAGCTGTCTGTGCTGAGGACAGCATGACTCCTCCATGGAAACTGATAGAGGAGCCCAGCTGTCTGTCTGTCTATCCTCCTCTGTATCTTCACTGGTACAGGTGAGAACATGGGGAGCAGGAGGTGATGCTGGGGAACAAAGCCCCCCACCATGTCCTGGCTCCCCTCCCATGGCATTATGAGATTTGACACCAGGTGAAGGGGGAGCTGGAGCTTAGCCCTGGTTAGGCCAGAACCCCTTTTTTTGTAGCCTCAGGAAAATAAAGGTTTGGAAAAGAGTGATGGTGCTGACCTGGGAGAGGGGATCAGCCTGCATGCAGACACGTTTGGTGTTTTCCAGGTGCCAGGCTCAGAAGCCAGACACTTCCTGTGTTTCCCTGGCAGTGCAGATGCATCTCCTGCAGGTGGGACAGGAGCCCCCAGGGCTGGTGTTGCCACTGTGGGCACAGGGATGGGCACAGGGCTCAGAGCTTGCTGCAGACACCAGCAGGCTGCCAGGGGAGCTCAGTGGCTCTGACCCTGCCATGCTCCATCAGGGTGTTCCAGGCCTGCAGCCCGTTCCCCCTCCTGCCTGAGCAGCTGCAGCAGCCCCCTGGGCCACCGTGGGGGTGGCTGTGGTGGCCCAGCACTGTCACCCCACAGCCAGGCTGCCTCTCTCTCCCCAGTCCTCATGGTTGGCTTTCCAGGCCTGCCCTTGGGATTTAGCTGTTTCTGGGAAACAGCATAGCTGAGTGGTGGCTCAGAGTGTTTGTCCTGAGCCTTTTATCCATTGTCCTTTCTCCTTTTTTCATTTTCCACCTCTTGGTCCGACTGAATGAGTGAGTGGGGGGCAGACCAAGGCTCTGCCAAGCATCAGCTGCAGCAGGAGGGAGACATGGGGGTGGTGTCTGAATTCCTGGCATCACTGGACACTGTGGTTCTCTTAGATCACCTAACAGCTCTAGCAGCCCTTTGTTCATGTCCTGGGGCTCTGCTGCAGCCTCAGCACTCTTGCTGGGAGCTTCACAGACCATGTCACATCAGCTGGAGAAACACAACTTGAAGGTTTGGTCATGGCAGAGAGGGGATGGAACCTGCTTCAGACAGTTCCTTAAAGACAGAGAATGGGCTTAGAAGGTCCTTTGAGATTCTGCTGTGTGTATGCGTGTCTCGTGTGACTCTGCTGTGTGTGTACATGTGTGTGCATGTCACATGTGGCTCTGATGTGTGTGTATGTCACAAGACGTTGCTATGTGTGCACATACTGCCCCAGGTGCTGTAGCTGACCTCTCTCTGAGGATCTGCATGGATCTCTGTGCTGCAGGTTGCCTTCTGGATCAAGCTGCTGTCCCTGACAGCCTGTCCCTCCTCCAGCAGCTTTTGCAGTTCTGGAGCTGCTGGCTCTCCAGACCATCCCCTGCTGTCTGGATGTGCCTGGCAGCTCTGTTCTGGTGTCTCCAGAGCCTGGGATGCCTGCCTGGTGCTGCTCCAGGCTGTGAGGACAGGTGCAGGTCTCTGGGGCAGGGCAGGAGGTGGCTGGTGCAGGTTTGGAGCAGGACAGTTGATTCCCCACGCAGGGAGTGAGGAGGGGGGTGCAGGGGGATACAGCATGGGTAAATGAAGGTGGTACAGAATGTAATCTTATCCCCTAAAGAGTTGCAGCTGAACCAATTACTAAAGATTAAGAGCAGGCCTGATGTTAACAGGCCACACCTGTAGCCAATACGAAGAGTGTTTTAAAGGAGTGGATTGCTTGGTTGAGGGGAGCTGGAGTCAGTTGGCTGCTGCAAGGACAAGGAAGAGTCAGTGCCTAGAGGAGCTGCCTACAAGAAACATCAAGGAGGTATGAAACTCTGGCAATATGGAACCTTTGTAATGTAATGACAATAGAACTCTTGCACTATATGACAACACAGGGGTCCTGTTGTCCCTGTTCAGGAGTGGCTCATCTCATCCTGATCTTGGCCAGTGCCTCCTCCAGTGCCACCCATCCATGCTGCTGCTGCTGGCCCATCATGTCACGCAGGGTTATGAGGGCAGAGGGTTGTTCCTGGCTCAGGTGGGCGTCTCCTTCCTCCTGGGAGCACTCTGCTTCCCTGTGGACCTGGAGCTGTGCCGTGCCCTGCCCGAGGTACAGGCACACCTTGTGACTCCCCAGGGGCAGAGACTTCGGTGTTTGTGCCCCTTGCTGGCTGGGAAGCTCTGCCAGTGGGTGTCGGGCATCCTGGTGTTGGCAGGGAGAATCATGTGCAGGGTCAGCCACGGGTGCCTGGGGCTGCCCAGGTGTTCCCCTGCTCGGCAGGAGCCAAAGGTGAGTCTGCCAGGGGAGGCTGTGTGTGCTGCTACCAGCGTGTCTGGTTTCCCAAACCAGCTGAGCCTGTTCCTGTTTCTGTGGGTAACCCCAGGCCAGCCCAGTGTGGGGTGTGGGAATGTTCCTGGGGCAGGACTGGCCTCCCCTCTGAGGGTGAGCTGGGCTGGCTCTGCTTCACAGAATAATGAGGTTGGAAGAGAACTCTAAGATCATCGAGTCCAACCTATGCCCTAACACCTCAACTATAGCACCAAGTGCCATGTCCAGTCTTTTTTAAACACATCCAGAGGTGGTGATTCTACCACCTCCCTGGGAAGAGCATTTCAATACTTTATTGTTCTTTTGATGAAAAATTTCTTCCTAATATCCAATCTATACCTTCCCTGATGTAGCTTGAGGCTGTGTCCTCTGATTCTGTCAGTGCTGCCTGGTGGAAGAGACCAACCCCACCTGTCTGCAGCCTCCCTTCAGGAAGGTGTAGAGAGCAATAAGGTCACCTCTAAGCCTCCTCTTCTCTAGGCTAAACAACCCCAGCTCCTTCAAACGTTCCTCACAGGGTTTGTGTTCCTCCTCTTCTCCAGGCTGAGCACCCCCAGCTCCTTCAAACGTTCCTCACAGGGTTTGTGTTCCTCCTCTTCTCCAGGCTGAGCACCCCCAGCTCCTTCAAACATTCCTTACAGTTCCCAGCCCCTCACCAGCCCCATTGCTCTCCTCTGGACATGCTCAAGCATCTCAACATCCTTCCCAAACTGAGGACCTGGAACTGGATACAGTGCTTGGCTGCTGCAGGGGCTGACCTGGAAGGGCTCATTTTGGGCACAGTTTTGGCTGTCACTGTGTGATCCTGCTGTCAGCACTGGGTATTGCTCTTCCATAAACTGATGCCAAATGCAGTGCTCTGGGTCAAGAGACTCACTAATAATTGCGTGGGGCTTTCATGCTTTCTCACTCCTGCATAGATCAGCCAGCTGGAACAGGCCCAGAGGAGGCCATGGAGATGATTAGAGGGCTGGAGCACCTCTCCAGTGATGAAAGGCTGAGAGGCTTGGGATTGTTCAGCTGGGAGAAGAGAGGGCTCTGGGAGACCTTAATGCAGGCTTTCAGTACCCACAGGGGCTGCAGGAAAGCTGGAGAGGGACTTTGCACAAGGACTTGGAGGGACAGCACAAGGGAAATGACTTCCCACTGCCAGAGGGCAGGGATGGATGGGATATTGAGCAGGAATTGTTCCCTGGGAGGGTGGGAGGGCCCTGGCACTGGGTGCCCATAGAAACTGGCTGCCCCATTCCTGGAAGTGTCCAAGGCCAGGCTGGATGGGGTTTGGAGCAACCTGGGCTAGTGGAAGGTGTCCCTGCCCATGGCAGGAGTGGGATTGGGTGGTCTTGAAGGTCCCCTTCTACCCAAACCTTTCTATGGTTTGGCACCCCAAAACTGCCATCACATACCTTCCAGTCAAAACAGAGTTCAGCACTGAAAACCCAATACCGGCTGTCTCCATTCTCCAGTTAAGAGGGAAAAAACCCACCCTGTGACAAGGACAGGATGCCAGAAGGAAGAGGCAGGTCTCTAGAGGGGAGCTGTGGGACTTGTGGATGTGTAGGGATTGTGGGGTGCCACTGGGCAGGGTTTGATGCCCCCAAATTCTGCTGGTTCCATCTGATGGGTGATGTTGACCACACTCAGTATGTGACTGGCAGCAGCAGTGAGGGATCTTTGAGGGGTTTTATTGATTTCACAGAGGCCTGTGAACCACTGGAGCCAAGAGGCTGCCCTGGGAGGATCATTATTTGGTGGAGCCAGGGCCCAGAGTTGTTTTGGGCCATCCCCCATGGCTGAAGGTTTGAGCAGCCTGCTCTGGCCTCATCCTGATCCTCTCTTGAGCAGGAGGCTGGACTGCACATCTCCCAGGTACCTTCCAACATGAATTATTGCATGGCTCTGTGATATACAGAGGATTGGAAGGATATTGTATCAGGTTATAGCTCAGTCCCTTTTGACTGAAAAATCCATGGGTATAGGTTGCCTTTTTTGACTTTTTTAAAGATTGAAGTACCTGAATTTAGTTTCAGAACTTAGCGAAAACGCTTGGATGTGTTTGCATACATTTGGCCTTCAAGGGGCTGCTGAGGGAGGATGTCACATCTGAAAACCTGCTGCAGAGCCTGAATTTCACAGTTTTCTGCCTTTTTTTGCAATGTTGTTATTTTGTGGAGTGTTACTTATCTTTTGGCATATGGTTCTTTACAAACTCTTTATACCTGTCCCTAATTAGTGACTATTTCATATATTTCCAGTTGGTTGCACTGTGGCTGCTCTGGGCATTGTAAGAGCTTATGTCCCTGAATTTGCACTGTAGGACAGTTTTGTAGCTGTTTTCTGCCTTATCTACCCTGTGAATACTCCCATTCTTCAACAGAGGATATCTTTGTAATGCACCCTGCTTTGCAAAGGCTTTCCCCCCCAGTTACACCTAGTTGTTATTATGCTTTTTTTTTTTTTTTTTTTTTTTTTTTGTTAGTGGTAACTTCCATCACACCCTGAGCTGCTGGAATATTCCTGTGCTGATTCTGGATTCCTGTGTGCTGGAATATTTCTGTGCTGGTCCTTGTGGGCTTTGGGCTACCAGGAAACGGGGAGATTGGGCTTACCATTTTTTCTTCTTCAAACTTCTATTTTTAATGTACTCTGAGTCCAGTTTGGACATTGAGGGATCTGGGTTGGGCAGATTTGGTGGTGTTTTATTTTATAAATCAGAAAACGTTGAAGTTGGGGGAGTTCCCCTTTATTGGAGATATTAAATGTGGTGCCAAATCCAGGGGGTTGCTTTGTCAGCTCTGGGAATTGGGGTAAGCTTTGATTAGCAAAAGGGGTAATTGCCAGTCTGCAGAGATGTGTAATCAAGGTTTCACTCTTAGTTCTAGTAAGAATTTTTAAATCAGTTTGTTCTCACTTTCAAGTGTCACAAGTGAATCTCCTGTGCAGCCTTTGCTTTGAGTTGTTGGGCTGAGCTGAAGGCTTCAGCTTCCAGAATACTGAGCTGGAAATGACATGGGAATTCATGTCAGAGGCAGTGTTTGCAGCCCTTGGTCACATCTTGCCATCTCTTTTTGGCAAATATAAATCCTGCATTCAGGCATGAAAACACTGCAATTCTCACGTTTGTTTTCCTGGCTACCACTGATGGCTGTTGGCTGGTTTCACTTTTTGTCACATCTAAATGTTTTATTCAGGTCCAGTGTAAGTGATTCTGCCGAGTGGGATGCAGTCCTGCAGCTCTGCACGTGGGCTGTGCCCAGCTCTGGCAGTGCCAGGGGGTTGAGAAACCTTTTTTCTAAGAAAAAGGAAGGAGCTGGGAGCTGCTGCACCAAGCACAGCCTGGGTTTATTCATTTAATAAATCTAATGTGATTTAAAAGTGTGGAGATGTGTTCTGAGGCCACCTGTGCCCTGGGCAGCAGTGCTGCAGCCTGGGCTGTGGGTGCTCAGCCCCTGTGGTTATTTTCCAGCGTCAGACTCTGGCAGGCCAGCACCATGTCTTGTCTGGAATTTCCTTGCATTCTAAAATTAGGAGAAGGCTCTGGAAAACAATAGCAAATCAAGTCTGTAAGCTCCTGCTCCCCTGGACCTTTGTTGTCATTTAGACTTTCACCCACTTCCTTTTACTGAGCTGGTCTGCCTGAGATAAACAGAGTTAAACAGGGCCACTGATGAGCTGGTGAGAGGGGTTATTTTTTAAATTTATTTACTCATTGCACAATTGTTATGGTTCTTTAGGACATCAGAGGTGTGAATTTCCTATGAGTGCTGTTCGTCCCTGATCACTTGCCCTGTGCAGAGTGGAAGCAGGACAGCAGCAGGGGCTGTGCTGGGGTTTGTGCCCCTCAGACACACACCCGTGCCCAGCAGTGTGTCCTGGCTGGGACTGGGAGCTGCAGAGCCTTGGGTGTGTGCAGAAACTGCTCCAGGTACACCTGCAGAGCTCGTGGTGGTCACTGCAGGAGGGGAAGCAGCTCGCTTGTGCCCTGTGCATCTTCTCAGGGTTCTGTTTGCTCCTTCCTTGTCTGCTCTGTGCTCGTTTTCCATGGTGTTGGGGGGTCCTGGGGGTGCCCCACACCTGAAGGTCCCTGCAGGTGTTCCTGGGGAGCTCAGCCCAGCAGCTCTTGTGCAGCTGGGTACCTGGAAAGGCACCAAGAGTTCCTGGGGAGCTCTGCCCAGCAGCTCCTGTGCAGGTGGGCACCTGGAAGGGCACCAGGAGTTCCTGGGGAGCTCTGCCCAGCAGCTCCTGTGCAGGTGGGCACCTGGAAGGGCACCAGGAGTTCCTGGGGAGCTCTGCCCAGCAGCTCCTGTGCAGGTGGGTACCTGGAAAGGCACCAGGAGTTCCTGGGGAGCTCTGCCCAGCAGCTCCTGTGCAGGTGGGCACCTGGAAAGGCACCAGGAGTTCCTGGGGAGCTCTGCCCAGCAGCTCCTGTGTGGGTGGGCACCTGGAAAGGCACCAGGAGTTCCTGGGGAGCTCTGCCCAGCAGCTCCTGTGCAGGTGGGCACCTGGAAAGGCACCAGGAGTTCCTGGGGAGCTCTGCCCAGCAGCTCCTGTGCGGGTGGGCACCTGGAAAGGCACCTGAGGAGGGAGGCTCAGAGCCTGCTCTGGTTTGGTCCCTCTCAGTGTGGGCTGCAGGAGGAGCCCTGACCCTGGCTGTGCTTTGGGACCTCAGGATGACCCCAGGGTTGCCTCTCCTGTGCTGCTGTGACCCCTCCCTGCCTCTGCTGAGGACAAGCATGGGGTGCTGTAATTTAGACATGGCCTGTGCTTGTCCCTGCACAGACCTGAGTTCGTCCTCGGTCACTTGTGAGCGGTTTCTGCAGTGGCCCCACATTGTTGTTTGTTATTCGCAGTGCTCCGAAACAATCCAGGAAATGCAGCAAACACCCCAGCCCTGGTTCCCATCCTGTCCAGGAGCTGACCTCTGGCAGTGGTTAGGATCAGCTGCAGTGTGTGGTCAGTTGATAATTACAGTACATTGTGTTTACTGAGCTCATCAGGGCTGTGGTGACTTGGAGGAGTGATTGGTGGATCCTGGGATTTGCCATTTGCAGCTGATGGGCTTCTGGGAGCCCCAAGGGGTGTGTGAAAAAGTCAGACGTTGTGAGGGCCCTTCCAGCCACCATTCCTATGGCTGTGGTGTTTCTAGAAAGGAGTTTTCATGCCTTGTCTAGTTCAGTGTTACCTGGGGCCGTGCTGACAGCTCACCTGTGCCTTTCCCACCTGGCACAAGAGGCATTAGCCTGTCCCTCATGGTGTGGGGACCTGTCCCTGATGTCCTGACCAAACGTGCTGCACAGCAGGTGTGTGCAGCAGCAGGGACAGCTCTCTGGGCTGCTGCTCTCCTTGTGTTTCTCCTTTGTTGGCCCTTCTGGACCTGCCTTGCAAACTCAGTGTCTGCTGCAAGCTGCTCTAGGTGACTTCTCTGTGGTGCTGGGCTTCAGAGCCTGAGGGAGCTGTTATTGTAGGAAACAGGGATGTGTGATCTGTATCCTGTGCAGGAGGGAGGAGAGCAGAGGGGTACCAGATGCTAAATGAATGATCAACCTAAACTCATTCGTGCCTTTTTTCTTGTACCCTCATCCCTTGTCACCGTCATATTTTCTGAAAAATCCCCTTGCCCAGGATTCTTCTCCTGGGAAGCTGAGAAGCCTCAGAGAAAAATGAAAGCAGAAATTACCTGATTTGCTTCTCCTGTGTTTTGCTGCTTTGGAATATGTGTGGACATTGTTTACCAAGAGGTTTCATTGGTTTTATGTGACTTGTTTTTACTTATTGGCCAATCACACCAAGCTGTGTTGTGGCTCTGGAGAGAGTCACAAGTTTTTCGTTAGTACCTTTTAGCCTTCTGTCTGTATCCTTTCTGTATTCTTTAGTATAGTTTAGTATAGCATTCTTTAATATAATATAGATCATAAAATAATAAATGAGCCTTCTAAGCACATGGAGTCAGATTCATCATTCCTCACCTTTGTCGGGGCACCCCACAAATACAAGAATCCCTTTGTGGGGGTTCTGATCCATGCAGTGACTGCCCCTGGTGGGAGCAGGCAGGCTCTCAGAGGGCACTGCTCAGGCTTCCCCTGAGATGAGGAGATGGGTGTTGGCCCCAGAGCTGCTGCTGACCCCGTTGTGTCCCTTTGTCTCAGCCTTTCTTCAGGCTCCTGAACCTGCGCAAGCTCGGCCTGAGCGACAATGAGATCCAGAGGCTGCCCCCCGAGGTGGCCAACTTCATGCAGCTGGTGGAGCTGGACATCTCCCGCAACGGTGAGGCCAGAGCTGGGCAGCAGCAGTGCCCAAACCCCACAGTGCCCTCGTGCTGGGGGGAAGCTGTGCCCTTCCCCGCCCTCAGCGCTCCTCAGCTCTGACATGGGCTCCTGCTGCCGTGTCTCAGGCTGCCACCACTACCTGCTGTCCCATTTTCTCATGCCTCTTTTGTTCTTTCACCTGTATTTTTCCAGACATTCCAGAAATTCCTGAGAGCATCAAATTCTGCAAATCCCTGGAAATCGCAGACTTCAGTGGGAATCCTCTCTCCAGGTAGGAAGGCACATGAACTCCATTAGTCCAGCTGAGAAAGAGAACTGGAACTGCACATTGTGCCTGGCTTTCTCTGATCTTCATCTTGTAATTGTCTCCCTGCAAAGCCAAGGCCTGGGGTTGCCCTGCCTCTTCCAAAGCTGCAGTGTCTGCTCTCCTGGCACTGGAGAGGTTGCTGGCACGGGAAGTGTTCCTGGCACTCTCCTGGCACTGGAACACTTGATGCTGGAGGAGCTGTGGTGAGCTCCATCCTCAGGGCCTGGGGCTGTGAATGATGAGCTGCTGTTGTACTGGTGCCAACAGTGAGGACTTCTGTCCTCTTGAAATGAGTTTGTTGCTCCCTTTGCACTGGTCACAAACCAGAAATGGTAAGGGCTTGTGCTGCAGAGGAGAGAACGCCTGCATGCCATCCTCTGCACCCCAGAGCCCCTTTTGGGCCCCACTCTCAGCCCTTTTTGCCCTCTTAGCCCCTTTTCCACCTCTCTGTTATTCAGAACTGAGGATAGCCATGCTTTGTACCCCTCTTACCTCAGTGCCCAGAGCTATGCCCAAGCAGGAATCTCTGATATGTCTTTCAGTACTCGGTCTCTGGAGCTTTTAATGCATAAATTTGGGATTCGGTGTGGCTCCCCTGCCTCGGTGAGCCACATTTCCAGGCACTGGTGTCTTGCTGCAGGGGTCCCTGCAGGTGGCAGTGTGGCCCCAGGTGTCCCTTTGTGCTCAGGGCAGGTCCTGCCCAGGTTTGTGGCACATTAACTCTGCTCCCTCTCCTGGTGCCAGGGCCTGCTGGAGTGGGACAAGCTTCCCTCCCTGCACCACAGGAGTGACCAGCACTTCTGCACCAGGTGTTACTTGTCAGAGCTTTTCTGCTCAGGGTTCAGATGTGTTGGGGGGTGGGTGCTGAGGGGGCTCTATGAGCTGCCTGTGGAAGCAGAGGAATTTCCTCCAGGAATTTCCTTCCAGGGTTTTTCCCTGTTCTGTCACACCTTGGGTGTGTTGTGCTGGTGCCTGGCCCTGGGGAATGCTGCAGTGTCATCTGCAGAGATGTCCTTTGTTTTGGGCACTTGGAATGCTTGGGAGCCCTCCTTTCCTCAAGTGTAAATGCTCCCATGGCATGGTTTAGTCTGGGATTTGTGCTCAGGTACTGCAGGACTGGGTTTGCCATCCTGGACAGGTGATGTCTGGTGCAAGTGGGTTTTGTGCTCTGGGAAGCAGAGCTTGTCCTGGATCAGCAGCCAGGGTTGGTGATGGTTCCTGTTCTCCTTTCCACACATTGATGTTGATTGGGATGAGACTAGCTTTAGTGGATCTGAGTGTTTTGGGGCATTCTGTGCTTTGTACACAGCATTAATGGAGTCTGTTCATATTCTCACAGGCTGCCCGAGGGCTTCACCCAGCTCCGGAGCCTGGGCCACTTGGCCCTGAACGATGTGTCCCTGCAGAGCCTCCCCACTGACATCGGGAAGTGAGTATGGTCTGTTCTCCAGCCCCCTGGGGAGGGGCTGGGCTGGGGACACCTTGCTGCTGGCACCAGGACAGTGGCAGGACCTGCAGGGACAAGCCAGGTGCAGCTTTGCCCTGGTGTTCAGAGAGCACCTCTGAGCCTTGGGTTGTTAAAAGACCTTCCTACAAAGGTTCCTGTCCTGCTCCCTGCTGGGGTTTGTGGCACAGCAAGGATTGATCCAGTCTCCTCAAATCCAGTTTTTCCCTGTGTTCTGAGTGCCCATTTGCCCCTTTCCAAGCAGGTGTGGGCTGCCTGACGATGTTTGAGTCAGATTTATGCTGCTGGCCAGTGGCCTCGTGGGGTGCAGTGCCTCTCCCATGGGGTTTGGCATTCCTCATGAGAGGGGTTTGATCTTTTTGGGCAGGCAGTCCTGTTGTGGCAGCGTGTTCTTTGTCCTGAGTGTGGGCACAGTGTTGTTCCTTGTGGCTGCAGCAAGCACCTGTGTCCACCGGAGCCATTTTCATCGTGTTTCTGTTCCCCATCTCCATCCACGTGTGCACATCCATGCATTGCACAGGACACCAGGGGTGGTTCCAAGGGAAGGGACATGAGCAGCCCCTTGTATCCCTGAGCCCTGTCCAGTGAACCTGGCTTTCTTGCTCCCTTTTCTCTTGCAGTTTGGCAAACCTGGTGACTTTGGAGCTGCGTGAGAACCTGCTAAAGACTCTCCCCACGTGAGTGTCTGTCTGGGGGCTGCAGGAGTCTCCTGCCTGGTCCTTCTTGCTGCTCCCTCAGGGACCAGTGCAGGCACCATCACTTGGCTTGGGAGGGCTCAGGCTGGGCACAAATAGGCTGCACCTTGCTGGATTTCCATAAATTGGGGTGAGGAGGGAGAGGATGGTGTAGGGCTGGAGAGCAGCAAAGGATGTTCAGAGCCTGCACTCAGCCTGTGTAAGGATTGATTTAGAATAGGCAGGGCTCCCAAAAACAGCTGCTGGAAATAGTGAGAACCCCATTTTTCCTGAAGAGGTGGAGCAGGCAATGGATTATTTTGGAAAGAAAGAGAAAGCTGTGGATGGGGATGTAGGAGGAGCTCTGTGCACAGTGAGGTTCAGGATTTAAGGAGCACAGCTGAAGGGTCCATTTTGCTCCTGACATCTGTTCTGTTGGATATCCCTCCTGGTTGTTCTGGATGGGATAACTGCCTCCCCTGCAGCAGACAAAGCTAAGCCAGCAAGGGAGAAGAGGTAAGTGTTGTTCCACGTGCTGGAGTCAGGGATAGGGAGGAGTTCCTGGCAGGGAACATGGTTCATGGTGGAGGTGATGCTCTCAGGTGGATGGACGTGACGAACTGCCCAGTTGCTACTTTAGTCTTTGCTCTGGCCCATCAGAGTTTGCTGAGTTTTCTGCCCTCCAGCAGCTCTGTCAGCTCATTTCCTGCCTGCTTATGCATCCCACTGATGACTCCCCCAGCTTTCCTTGGATGCCACTGACAGGATTCTGCTGACTGCTTTTTGAGCAGCAGTTGTTTTGGGGCCACCTGAACTCCTCAGGGAAGGTGTGATGTGTGCAGCTGTTGTCACCTGTCCTCAGAGCTCTCCTACAGTTCCTGGCAGGAGCTCAGTTTGTCTGCTGGCACTTCCCCCCGTGGTTACAGCCCATGGGAGCACAGATCAGAATCACAGATGGCCTTGTCTGATGCCAGTCAGCACATCCTTGTGCCCAGCAGTTTGACCCTGTCACAGAAAGGTGACAGGAAGGGGCAGCTGAGATGGTCCCATGTGCAGTGTCACCACAGAGGACAATCTGGGTTAGAGCTCCTTTTCATGGAACCCCAGGATGGTTTGGGTTGGAGGGGACCTCAAGGCTCATCACATTCCAGCCCATTATTGCCTTGGGCAGGGATTAGAGCTCCTTATCTTGGAACCCCAGGATGGTTTGGGTTGGAAGGGACCTCAAGGCTCACCACGTTCCAGCCCATTATTTCCTTGGGCAGGGACACCTTCCAAGGTGCAGGGAGCTCCAAACCTCGTCCAGCCTGGCCTTGGACATGTATTGTGGGCTGAGAACTGGCAAGAAGAGTTGGGGTCCTGATGTGGGCTGTTCTTATGTCTGTTCCTGTCCTGGGTGCTACCACAGCTGGCTTACCCCGTGTCAGCAGAGAGGTGCAGCAGCTTCATCCAAGGCTGGGCTTCCAAACTGCAGAGTGTCACTGTGATACTTTCTGAAAAATCTCTTTGCTAGGATTTCTTTTGGGAAGTTGAGAAGCCTCAGAGAAAAATGTAATTAATAATTATCTGTTTGCTTCTCCTTGTGTTTTTCTGCTTTAGAATGTGGTAGGTGATTCTTTCATGGGTTCCATATGAATTGTGTTTTCTTAATAACCAATCACAGCCAGCTGTGTCAGACTCTCTGAGGAATCATGAGTTTTTATTATTCATTCTTGGCTAGCCTTCTGTCTGTATCCTTTCTCTTTATTTAATATAGTTTTAGTATATAATTTCTTTTAATATAATAGAATATCATAAAATAATAAATCAACCTCCTGAGAACTTGGAGTCAAATTCTCATCTCTCACCTCATTCTAAAAACCCATCAACACCACAGCAGGGAAGTTAGTCCCAATAGCTTTTGGCCATCTCAGAACCATCAGGTCTCTGGAGTCTTGAGAATTCAGTCTGGCCACAGCCCTTGGGTTTTTGGGGAGATCTCTCTTGCCCAGTACTGGGTTTTTGGGGAGATCTCTCTTGCTCAGTGCTCCCAGTTGCCCTTTGATAGTTCTGGGTGCCATCCAGCAGGATGCTGGTAGTGTGCTGTGAGGTTTTGGTGTTTTCACTGGAAGGTTAATCTAGACGTGATACTCACTCTGTAATGCAAATTCAGCTTCTTTTCATCTTTCCCTGTCATTTTTTCAAACCAGGACACTCCCCAACTCCCCAGATTCTGTTTTGGGGTGATTTCCAGAAGCAGAACGTGGATCTTGAAGGCCAAGGTAGTTCTGATCAGAGGTATCAGTTGAGCACAGGATGGCAGTCCATGGCCAGACCCTTTTCAGTGATGCTGTGGGGCTCTCTGCCTGAGGCCCTGGGGCTGACTCTGGCTGCACACTGTGCCTAAGAACAGCTCTAAATGAGATCAGGTGGGCTTGCCAAAGAGGAGAATGACTTAAACAAGCAATGGCTGGTGCTTTGTTCCCAGGGTTCCTGAGCCCAGTGGATTGATGGGTGGGCTTCAATGCTGAGAATTTGGGGCAGCATAATGCATCAGGGTCCTTCTGGTAGTTTGTTGTTGTAGAGCTTCTTGAAAGACCCAGCCTGCAGTGACCTTAGTTTGCCAAAATTCCATGTAATTGGTCAGTCTTCTGATGTTGACTGAGCTCTGGAACGGTTCAGCTTGTGCCGCTGGTGATCACCCCTCATTTCTCCCGTGCAGCTGGGATGCAGCCAGGGACTTGGGAAGGGCAGCTCTCCTGGATTCTTATGGAATGGTGGAGGGTGGTCTGTACTGAGACCTTTTGCCAAATGTCATCAGTGTGGATTCCCCAGGTCACTTGTTCCTGTTTTGGGGATTCAGGCTGTGAAGGTGCAGAGGGACAGTCAGGGCTGCATCACCTCCAGAGGAGTTAGAGCTGGTGTACATTCATGGTGAAGGAGTGCTGTGCAGCAGGATCCTCTGGGTGAA
This sequence comes from Diglossa brunneiventris, assembly GCA_019023105.1. Taxonomy (NCBI): domain Eukaryota; kingdom Metazoa; phylum Chordata; class Aves; order Passeriformes; family Thraupidae; genus Diglossa; species Diglossa brunneiventris. Next base: position 155,262,459 of record CM032354.1, on the reverse strand, counting down.
ACTGTTGATAAACCTTTGCTGGAGTTTATCTCAAAATACACTGCTGCATGCAGCAGGAAATTAATTTTCCTGAGTAACCCAGATGTTTTTACAGCCTGGCCCAGACAAGACAGCTCCCTTTTATTGCACCCCCAACAGCTCTGATTTGGGTGGCCTTGAGATGTGGACCTGTTTCCAGAGAAATATGGGGATTTCTCTATTGGAGCAGTTCCTGAAGAAGAGAATGAAGCTGTTCCCTGCTGGGGGAGTGGGCAGGGCTGGCAGCTGGCACACAGTGAGGGGCAGCAGCCCTCTGGGGAGCTGGAGTTGATGGGTCAGACTCAGGTGTGGGGACAAATGAGCACCTGGACCATGTCGTGAGAACCCAGCCCTGGGTTTGTGGGACTGCAGGGCTTGCCCACCCCCAGGTGTGGTGTGTGGAGTGCTCAGGGCTGCTGGTGTGGGTGAGGACAGGTCCTGTGCAGTGCCTTCATCGTGAGCTTCTGTCTGTACACGCTCCCCTCACCCGAGACATCAGGCCACCGTTGTCTTCCCTTCCTCTTCAGAAGCATGAGCATCCTGTTTGGGGAAGGCTGTGGAATTTGTCATTCCTCCCTGTCCCTGCAGCTGTGTGCTCCCCTTGCCCCCCACACATGTCCTGTCCTCTGCTGAGCCCCTCCTGTTGCCTGTCAGTCTGTGCCCAGGTCCCTGTCCTCGCTGTGGAGCAGCAGCCATGGGAAGGTGTGGCTGCTCACCTGCTGTGCTTTTAATCAAAGGGAGTGTTGTGGTGGGAGGGGCAGAAGGCAAACTGGTACCAGTGGGGCTGCTGGAGCCTCTGAGCCCATTCCCTGGGGTGAGCAGTCTGGTCTGGGGAAGGGAGCAGCTCCACAAAGTGCTGGGCTCAGAGGGACCGTGAGAAAGGCCAGGATTGTCCCACCTGCTGCAGGAGTTACTGGAGATCGTGTGATTTGTGCAATGTGTGTCCCAGATGCTAACCTTCCGCTCTTTATTTCTTGTTTTATCTCTCTGTGCCCTGTGCCTTGCAGCTCCCTCTCCTTCCTTGTCAAGTTAGAGCAGTTGGATCTCGGTGGCAATGACCTGGAAGTGCTGGTAGGTGAGGGCTGCTGGGGAGGGGTTCGGGTGGTTGGCAGGGGTTTCCACCTGAAATGCAAAGAGATAGGCCCTCGGGTTATTCGGCGAGATTCTGATCTGCCCAGCATGGCCCAGTCACCATTCCCAGGTGAATTTTCTCTCCGTGTGTCAGCCCTTGTGTCTTGTCCTGCTGGCCTCACACACTGCCTGCCCTGTCCTTTCCAGGCTCTGGGATGGAGATTCTTCCTGTCTGGCTGCCAAGGATCTTTCCTTTCCAGCAGGACTCTGGTGCTTCCCTTCTCTGTCCTGCACTGCCCCCAGCTGTTTTTCTTCTCATCCAGCTTCCTGCCTTTCTGCTTTCTGATGTGATTTCTGCCCCACACAGTGCTGGGCCATTCCGTGTTGTCCATGGCAGTGAGGGTTAGTCCAGTGTGGGGGCTCTCTCCATGGAGGGCTCAGCATGTGGAGAGCAAGGGCACAGTCTCAGAGTTGAGGTTATCTGGGCCTCTGGGGCCACCCTGTGATATTCTGTAATTTGCAGCTGTGGATTAAGCTCTTACTGGATCTTCCTCTTTGTGTTCTGGAGTGGGTTTTGGTAGAAACCCTTCAAAGCTGGGAGGCAAAGGGGCTCGTGCAGCTTAGCTGTGCACAGGCTGAGCTCACCTGTGAGAACAGGTGTGTGACACTGAGCCACGCTCCAGTGGGGCAGATTCCAAACCCTGATTGCCTGGGGGGCTGTGGGATGTGAACGTGTGTCTGTCACAGCTGATGGTGCCACTGGGTCATCTTGAGCTGGCCAGTGGTACCCAAATGTTTATCTTCATGTCTGAGAGGAGGAAGACGCATTCCTTCTGTAAGGCCAGAATTTCCACCCCCGTGGAATCACAGAATCATTTAAAATCATGGAAAAACCATCTGAGACCACTGAGTTCAGCCACTCTCCCAGCATTGCCAAGGCCACCACTAACCCATGTCCCCAAGTGCCACATCCACACAGCTGTTAAGTCACCCCAGAGGTGAGGACTCCACCTCTGCCCAGGGCAGCCTGTGCAAGGGCTGGACAGCTCTTTCCAGGAGGAATTTTCCCAATATCCAACCTAAACCTCCCCTGGCACCACTTGAGACCTTTTGTCCTGTCCCTTGTTCCCTGGGAGCAGAGCCTGAGCCCCACCTGGCTCCATCCTCCTGCCAGGGGGCTGCAGGAAGCAACATCTCCCCTGAGCCCCCTTGTGCCCCAGCTCCCTGAGCTGCTCTCCATCAGAGCTGTGCTGCAGGCTCAGTTCTCCTTGCCTGCTGACACAGCCCTGCTGATGCTGTCAGTGTTTGCCACGGGAGCTCCTGCAGCCATCCCAGACATTCCCAGCGTGCTCCCAGGGGTGAGAGGCAGAGCAGTGCCTGGCTTTGCAGAGTGGTGTGTTTGCACATCCTCGGGCAGCCTCTCCCTGGAGGGGGCTGATGTCCTGGCTGATGTCCTCACTGTCCTGTCTCTGCAGCCGGACACTCTGGGTGCGCTCCCGAACCTGCGCGAGCTGTGGCTGGACCGGAACCAGCTCTCGGCATTGCCACCGGTGAGTGTCTGCTCAGCACACCCTAAACTTCCCTTCCCTAAACTTCCCTTCCCTAAACTTCCCTTCCCTAAACTTCCCTTCCCTAAACTTCCCTTCCCTAAACTTCCCTTCCCTAAACTTCCCTTCCCTAAACTTCCCTTCCCTAAACTTCCCTTCCCTAAACTTCCCTTCCCTAAACTTCCCTTCCCTTCCAACTTCCCTAAACTTCCCTTCCCTAAACTTCCCTTCCCTAAACTTCCCTTCCCTTCCAACTTCCCTAAACTTCCCTTCCCTAAACTTCCCTTCCCTAAACTTCCCTTCCCTTCCAACTTCCCTAAACTTCCCTTCCCTAAACTTCCCTTCCCTAAACTTCCATTCCCTTCCAGCTTCCCTAAACTTCCCTTCCCTAAACTTCCCTGCCCTGCCTCTCCCTGAGCACACACCCAACCCAGCCCTGCCCTGCTCCTCCCTGAACCACGGGCTCTCCTCTCTGCAGGAGCTGGGCAACCTGCGCCGCCTGGTGTGCTTGGATGTGTCTGAGAACAAGCTGGAGCAGCTGCCCAACGAGGTCAGCGGGCTGGTGGCACTGACAGACCTGCTGCTGTCACAGAACCTGCTGGAATGCATTCCTGATGGGATCGGTGAGTGCTGCCAGCTGGGGGTGCTGCAGGGCTTCCTTGGCCAGAAACAGGAACTTGGCTGTGCCAGGGAATCAGGGATTCATGGACACAGCCATAGTGGGTGGGACAGGTGAGCAGAGCTCTGCAGGACAGGGCAGGTGTGGTTCATCTGTGCCAGGGAATCAGAGATTCATGGACACAGCCATAGTGGGTGGGACAGGTGAGCTCTGCAGGACAGTACAGGTGCTTCGTGTGTGACCAGGCCTGCTGGGAGGAAAAGCAGAGCCTGCGTGGTTGGGTTGTGTGATCCTGGATGGGATCACAGGTGAGTGTAGATCAGCACCCTTCTCTCTGGCACAGCTCACACCTAACTTGTCGCCCTGGCCAGGTCAGCTGAAGCAGCTCTCCATCCTCAAGGTGGACCAGAACAGGCTGACAGACATGACAGAGTCGATTGGGGACTGTGAAAATCTGTCTGAGCTCATCCTGACTGAGAACATGCTGACGGTGAGTGCACAGCAGACACCTGCCTCACAGAATTCACAGAATTACAGAATCACCAGGTTGGAGAGACCTTCAAGATCATTAAATCCAACCCAGCCCCAGCACTTCAATTATATCCTGGCACCCAGTGCCACATCCAGGCTTTGTTAAACACATCCAAGGATGGTGACTCCCCCAGCTCCCCAGGCAGGCCGTTCCAGAACTTCATCACCCTTTCCATGATATTTCTTAATATCCAACCTGTATTTCCCTTGGTCTCAGCTTGAGACTCTGTGCTCTGGTTCTGTCAGTTCCTGGAGAAAGAGCCCAACCCCACCTGAGCACAGCCACCTTTCAGGGAGCTGTAGAGAGTGATAAGCTTCTCCCATGCTGTTCACTGCAGCGAGCTGCAGGGATCCCTTCCCTTCCTCTGCCCTTCAGGCTGAATTCCTGAGTGTGCTCCAGCTGCTTCTACACAGTGTCACCAAATTCACACGTGTTTGGAAGCTGCTTTCTCTCACTGACTTTCTTCCCCTAAATCATTCTCTGGGATAGCAGGGATGCTGGCATTGCCCAAAGACCATCCCAGGCTGCATTGCTGAGGGATTTGGGATGGTGTGATTGAGAATGGCCCTGCTCCAAACTGCCTGTGATTTGATTGGTAAAACATGAGGGTTGGGAACGGGCAGATAAACAGAAGGGAAGTCTCGACCAGTGGTGCTTGGAGTGTGTTGTGTTGAGGGGAAGAGTTGGCATGGATCAGTCTATGAGCCTGAGGGAAAACCTGTCCCAAAGATGTCCCAGGAACATTTTCCCAAATGTGTCTTTTGGGACAGAAGGCAGCTTGTTCCCCAGGCCGAGGGCTCTGTGCCTTTCCCTGTGTGTGTTGCCCTTTCCTCTTGTGAGACAGAGTAGAAATTTTCCAGAGTAGAAATCTATTTTGATTTAGGTGACATGTACTTATTTAAGTCTGTAGCTTGCTGTTTAGTCTGACTGCCTGTTCTCACAGAAAACCTATTCAGGTTTTCAGCCAAGACAAGGGATAAAGGAGGAGGAGAGGGGCAGACAGAACAAGGCAGCATGACCCAGGAGTTCTTTCTGATAAAGAAGAATTAGCAGCAAATGTCATGCAAAATCTGTAGAATGAATATGTATTAACCTATTGTGAAATTGCATGCGTATGTATTTGAGAGAGAGATAAAAAAATCTGGAGCTCCCAAAAGTACCCGTGTCATGTTAGGAGAAGATTCCCACATGCATCCAGCGCTGTAATAAACATACCAGTGCTATAGTTATCCTGTGGATACTGTAGTTACAGTATCCTCCTTGAGCCAGGTCTGATGAGCTCCAGGAGGCCCGTAACACACCCAAGATAGCTCAGCTACCCTTGGAGGCACAATAATCAGCAGGATGGCTTCTGTTGCAGTGTTGGAAACAAAAAGGTTTAATAAAAGGCAAAATAGCAAATAGAAAAACCAAGCCAGGTGCTAGATGTTGCTGCTCCTGGCAAAAACACTTCCCAAAAGCAATTAGTTTCTTGGTTCACCTCCTTTTCTAGTGGGACTTTTTGGCTTCTGTCCAATTAGCTAGCCTTAAGTTTGAGGTGAAGTCCCCTGGGTCCTCTGAGGAGTTTTTTTCACTTAATCGAGGAGAGAAACTTCTGGACTGCTTTCCTTTTAAGGCGAGAAAGGATAGTTTTCTCACTCCATCAACAGAAAGCACAGCTTTACAACTTCCACATACCAGCTTTACAACTTCCACAAAAGTTGTGATGTTTGTTTGTTTGCAACCACTGACTGGGCTCCTTCGCAGGCCTTGCCCAAGTCCCTGGGCAAGCTGGCCAAGCTGACCAACCTGAACGTGGACCGGAACCGTCTGACAGCGCTGCCAGCAGAGATCGGAGGCTGTGCCAACCTCAACGTGCTGTCCCTGCGTGACAACCGCCTGGCACTGCTGCCCCCTGAGCTGGCCAACACCACCGAGCTGCACGTGCTCGACGTGGCTGGCAACAGGTGAGCAGCGTGGCTAGGAGGCTGCCTGTTGGCTTTGGGGGTCTGGCTTTGGAAATACGGGTGTCTGCTGAGGAAGGCAGGAGCTGCCCCTGAAATGGAAACTGTGGCCAACACCATGATGTGGCTGGCAACAGGTGAGCAACATGGCTAGGAGGCTGCTGGTTGGCTTTGGGGGTCTGGGTTTGGAGAGACAGGTGTCTGCTATGGAAGGCAGGAGCTGCCCCTGAAATGGAAACTGTGGCCAACACCATGATATGGCTGACAACAGGTGAGCAGCAGGGCTTTTGGGTGTCTGGGTTTGGAAATATGGGTGTCTGCTAAGGAAGGCAAGAGCCTCCCCTGAAATGGAAACTGTGGCCGACACCACCGAGCTCCACATGCTCAATGTGGCTGGCAACAGGTGAGCAGCATGGCTAGGAGGCTGCTGGTTGGCTTTTGGGTGTCTGGGTTTGGAGAGACAGGTGTCTGCTAAGGAAGGCAGGAGCCTCCCCTGAAATGGAAGCTTTAAGCCCCCTCCCTCCTGGAAACTGTAAACTCCCTCCCTCTGAATTGTCATAAATTTGAAATTAAGGGGCTCTCAGACTAAGATACGGGAGCAGGGAATAACTGTTCTTTATTAGGGAAGAAAATAAAAATAGAATAAGCAATGCAGTAAAACAAAACAACACTGACAGAGTGAGAATACAACCTGACAGCCTGTGGGCCAGGGTGTTGGTAGCAGTTCAATTGGAAATCTGGCTGCAGCCCCTGGGTTGTCAGGGGTGGTTCTGTTGGAGCAGGGATCCTGTAGAAATCCAATTGGAATGGTGGCTGCAGCCCTCCTGGAGTGGCAGGTATGGTTCTGTTGGAGCAGGGTTCCTGTGGAAATCCAATTGGAATTGTGGCTGCAGCCCTCCTGGAGTGGCAGGTATGGTTCTGTTGGAGCAGGGTTCCTGTGGAAATCCAGTTGGAATGGTGGCTGCAGCCCTCCTGGGGTGGTTCTGGTGTTAGGTGTGGTTCTGTTGGAGCAGGGATCCTGAAGAAATCCCATTGGAATTGTGGCTGCAGCCCTCCTGGAGTGGCAGCTGTGGTTATTAATTGTTGCAGTGTTGTTGTGAGGGTCCCCAGGATGAGGTGAGAGATGAGAATTGACTCTAAATTCTCGGTAGGCTGATTTATTATTTTATGATATGATATTATATGATATGATCTTATATTATATGAAAATTATATACTAAAACTATACTAAAGAAAGAAAAAAAACATTAAAAAACTAACAAAGAATGAATAATAAAAACTCATGACAGACTCAGAGAGTCCAACACAGCTAACTGTAACTAGTCATTAATTAAAAATAATTCACATGCAAAGTAAACAATTTTCCAAATCACATTCCAGAATAACAAAACGTGGAGAAGCTTCTCAGCTTCTCAAGAAAAAAAATCCTAGCAAAGGGACTTTTCTTAAAATATCGCAGTGACAGGCAGGTGTGGTTCTGTTGGAGCAGGGATCCTGGAGAAGGGTGGAGTTTTCCTCTGAAGATCCAGTGGGAAAGGCAGCTGCTGTTCCTCAGGGAATCCAGTGGAAGTGCTGTTCTGGTGTCCCAAAATCTCAGATTATATCCAGTTAGGAATGCTTGGCTCCTCCCTCTGGGCAGAGCATCTCACAGTGGGTTGAGGTAATTTTTATCAGCCATGCAGTGACATTCAATGGCCCATTAACAGCAGTGTCTCCCCAGAGGGAGGATTGGTTTGTGGGAGAGATAAAGAAAACTGCCCACTTAACAGAGGATAACTGCCACACCTCTAACAGATGGCAAATAGCATACACATTGCCTCGCAATCTAGGACATTGGGTTTTTTTTTTAATTTTTATTAAAGTTGGGATTGAAGTGTTAGAGATGGTGTTTTGTGTTTAGGTTTAGATGTTTATTCTTTTTATTTATATTATAAGTTGTGAGTTTTATAGTATTTTACGAACAAGTTACAAAATGGTTAATTATTTTCCTATATAAGGTCTTTTAAGGTTAAATTATCTAATTAAGAAATTATATTTTAATCATTTTTACTTTTAATTTAATAACTAATTACTTAAAGTTTGTAATGTGGGTTTTTTGTTTAATTATAAAATATTACTTAAACTCAGGAGAAAGAAGGTGAAGAAGAAGACTAGTTGCTGTTTTAAAACATCTATTTTAGATTTATATATATATTGCAATATTCTAAAACTATTTTTTAAATTTATAATAAAACTATTATATACATTTTTATTTTTAATATTTAATTATTAAATGATATTATTTACATATTTATATATGAAGTTATGTAGGCTATAAGATTATATAATAAAAATAGTAAATAAAACTAAATTACTAAATTCTAAAATTCTGAATTTTTTACTTTGTGATATTATCTACTTTTAATCGACTATATACTTGTAATCTTAGTGTTATCAATTAATTTTGGTTGCATTTTCTACGGCCTCAGTTCAAATGTAGTATTCTCTTGGGAGTTAGGGTTTGTTGGTATAGAAAGTTTGTGTGAAACAGAGGCCAGGGGAGATCCTTTCCTCGTTGCCCCTTTCCTCGTTGCCCCTTTCCTCGTTGCCCCTTTCCTCGTTGCCCCTTTCCTCGTTGCCCCTTTCCTCGTTGCCCCTTTCCTCGTTGCCCCTTTCCTCGTTGCCCCTTTCCTCGTTGCCCCTTTCCTCGTTGCCCCTTTCCTCGTTGCCCCTTTCCTCGTTGCCCCTTTCCTCGTTGCCCCTTTCCTCGTTGCCCCTTTCCTCTTTGCCCCTTTCCTCTTTGCCCCTTTCCTCTTTGCCCCTTTCCTCTTTGCCCCTTTCCTCTTTGCCCCTTTCCTCTTTGCCCCTTTCCTTGCTCCCCCTTTCCTTGCTCCCCCTTTCCTTTTCCCCCTTTCCTTTTTCCCCCTTTCCTTTTTCCCCCTTTCCTTTTTCCCCTTTCCTTTTCCCCCCTTTCCTTTTTCCCCCTTTCCTTTTTCCCCCCTTTCCTTGCTCCCCCTTTCCTGGCTCCCCCCTTTCCTGGCTCCCCCTTTCCTTCCCTCCCTGCAGATTTGTGTCATCAGTGCTCAGCTGGTCAGTGCCAAAGCCTCGTCCATGGTGTGTGGCTGCCTGGAGCTGTTCTGAGAGCTCCTGTGGTTGTGTTTTTGGGGTTGGTGGTTTTGGGAGCAGCTGGACAATGACCAGAGGTTCTGTGGGGAGCATTCTGTACACTGGTCTGTGAGAGCGTTGCTTTTCTGTTTGTAAACTCCTCCACACTGTTGAAGGGAGCTGTCGTCTGCTAAAGGCTGGTGAGGATGGGGTACTGGAGCCCAGTTCCACGGCCAGGGACAAAACCCGCTGGGAACAGGACTGGGGGATCCACAGCATGGCTCTGTTCCTCTCTTCTCAGGGGGGGCACTCTGGAACTGAGCTGAAGCTCCTTCCTGACCAGGAGGTTTAACAAGCAGTTGCTCTTCTCTTTTGCAGGCTGCAGAACTTGCCCTTTGCTCTGACAAATCTTAATCTGAAAGCCCTGTGGCTGGCAGAAAACCAGTCCCAGCCCATGCTGAAGTTCCAGACCGAGGATGATGAGAAGACAGGAGAAAAGGTTCTCACTTGCTACCTGCTCCCCCAGCAGCCCTCCCCCAGCCTGGGTAAGAATCTGCAGCACAAGCACTGGCTGCAGAGCCTTGTGCTCTGAGGGGGCTTGAACCTTCTCTGCTGGGCTGGGCTGTCCTTGCTGTGATTCCTGTGGCACATCCAGGCTCTTGTATGGATGGATCTGGAGCACCTTTCCCAGGCAGTGACTGTTAAAGCTGAGGAATTGCTTTCTGACAGGTGACAGGGCCCTGCAGCCTCATCTTTGAGTGCTCTGCTTGGATCTACTGACCAAGCAGTTAATTTTCATTGTCCTGTCAGCATGCTATTTGTGATGGTGTTCACAGGGGTCTTGGGATGAGGGAAGAGATGAGAATGTTGACTCCATGTTTCAGAAGGCTGATTTATTATTTTATGATATATATTATATTAAAAGTATACTAAAAGAATAGAAGAAAGGATTTCATCACAAGGCTAGCTAAGAATAGAAAAGGAATGATAACAAAGGCTTGTGACTGACCAGACAGTCTGAGCCAGCTGGGCTGTGATTGGCCATTAATTAGAAACAACCACACGAGACCAATCACAGATGCACCTGTTGCATTCCACAGCAGCAGATAATCACTGTTTACATTTTGTTCCTGAGGCCTCTCAGCTTCTCAGGAGAAAAAATCCTAAGGAAAGGATTTTTCAGAAAATATCATGGCTACAGCTATTCCTGCCTGAATTCAGACTTTTCTTGCACTCCTTGGGTAAGGAGTGCTAGAGCTGAAGCATCAGACACTTCTGGAGGCTGCTGTAGGTCTGGTGGGAGATGTACAGAAGGTGACAGGATGGTGAGGCCACAGCCTTTGTCCTCAAGGCCTCTGATGCCATGGGCAGATACAGCAGAATCCTAATGGGATAAGAACTGGCCTCCATCCACGTCTACAAGCCTGCTCTTCCCAAAAGGAGCTCCCACTGTGTTTTCTTCCTCCCCAGAGAACCTGCTGCAGAACAGTGTGGATGAGAGCTGGACAGACAGCAACTTGAACAGAGTCAGTGTGATCCAGTTCCTGGATGAACCCAAGGGGGATGAGGACGAGGAGTCTGGAGCTGAGAGACGGGTAAGGAATTGCTGGAGCTTGTTGAGTCTTGTGGGAGCACAGGGACAAGCTGAGTTTCCAAAGATGGGGCCACTGTGGTGTCCATGTTTTACACTGCTGTAGGTGTGTGATTTCCACAATCTGAAGGCTCTTTGGTGCCCTGAGAACCCAAGCAGGAGGGGAAGGGAATGAATTCCCTGGGAGCCATGGTGCAGAGCCGTATTTTGAGGCTCTTCTATGGGAGTGGAGCACTCAAAATGTCCAGAGATCCCAGCAGAGCACTGTCAGGGGAGGGTTTTTTCACCCCCACCATGGGGAAAGGCTGCCCAGGCAAACCCAGGCCATCCCCATCCCTCCAAGCATACAGGCAGTGCAGCCCATTGTCAGGGTTCTTTTTGCCAGGGTCAGGATTAAATGTGTGAGATGGGATTTCTTGTTGGGGCTCAGATGTTTGTTAGTTCTTATCCATGTTACAGTCTCACAAACCCTGAGTTCTGCAGCGCTTCTCTCTAACAAACTAAAAATGGAGCCCTATCTCAGTCTCTACAAGGCCTTTTAAGGATAAACTGTCCAATTAAGAAATGACACCTAAATTATTTTTACTTTTAATCCAATAACCAACCACCCATGGCACACAGTGTGGACTTTTTTATCCAATTACACAAAACCACCCAAACCCGTGGAGAAGAAGGACCAACCTCTGCCCTAAAACCTCTTGCTTTATATATATTACTATATTCTAAAACCTTAAACTCTAAGTTTTCCACAATGTGATATTACACACTTCTATTCAAACTCCACACCCACAATCCCAGTTCTGTCATTCCATTTTGGAAGTTTTCTCTACAGCCTCAGTTCTCCTGCGGGTCAGAGTCTGTCAGCACAGAAAGTCTGAAATTCCAACAGCCCATGCTGTGGAGTGTCCTGTTAGGAAATACTAAACACTGCCTCAAAACCTGCAAGAGATGGTTGTGCTACCAGGGCAGATGCAAGGCCAGGATAGAAATTCTCAGCAAGTGCTCTGAGGGTTTCAGTTTCCTGCAGGACTTTATTCCTTTTTAATTTTGGGGAAGCCATCCTTATGATCTGAATCCTTCTAATGAATGGTGTTGTCAGCTGTCCTGGCAGTGTGTGTGTGTGCTGCTGGCATTGGGAGCTTTGGGGTTTGTTGGAATTGTTCTCAACATTGTGACTAGTTTTAGAATGCTGGTTTTCTTGGCTTTCTACCTGGGATGGAACTCTCTAAGCAGCACCAATTCTGCTGCATTTGGGCTTGGTAGAATTGTTGAGTCCAGTGGAGTTAAAAAGGCATCCCAAGATTTCTCACCTGTGTTCTGAAGGAGTTTCTGCATTGAGAGTTTTTCATTTACTAAGCCTGAAACCCCACTTTAAACTCCAGAGGAGTTAGGAGGACATCCCAAGATTTCTCACCTGTGTTCTGGAGGAGTGTCTGTGTCGAGAGTTTTTCATTTACTAAGCCTGAAACACCACTTTAAACTTCCCAGCTCCATCATTCTTCCCAAAGCCCCTGTCAGCTGTAGAGCAGGACGATAGAGAGAGCTCTCAGGGCTCCCTGCCTCTGTTCTTTCCCCATTCCAGCTGCAGGCTGGGGAAGGCCTGGAGCAGATCCTGCAGCAGGAGGTGTTGGTGGTGTCCCCTTGGGGCTCTGGCTCTGATAAAGGTGTTGGTCACCTGCAGAGGGTCATGGCCTGGTGTCTGGGTTAGCAAAGACAGGTGTCTGCTGAGGAAGGCAGGACCTCCCCTGAAATGGAAAATGTAAACCCCCTCCCTTTGAATTGTCATAATTTTGAAATTAAGGGGCTCTCAGGCAAAGATATGGGAATAGGAATAACAGTTCTGTAATAGGAAAATTAAAAATACAAATGCAATAGTACAAACAACAAAAAAAAAACCCATTGAAAGAGTCAGAGCATGCCCTGGCCCCCTGTGTGTCAGGGGGTGGCACAGCCCCATCCCATGGGGGCTCAGCCCTCCTGCAGTGCCAGCTGTGGTTCTGCTGCAGCAGGGATCCTGCACAAGGGGGGAGTTTTCCTCTGCAGCTCCAGGGCTGCTGCAGATGGGCCTGGGCTCCCTCTGGGAATGCAGGGCAGCAGAAAGCTGCTCCTCTGGGAATGCAGGGCAGCAGAAAGCTGCTCCTCTGGGAATGCAGGGCAGCAGAAAGCTGCTCCTCTGGGAATGCAGGGCAGCAGAAAGCTGCTCCTCTGGGAATGCAGGGCAGCAGAAAGCCGCTCCTCTGGGAATGCAGGGCAGCAGAAAGCTGCTCCTCTGGGAATGCAGGGGAGCAGAAAGCTGCTCCTCTGGGAATGCAGGGGAGCAGAAAGCTGCTCCTCTGGGAATGCAGGGCAGCAGAAAGCTGCTCCTCTGGGAATGCAGGGCAGCAGAAAGCTGCTCCTCTGGGAATGCAGGGCAGCAGAAAGCTGCTCCTTTGGGAATGCAGGGGAGCAGAAAGCCGCTCCTCTGGGAATGCAGGGCAGCAGAAAGCTGCTCCTTTGGGAATGCAGGGGAGCAGAAAGCCGCTCCTCTGGGAATGCAGTGAGCAAAGGCTGCTGGGGTATTCCCAAAGTCAGATTCTATCCAGGTAGGAATGCCTGGGTGGAGCATCTCCCAACGGGATGATGGAATTTTATCACCCATGCAGTGACACTCAGTGGCCCATTAACAGAAGATAATTAATAATTAATGGCCCATGAACAGCAGAGATCTCCTGGAGGGAGGATTGGTTGTGGAAGAGATAAACTGCCCCACGAACAGCAGATAACTGCCCTACCTCTGGCAGATGGTGATAGAATACGCACACATCTTACAAGCCAGGACCCTGGCAGTGCTGCCAGGCTGGAATCCCCTGCTGAGGGTTTCTCCTTGCAGGGCCTGCAGCGCAGAGCCACCCCTCACCCCAGCGAGCTGAAGGTGATGAAGAAGGTGATCGAGGTGCGGCGCAGCGAGGTGAACGCTGCCAAGGGTGATACCAACCCCAGCTCTCCCAACTCAGAGGTGAGTGCTGGTCCCTGGGGAGTGGAGAACCACTGAGAACGTGGGGTCATGTGTGGTGGTGTTCACAGGGGCCCCAGGACGAGGGAAGAGATGAGAATCTTGGCTCCATGTTTCAGAAGGCTGATTTATTATTTTGTGATATATATTAAAAGAAAATTATATACTAAACCTATACTAAAATAATAGAGAAAGGATTTCATCAGAAGGCTTGCAAGGAAAGGAAGGAATGGAATGATTATAAAATCTTGTGACTGACCAGAGAGTCCGAGACAGATGGACTGTGATTGGCCATTAATAAAAAACAACCACATGAGACCAATCAAAGATGCACCTGTTGCATTCCATAGCAGCAGATAATTATTTTTTATATTTTGTTTCTGAGGCCTCTCAGCTTTTCAGGAGAAAAGATCCTAGCAAAAGGATTTTTCATAAAATATGTCTGTGACAGTCACAGAATGGTTTGGGTTGGGAGGAATCTCACACATCACCGAGTTCCACCTCTGTGCCATGGGCAGAGACATCTTCCACTGGGAACATCTAGCATATCTAGCATATAAAAGGACTGACTTTTGGGAAAGATTGAGAATGGATTGTCTGGGAAGGTTGGGAATCTGCCTTGAGATGTCATGAGAGGCCTGTGAAACAGAGCAGGAGATAGAGCCAGGAGGCTGAGAACAGTGGAAGGGGAATTGTGTGTGTTGGTACCAATTTTATAGCACAGGGAGAGGGAGAGAAGGCTCTGATATCCCCAGTAAAGAGTGTTGGGCATGGAGCACTTGCAGGAGGCACCTGGCTGCCCTGGTGGGAGCTGGGAATAAATCCCTGCACAGGAGGGGGAGCAGGGTGCACCCAGTCACATAGAGGGAGCTCGGGAGGGGAAGCTGTGGGCACCCTGAGGAAAAGCTGGTTCTGTTGGAGCTGCATTCCCCCCTCATACCAGTCACACTGCTCTGGTTCCATGCTGACCACCACGACCCTTTTCCCAGGAGAAGAGGCTGAGCGCCACGTCCAACCGCAGCGAGGACTCCCACCTGTCCACCAGCACGGCCTCTGTGGAGGGCAGGGCAGAGGACAGGGACAGGGAGAGGGGCTGGCCCAACGGGCAGCTGCCCGACCTGCATAGGGACCTGCACAAGGAGGGCAAGCCCAGGGCCCAGGAGGAGCACAAGGAGGCTGCTGACCACGAGGAGGAAGATGTGGAAGTGGAATACAACGAGGTACGAGCCTGGGAACTGCTGCAGGGTCTTGAGAAAAAGTGAAGGGAGCTGGAAGTTTCAGAGGAAGTGGGAAATAGAGGTTCAGGTAAATGGATGTGGGATTTGGGCATCACTGGAGGCAGATCCAGGCCGTGGAAGGCAGTGCAGGTAGAGGCTGAGGCAGCTTGTGGGAGCCTGGCAGGCTGTGGGAAAGCTGGGGTGACTGTGAGGGGTTTGAATGCCCTCCATCCCTAGAGCTGACAGAAGCATGCCTGGGGAAGGTGTGGTTGTGGAAAAAGGCAAGGATGGGGAATTGGGAATGCATTCCTGCCTTGTGCTGGGCACAGCAGCAGTGCCACTGGCCTGGGGAAGGTGTGGTTGTGGAAAAAGGCAAGGATGGGGAATTGGGAATGCATTCCTGCCTTGTGCTGGGCACAGCAGCAGTGCCACTGGCCTGGGGAAGGTGTGGGTGTGGAAAAAGGCAAAAAGGAAATGGGAATGCATTCCTGCCTTGTGCTGGGCACAGCAGCAGTGCCACTGGCCTGGGGAAGGTGTGGGTGTGGAAAAAGGCAAAAAGGAAATGGGAATGCATTCCAGCAGTGCCACCGGCTCTGCCTGCATGGGACAGGGGTCCCAGGGACAGCAGGTTCGGTGCTGCCAGCCCTCTGTCCCCTGAGGCTCACTCTGTGTCCTGGCTTTGCTGTCACAGCCCACCGTGCACTTCGCCGAGGACACGCTGATCCGCAGCGAGGATGAGGATGAGGATGAAGAGCGGCCGTTCCCCGTGGAGAAGCAGAGGCTCATCCGCAAGGACACGCCCCATTACAAGAAACATTTCAAGATCACGAAGCTGCCCAAGCCAGAGGCAGTGGTGGCTCTTCTGCAGGGGCTGAACAACGATGGGGTCCCCAAAGAGGAAGAGGAGCTGGGAGGCTGCAATAATAACACAGAGCCCAGGGATCAGGAGGAAGCGTGGGATGAGGATGACAGAAAGAATGGAGCTCTGTCTGCTCAGCCATCTGTGAAGGTAAGGTCTTGTGGGGAGGGGGAGCTCACACGGCTGCAGACCTGCCCTCTGCTCCTGTGACCAGCAGCCAGGTTGATGTGGTGCTGAGGAAGGCTGTGGCAGGAGGCTGCAGCACTTGGGCAGAGCTGCAGGTCACGGGGGCTCGTGGGGCCGCCCTAGAGCTGTGCTGTGTGGCTGTGTCTGACACCTCCACTGTATCCAGCTCCTTGCACCAGCCCCATGCCACGTGCTGCAGGGGCAGTTCTGTCTCATCACTGGTGGGTTCTGCTGTTCCTTCCAGCCTCCTCCTCGCTGCTGGTTCACAGGAGGATGAGCTTTGTCCCTGCGTGGATTCAGTCTTAGACTGACACTTTTGGGCACAGTGTTTCCTGGAGCATGTCAGTGCAGCCAGGAGTGTGCCCTTCTCTGTGCTGCCACCCACACACAGCCTGATGGAGGCTGCTCTGGGATTTAGGGCAGCTTGGGCTCTGAAGTTTTGGCCTTACTGGTTATACTGGGGCTTAGGAGATGGGGTTCCTGGGCTCTCTTCAGCTGAACCACCACATTTGGATAGGGACACACAGAGGTTCCTGCCTGAGGAGGTTCCTCACAGTGGAATGGGGAATACATGGATGAGGGACACCTCAGGAGATAAGCCCAGTTCTCACCCAAGGGTTTGAGGATATTGAGTTGTGTTTGCTGGGCAGAGGTCAGGATGTGGCTGAGTCTCCATCCCAGTCTGACATCAGCAGATCTCAGGGTGAGATGTGGGTCTCTGGAAGGTGCTGGAGTTACCTGCTTCTGCTGTAACTGCACATGCTTCAGGTGCTGGGATCATTCCCATCCCTGCTGGAGCTCGGGTTGCCCAGGGAAAGGCCCTTTCCCTCAGTGGGTGCTTGCCTTGCTCTGTGTGAGCCAATGCAGCTCATCCTGTGCTCCCTAGGGGTGAGACCAGCTTTCCCACTGCTGGTGAAGTTCCTCATAAGGAGTGTTTAAACTGTCCCAAGTCCCCTTCATCCAGGACCCATCATCCTCACCTGAAAAGGTTATTTCAGCTGGGGACAGAGCTGAGGAGGCACTGCCCCACTGCAGAGCCTGTGGTGCCTGCTCAGGGGTGGGAACCTGTCAGAAATCACCCTGGCTGCCAGCTCAGCCTCTGCTGGGGCTCAGCTCTCCTCCCTGTGGGGTGGGATGGATGCCTGCTGCATTTATGGGCTGTGTGCCAGCAGTGGGGATGGATCAGGGAGCAGTGTCCTTGTGCAGGAGGTGCACTGAGGAGGAGGCAGCACAGGCTGTGCAGGAGGCTGAATCCTACAGAGGGCTTTGTTGCAAGGACAGTTGGTTTTCAGAAGAAATCCTGAGGTTTCCTGCACTTGAGAGCGGGATCCCAGGTGCCTGTCAGGGTGTGCTTTTGCACTGGAGAAAGGGATTGGTGCAGTTGTGTTTGGGACTGCTTTTTTTGCAGCTGTGTTTGGGACTGCAGTTGAGTTTGGGACTGTTTTTTTGGCTTTTTTGCAGTTGTGTTTGGGACTGCTCGTTCCTGTGCAGCAGCTTGTGGCACCACAGGCTCCTCGGTGCTTCCTCCTGTGTTTAACCCTTCCTTTTGCAAGAGTGACCTGGAGTGGAAGGGTTGAGGTCAGCTGGTGGTGACCCTCAGGGTGCCAGCATGGACAAAGCCTGGCCTTAGGGGTGCTCCTTGGCAGGGCTGTGCTGGCACTTGGCACTGTGGGAGCCCATGAGCAGCCCTGCTGGGGTGCTGAGCAGGACTGGGGGCTGCTCTGGGGCTGAGGGCTCAGCTCTGGAGCTGTGCTGTGAGGGGGCTTGGCTGTGGAGCTCTGGGGGTCAGCAGTGACTCCTCTGGGAGCTCTGGGGGTCAGCAGTGGCTCCTCTGGGAGCTCTGGAGCTCAGCAGTGACCCCAGGAGCTCCTGAGCTCAGCAGTGACTCCAGGAGCTGGATCAGCCCCTGAGCTCAGCAGAGACCCCAGGAGCTGGATCAGCCCCAGAGCTCCAGAGCTCAGCAGTGACTCCAGGAGCTCCTGAGCTCAGCAGTGACTCCAGGAGCTGGATCAGCCCCAGAGCTCCAGAGCTCAGCAGTGACTCCAGGAGCTGGATCAGCCCCAGAGCTCCAGAGCTCAGCAGTGACTCCAGGAGCTGGATCAGCTCCAGAGCTCAGCAGTGACCCCAGAGCTCCTGAGCTCAGCAGTGACTCCAGGAGCTGGATCAGCCCCAGAGCTCCAGAGCTCAGCAGTGACTCCAGGAGCTGGATCAGCTCCAGAGCTCAGCAGTGACCCCAGAGCTCCTGAGCTCAGCAGTGACTCCAGGAGCTGGATCAGCCCCAGAGCTCCAGAGCTCAGCAGTGACCCCAGGAGCTGGTCAGCCCCAGAACTCCAGAGCTCAGCAGTGACCCCAGGAGCTGGATCAGCCCCAGAGCTCAGCAGAGACCCCAGGAGCTGGATCAGCCCCAGAGCTCCAGAGCTCAGCAGTGACTCCAGGAGCTGGATCAGCTCCAGAGCTCAGCAGTGACCCCAGGAGCTCCTGAGCTCAGCAGTGACTCCTCTGGGAGCTCGGGAGCCGGCCCAGCTGCGGCCCAGTGCGTGTGTTGGGTGGTGGTGGTGGTCGTGGTGGCGGGTTGGTCGATGCTCCACTAATCCGCATGCCTCTTTGCTGGTTCCTGTCCTAACAGGGGGTGTCGTTTGATCAAGCCAATAATCTGCTGATTGAACCTGCTCGCATTGAGGAGGAAGAGGTCTGTACCACTCCTACTGTTCTCTCTCTGCCAAAAATCATCCAGCCTGCTTGATTTGCTTCCCAGCCTCACCCGTTGTTGTAGGGGGACTCTGATCTCTCTGGGTCAAGTGGCTTCTGGACCTGGCTGATCCCAAACATGATGATTGTTTCTTCCTTGCTTTCCCCTTTTCCTCCTTTCCCAGCCTTGAGGTGAGAGTGGCTGCTGCAGAGCAGGAGTGAGCTGAAAACGATGTAAAAACCAAAGGGGCTGAGGTGGGAAGTTCAGTTCCTATTTGCTGTGTGTTGATGGAGAAGTGGGGTTGAACAAATGGATATTTCTGGACGTGTGGGTAACCCTGGAGGAGCACGGACATCGAGAATCAGCTGAGTGCTGTATAGTGACCCTTTGATGAAAGGAGGAGGATCTCACTCAGGGGACTCTGAGGACTGGTGTCAATGATTTGTGCATCTCCTGCAGCCTCCCCCCAATCCCCTCAAGGCTTACATGCAGCATGAGGTGTCAGGAAGGGGCAGGTGGCATCTGAGGGACCTGGCATAGGGATGGTGAGTGTGCTAAGAGTTAAAATCCTGTGTCTGCCTGCCTGCTCATCCTCTGGCTGTGTCTCCAGCGTTTCAGTGCCTGGCCCATGGGTCAGCACCTCTCTGCAGGCAGGTTTCCCAGGAGCTGCTGGAAGCAGAGTGCTGCTGCCACTGAGGAGAGGCAGGAACAGCATCCCTGCTGGCAGCTTGCATTTCCCTAGAGGGGATTTCTCCCCTAGGACAGGCAGTGCAGGGCCACCAGAGCCATCTGCTACCTGGGAGTGCTGGCCACTGAGAACTTGGCTCTGCTCTTCCCTCAGGTGTGAAACAGATTTTTTTTTTGGTTTTGCAGTAAGGCTTTCCAGGAGGGAGGTGACAAATCCTTTCCACCCAGGCAGAACATGAGCTGGCTCAGGTGTTGTGGAGGGATAGAATGTAAGAGAATAGTGCAGAAGATAGTCTCACACCTGAGGAGTTGCAGCTGTACTAATCACCAAAGATTAGGAACAGGCCTGCCCTTAATAGGCCACAGCTGTGTCCAATAAGAAGACAAGTGCTACAAAAGAGTGAGTGAGCAGGGTGAGGAGAGAGCTGGAGTTGGTTGGCTGTGCTGTGAAGAAGAAGGAGTCAGTTGGCTGTGCTGTGAAGAGAGTTGGAGTTGGTTGGCTGTGCTGTGAAGAGAGCTGGACTCAGTTGGCTGTGCTGTGAAGAGAGTTGGAGTTGGTTGGCTGTGCTGTGAAGAGAGTTGGAGTTGGTTGGCTGTGCTGTGAAGAAGAAGGAGTCAGTTGGCTGTGCTGTGAAGAGAGTTGGAGTTGGTTGGCTGTGCTGTGAAGAGAGCTGGACTCAGTTGGCTGTGCTGTGAAGAAGGAGTCAGTGCTGTCAGGAGCTGCACATGAGAAATCACCGAGAAGGTATGGAAGATTTACAATAAGACAACTATGAGGTGTGGTCCCCTGTTAGCGCATCCTGAAGATTTCTCCATCTTTGGCCATCTCTAGGTCCCTGAAAACCACATTGGTATTTCTTGCATTTCCCTTCTGTGTAATCTTCTGATCCTGGAGGTCTTTTCCAGCCTCAGCGATTCTGTGATTGCTGTGGCTGGTGTGAGGCCCCAGGCTGGCTCTGGTGTCCCCTTTACACAGATCTGTACCCATCCTGGGGAAAACCTGGCTGTGCAGCTCACAAGGAGCTGGAGATGTCCCAGACTGGTGGTTGGAGTCACCCAAGAGCAGACCAGCTCTGCGAAGTTGATTGGGAATACCTGATTGTCCTGCAGCTCTGGGGAGTGCTCAGCAAGGAACCTTGCACAAGACCAGGTTGCTCCAAGCCTGACCAGCCTGTCCTTGAATATTTCCAAAGGGATGATTCCTTGAGAGGAATCATGGGATGATGGAGCTGAGCAGAGAGCCTGGAGCCCTTGAGCAGCAGGGTTTGAGGTTCATGATACTGCTGTCACCTTCCTTATGTAATGTAATACAGCCCTGGGAGAAGAGGGGCTGCTGATTCCTGCCTGCGTTCCTTATCCCTGAACCATGGCTGTGAGCTGGAGACTGATCTTGTTAGAGCAGAACTGGAGAGACACACCCAGCTTGTGCCAGCCCGCAGCGTGGGGCACTCCCAGAGCTCGCAGAGGTGCCAGGGGTGCTCTGCTGCAGCAGAATAACTTTGTTAGAGTGTGGGATATCCTGTGCTGCAGCAGAATAACTTTGTTAGAGTGTGGGATACCCTGTGCTGCAGTGCAAAATAACTTTGTTAGAGTGTGGGATACCCTGTGCTGCAGTGCAGAATAACTTTGTTAGAGTGTGGGATACCCTGTGCTGCAGTGCAGAATGACTTTGTTAGAGTGTGGGATACCCTGTGCAGCAGTGCAGAATAACTTTGTTAGAGTGTGGGATACCCTGTGCTGCAGTGCAAAATAACTTTGTTAGAGTGTGGGATACCCTGTGCTGCAGTGCAGAATGACTTTGTTAGAGTGTGGGATACCCTGTGCTGCAGCAGAATAACTTTGTTAGAGTGTGGGATACCCTGTGCTGCAGTGCAAAATAACTTTGTTAGAGTGTGGGATACCCTGTGCAGCAGTGCAGAATAACTTTGTTAGAGTGTGGGATACCCTGTGCTGCAGTGCAGAATGACTTTGTTAGAGTGTGGGATACCCTGTGCAGCAGTGCAGAATAACTTTGTTAGAGTGTGGGATACCCTGTGCTGCAGTGCAGAATAACTTTGTTAGAGTGTGGGATACCCTGTGCTGCAGTGCAGAATGACTTGTTAGAGTGTGGGATACCCTGTGCAGCAGTGCAGAATAACTTGTTAGAGTGTGGGATACCCTGTGCTGCAGTGCAGAATAACTTGTTAGAGTGTGGGATACCCTGTGCTGCAGTGCAGAATAACTTTGTTAGAGTGTGGGATACCCTGTGCTGCAGCAGAATAACTTTGTTAGAGTGTGGGATACCCTGTGCTGCAGTGCAGAATGACTTTGTTAAAATAACTTGTGGGATAACCTGTGGTGAATATCTGGATTCCTGGGCTGGCTCTGTCCCAGGGTTTGGTCTCCATCCTCCCCTGCCTGGAAGAGTGGCTGTGCTGGGTTTAGAGAGGCTCTGAGAGGAGGAAAGCAGCGTGTTGAGCAGCTGTCTGATGGCACAAGGTTAGAGCTGAGCTCTGTTTTCAGGTGGTTCTGATGGAATAGCCCGGAAAGCTGATGGGCAGGTTGCAGAGCAGTGGAAGGAGAGTCCCAAGGTTGCAGAGCAGTGGAAGGAGGGTCCCAGGGTTGCAGGAACAGTGGAAGGAGGGTCCCAAGGTACAGAGCAGTGGAAGGAGAGTCCCAGGGTTGCACGAACAGTGGAAGGAGGGTCCCAAGGTTGCAGAGCAGTGGAAGGAGGGTCCCAAGGTTGCAGAGCAGTGGAAGGAGGGTCCCAAAGTTGCAGAGCAGTGGAAGGAGGGTCCCAAGGTTGCAGAGCAGTGGAAGGAGGGTCCCATGGTTGCAGGAACAGTGGAAGGAGGGTCCCAAGGTACAGAGCAGTGGAAGGAGGGTCCCAAGGTTGCAGAGCAGTGGAAGGAGGGTCCCAAGGTTGCAGAGCAGTGGAAGGAGGGTCTCAAACTGTGTTTCAGTGCCCAGGGCTGCTCTGCTGTGGCAAAGGCTGGTGCCATCCACATCCTTGGGTGTGCCCAGCCTTAACCATGTCCTGCAGAGCCCCTGCAGGGGCAGGAGCTGCAAAAGGCTCTGTGCTGCCAAAGCTTCTGCTGCTGGGGACATGGACAGGATTCCTGCCAAAGTTTCTGCTGCATGGACAGGATTTTGTGTCTCGCTCTGCCCAGGGACAGAAGGAGCTGCCATTCCACTCCCTGGGAAGGAGAAAAGGTTTCCAAAGGTGCTGGATGTTTTCTTTGCTGCTGCTGCTGCTCAGGTGTCACATCCTGTTGCTCTGCAGGCAGGGAAGGAGCTTGATCCTGTGGAAACTGCTCAGGAATGTCCCCGTTTGTGTTGGAATGCCAGCCTGGAGCCTGGCACCTGCTAGGATTTGCCAGCAGCAGATGTGACAGCGCAGCCTGGTCCTGGTCCTGGAGCATCCTGTGCTCAAAGGGTTCAGGTTTGGAAAGGCTCTACAGGTAGTGGGGAGCACTGGGATGTACTGGGAGCCATCCTGGGCCTCCTGGAACATCCTGAGCTCAGGACTCAGCTCTGGAAGGGCCAGCACAGGGACTGGGGAGCACTGGGATGTGCTGGGAGCCATCCTGAGGGCAGGACTCAGCTCTGGAAGGGCCAGCACAGGGACTGGGGAGCCCTGGGATGTGCTGGGAGCCGTCCTGAGGGCAGGACTCAGCTGTGGACAGGCCAGCACAGGGACTGGGGAGCACTGGGATGTGCTGGGAGCCATCCTGAGGGCAGGACTCAGCTGTGGACAGGCCAGCACAGGGACTGGGGAGCACTGGGATGTGCTGGGAGCCATCCTGAGGGCAGGACTCAGCTGTGGACAGGCCAGCACAGGGACTGGGGAGCACTGGGACGTGCTGGGAGCCATCCTGGCCCTCTGCCTGGCCACACGGGTGGAGCTCTTCCCCTTGCTCTGGTTTTGCATTTATGGGGTGAGTGTGTGCTGCATCGGGGCATTGTCAGACTTGGAATTCTTACGTAGCAAGTTTGATTTCCTCACAATGTGACCCATAAATTTTAAACCCGGAAAAGTTTAATAAATCTCTTGTGTAGTGCAGGAGAGGTGACATCACCTGTGTTTGCTCCCCTGGCTTGGCTGGAATATTACAGAGTGGAGTGTTTTTGATGTTAAAAAAAAGATACAACACTCCTATTTCTCTTGTTTAGTTTTTAAGATGATCAAAGTTCCTGTTGAACAGAGAAAAATGTGCCATATTTTCTCCCTTAATCTGCCTGGCTTTTAATTTATTGCCACCAAAATGTTTGTATGACCTTTTCCTACTAGTTTGAAGGGTCCTCAGTGTTTTTTATGGAATCATAGAATGGCTTGGATTAGAAGGTCTCGGGTCGGCTGCTTTGATCTCTGCCCCGAGATGTTTGTCGGGTGGTCCTGAAGTGGCCCGTGCTCTGAAGAATGACTCTGGACTCTTCTATGTTCGGTCTTCAGATTGTTTATTATTTCTTATCTAAAAGATTTTTTTCTCTGCCCAGCTGAGATCCGCACAGCACGGCAGCCACAACGCTCCCCACCGCCCCCCGAGGCGGTGTCGTCCCTTTATACCCCAAAGTACGTACATCATATTTACTTTAAATCCCCAACACCTATCACCTATACTAGACAGTGCACTTCTATCCTAAACCAATCCCCAAGTGCCAATGTCACAGCAGAAGATGGAGAACAAGAAGAAGAAAGAAGAAGGATGAGACACGCCCTGATTCCTCCATCTTGTCCCCATAACCCTTATACCAAAAATCCCAAAAACTATATTTTCACCCTGTGAACACCCTGTAACTACACCATTCAAACATGTGTGACCCTCCAGTCCCCATACCAAGCTGGCAGTTCACTAGAAGGATCAAAGTCAAGCCACCAGGTGTTCTGGGCACCATGCCAGGATCTCCGAGCACCCCGGAGGGGTCTTCGGTAACTCTGAACATCCGGAGTGATGTGCTGAGTTCCCACAGAAGGAATCTTTAAAGTCACCCAGTGCCACCCCCTACCATGGCAGGGACACCTTCCACTATCCCAGGTTGTTCCCTGCCCTGTCCAACCTGGCTTTAAACAGGGATGGGGCAGCCGCAGCTTCTCTGGGACAGGGTTCTGCCACCCTTCCAGGCTGTGACCCTCGGGTTTGGGGTGGGTTTGTGACCTCGGGCTGGGTTTGTGACCTCGGGCTGGGTTTGTGACATTGGGCTGGGTTTGTGACATTGGGGTTGGGTTTGTGACCTGAGCTGAGTTTGTGACCTGGGGGTGGATTTGGGGTGGGTTTGTGACATTGGGGTGTGTTTGTGACCTCAGGGTTGGGTTTGTGACATTGGGCTGGGTTTGTGACCTCAGGGTGGGTTTGTGACATTGGGGTGTGTTTGTGACCTCAGGGTGGGTTTGTGATCTCCAGGTGGCTTTGGGGTGGGTTTGTGACATTGAGGTGGGTTTGTGACCTGAGCTGGGTTTGTGATCTCTTCCTGTAAATGTTCAGCCGTACCCGTGGACCTGTGTCAAGGACAGGGACACGAGTCACGCACGAAGTGTCAGAGATTGAGGATTGATTTATGTGACTCCTGCTTGTTCACCACCACTGATCCCTGCTCAGCTGCAAGTTTTGTCTGATCCAGAGTTCTCTGGGGACCAAGGAGCAAAGTGTGCAATGACTCTCACACAAATGCAGTTCCCTTTGCCTGCTCAAGGGTGGGGCAGGATCATTTTGGTTCTGCCCTGCCACACAATCATCTCATTGGCCTTCACAGAGAGAGCAGAAAGCAGCAGAGAAGGGACTGATGGAGTGAAAGTTACATGTTTAAACACAGTGCTACAGCAAATCCAGGTCTCCCTTCTGCACTGGGCAGGTGTCCTGTGTAACAGACAGGGGACTTTGCTGCTTGGGGCCAGGGTTATGTGCAAGAGTCAGGCATTGCAATAACCCCCACAGAAATCACAGGGGCTGGGACATTTATCTGCCCTAAAACTGGTCCCTGTTTGCTGCAGCGTGCTCTGAGTGTCACTGGAGGAGAGCTCCCAGCCAAGACCCCACTGTAGTGGGAAACAATCCCCAGCTGGGCACTGGGCAGACTGGGACAGGCTGGAAGAGAGAGTTCAGCTGGAAAAGGGCTGTGCTCAGCTCAGGAGCTCTCCTCTCAGCCAGTTCCAAGACCCCACTGTAGTGGGAGACAATCCCCAGCTGGGCACTGGGCAGACTGGGACAGGCTGGTATTTCTGGAGTTCAGCTGGAAAAGGGCTGTGCTCAGCTCAGGAGCAGCAAAGCTCAGTTTGCAGGGAAGATAACAGATGATTTAGGAGGAAGTGCTGAAGTCAAGTCTCCTACCAGGACTGGCACCCCAACACTATGCTCTGGTTGATAAGTCAGTCAGACTTTTCATTAAATACAGATTGTTTCATCCTGTTAGCAGTGTGCACACACACAGATCCCTCCTGCAGGAAAAACCCCAAAACTTCTCCATATTTCTGCTTCTGGAATGATCAGAAAACTTAGTTTTAATCTGTCATTTGTTAGGTCATGGTTTTCATTGTCGTTTATCTTGTGCAATCTCTTCCCTGCTGGCTGACCCATTCCTGCTTGTCTTTGGTGTAATTCTATGGACCCCAGTCCTGACTTCTTCCAGCCTTCCTTTTGCTGGATTAGAGAAACCAAATTTCTCTGGTAAGAGGGATTTCCATTTATTCCCTGCCTTTTCTTTCACCTAATCTGCCTGGTTTGGTGACTGTAGACAACATGAGTGTATCCAGATCTTGGCCCACTAAATTCCATACTTCTTTTTCCATTTCAGACATGGCAGTTCCTGCTCTTGCATGGAATTTCTCTTTGTTCTTACCTTTATTACACCTTTAGCTTTTCTTCCTGTATCCTTCAGGACTTGGGGAGGCTTGGCCTCCAAACAAGGTGCACTTAGAGATGTCTCTTCCTGTTTGTTCTGAGGCAGGGAAGGCCAGGTTTAATGGAAGCTTTCCATGTATTCCACTGTTCCTTGGATAAATGCTCTCCTCCTGCAAGGCCTACCCTGAGCAGCACAGCGTTTGAGTAGGTTTTGGGAGAGTTGTAAACTCCCCAGTCTTTATCGTCTTGTAATTGTGTATTAAATGATGGCTAAAAGGACCTTTAGAACAATCTGAAACTGCTGGGCTGAGAAAAGTCTCCATTGGAATTTTATAGTGGAAAATATAGTGAAGAAAAATGGCTGCTCCAAGGATTTCACCACACTGGAAGGGTCAGTAAGAACAGGAATAAAAATTCTGTGCTGCTGAGGAGATGAAATGGAATATGTTCTAGTGTTGCTTGTCCCAGCTGAACCTGGGTGTAGGTTTTTGTCCTGTTTCTGGTTCTGAAATGGTTTGAGGATTGGTGGCTTTGGACAGTGCTTTTTGCTTCTCTTTAAGCATTTGAGTGTTTTCATTTCCAGGGAGACCCTGTCCTGCTGCATTCCATAGTTTGGCCAGGCCAGATCCTTGCAGGATTCCCTTCTTTTTCTGTCTCTGTGCCCCTGACAAAGCTGCTCCCAACTGTGATAAGAAGGAAGTGCCAGCTTCCTAAATCCCACTCTGTGTAGTTCAGTAATGAAATAACTCATCCTGGAGTCCCACTCTGTGTAGTTCAGTAATGAAATAGCTCATCCTGGAGTCCCATTTTGTGTAGCTCATTGATGAAATAGCTCATCCTGGAGTCCCATTTTGTGTAATTCATTAATGAAATAGCTCATCCTGGAGTCCCATTTTGTGTAGTTCATTAATGAAATAACTCATCCTGGAGTCCCATTTTGTGTAATTCATTAATGAAATAGCTCATCCTGGAGTCCCATTTTGTGTAGCTCAGTAATGAAATAACTCATCCTGGAGTCTCACTCTGTGTAGTTCATTAATGAAATAACTGATCCTGGAGTCCCACTCTGTGTAGTTCATTAATGAAATAGCTCATCCTGGAGTCCCATTTTGTGTAGCTCATTGATGAAATAACTCATCCTGGAGTTCCATTTTGTGTAGTTCATTAATGAAATGACCAATTCTGGAGTCCCATTTTCTGTAGTTCATTAATGAAATAACCAATCCTGGAGTCCCAGTTTGTGTAGTTCATTAATGAAATAACCAATTCTGGAGTCCCACTCTGTGTAGTTCATTGAAGAAATAACTCATCCTGGAGTCCCATTTTGTGTAGTTCATTAATGAAATAACCAATTCTGGGGTCCCATTTTGTGTAGTTCATTAATGAAATAACCAATCCTGGAGTCCCACTCTGTGTAGTTCATTGATGAAATAACCAATCCTGGAGTCCCACTCTGTGTAGTTCATTAATGAAATAACCAATCCTGGAGTCCCACTCTGTGTAGTTCATTGATGAAATAACCAATCCTGGAGTCCCACTCTGTGTAGTTCATTAATGAAATAACCAATCCTGGAGTCCCACTCTGTGTAGTTCATTGATGAAATAACTCATCCTGGAGTCCCATTTTGTGTAGTTCATTAATGAAATAACTCATCCTGGAGTCCCACTCTGTGTAGTTCATTGATGAAATAAATCATCCTGGGGTCCCAAAGCAGCCCAGGGGCCTCCACAGGCCCAGGGCTTTGAGGGGAAGGAGCCCTGGTGAGGCTCTCAGCCCCCAGCCTGTCACGGCCAGGGATGTGGAGTCTGTCCCAGTGAAGGATTGTTGTCACTGCAGACATTTCTCCCATGCCCCAGGATGAAATCAGACCTTTATATAGACACACAGCAGCACTCTGATCTGGATGTGGATCTGCAGCCCTGGCACACAGCTGTCACATGATGTGTGAATATTCACATAGCTGTAGGAGCCCTGGGTTTTATTGATGCTGCAAATGTGACCATCTTCCATGTTTTAAAAAGGCATCCTGGCTTTCTTCTCCCTTTGGGAAACGTGGTCACTGTCCTCAGGTGTCCTGGGGAAGGGATGTGCAGGAGCAGAGCAGCACCCTGAGCATGGCAGGTCCCTGTCCCATCTGCTCCCAGTGCTGCTGTCCCCAGATCAGGGGCTGTGGCGGGTCCCTGTCCCCAG
Source organism: Diglossa brunneiventris (assembly GCA_019023105.1). Lineage (NCBI taxonomy): Eukaryota > Metazoa > Chordata > Aves > Passeriformes > Thraupidae > Diglossa > Diglossa brunneiventris. The sequence continues at coordinate 155,234,418 of CM032354.1, read as the reverse complement.
TGGGGCTGTGGCTGTCCCTGTCCCCAGATCAGGGGCTGTGGCAGGTCCCTATCCCTGTTCCCAGTGCTGCTGTCCCCAGTGGGGCTGTGGCAGGTCCCTGTCCCCAGTGGGGCTGTGGCTGTCCCTGTCCCCAGATCAGGGGCTGTGGCAGGTCCCTGTCCCATCTGCTCCCAGTGCTGCTGTTCCCAGTGGGGCTGTGGCAGGTCCCTGTCCCTGTCCCCAGTGGGGCTGTGGCTGTCCTGTCCCCAGATCAGGGGCTGTGGCAGGTCCCTGTCCCTGTCCCCAGTGGGGCTGTGGCTGTCCCTGTCCCCAGATCAGGGGCTGTGGCAGGTCCCTATCCCTGTTCCCTGCTGTTCAGTGGGCTGTGGCAGGTCCCTGTCCCTGTCCCCAGTGGGGCTGTGGATGTCCTGTCCCTAGATCAGGGGCTGTGGCAGATCCCTGTCCCTGTCCCCAGTGGGGCTGTGGATGTCCTGTCCCTAGATCAGGGGCTGTGGCAGGTCCCTGTCCCCAGTGGGGCTGTGGATGTCCTGTCCCTAGATCAGGGGCTGTGGCAGGTCCCTGTCCCTGTCCCCAGTGGGGCTGTGGATGTCCTGTCCCCAGATCAGGGGCTGTGGCAGGTCCCTGTCCCCAGTGGGGCTGTGGATGTCCTGTCCCTAGATCAGGGGCTGTGGATGTCCTGTCCCCAGATCAGGGGCTGTGGCAGGTCCCTGTCCCCAGTGGGGCTGTGGATGTCCTGTCCCTAGATCAGGAGCTGTGTCAGGTCCCTGTCCCATCTGTCCCCAGATCAGGGGCTGTGACAGTCCCTGTCCCATCTGCTCCCAGTGCTGCTGTCAAAGGTCTCGTTTTTGGTTCTGTGCTTGGCTCTGTGTTTTGCTTTGCACTGGTTTTGTGGAGGTGCTCAGTGGGAAGTCAGTGAAGTGCTCAAACTCCCCTGCCCTGTGCCCCCCATCTCTGCCCTCCTGATACCCTTTGAGAACTGAACCCCCTGGAACAGAGGAGGGAATAATGTCAGAGCCAGGAAACCTCCAGCCCATGTCCAGGGGCTGCTCTCCTGCCAGGGCTGCTTTTCTTTGTGTTCCTTTCCCACTGTCTGGGGTTAATTTAGCTCTCAGCAGTCAGTCCCATCTCCCTTTTTTGCTCACTGTTATTTTCAGCCTGTCTCCTTGTCCCCATGAGCTGTCACTGACCAAAGCCAGACAGATTTAGCTCCTCTCATCTTTCCTGGTGAATCAGTGCCTCCAGCTCTTCCCTGCCCCAGCTCTGTGCACCCAAGGTGAGCAGAATCCCAGATTTATTTAGGTTAGAAAAGACCTCCAGGACCATCAAGTTCAACTTCTGACTGATCCACACCTTGTCACCAGCCCAGAGCCCTGAGTGCCACATCCAGTCATTCCTTGAACACCTCCAGGGATGCCATGGTTGGTGTCTGCCGTGCCCCTGGCAGGCTGCAGGAATCCTCAGGGATGAGTTGCAGGGCACAGCAGCAAATTCAGACTGCCCAAAATCTGCTGGGCAGCCCCCAGATGTCCCTGGCTGCTACCTGAATCTGTCCAGGTGTGCAGCAGCTCTGGTGTGTGCAGGTACTGCTGAGAGCTGGGAATTCCTGCAGGAGCACGTGAGGGTTAACAGAGAAGGGTGGGTGGGTGAGCTTTAAGGTCCCTTCCACCCAAACTGTGAAAAACGCCAATCACTTGTCTTTAAAATTTTAAAAGTTTAATAGTAATAAAATGGTTATAAAAATAGTAATACAATTAGAGTAATAATAATTTGGACAATTTGAATTAGGACAATATGAGACAATAGAAACAAAGAGTTACTGACAGTCCGGGTACCTTTTCTGGGCAGCATGAGCCCGAAAAAGGACCCACGTTAATAGAGGATTAATCCTTAAAAACAACAGCCCATTGCATATTCATACACCTCATCCATGATGCATAAATTCCATTCAAACACAGGATTCTGTCTGGGCAGTGTCAGCTTCTTCCTCTGAATCCTGACAGCGCCTTTGAGGCAGGAAGAAGTTCATTTCTTCTGATAAGAGGGCAATAAATTCTTTCTCTCTGAAAGATTTAGCTGTCCTGTGGCTGCTATTTTGCTGCAAGTCCTTTCTTTAAAGAAAGTATCCTACAAAGCATAGTTTGTATTTTAACATTTTTATGACCTAAAACTATATTTAACACACTACTTAAGAGAGTTAATACAGCATTACTTTCTAACACAACACATATAATATTAATTTTAATATTTGCAAAAAGCCAATCATAAAATACATGCATTTTTCACACAAACCATTCCATGATTCCATTTTAAAAGACAGTTACACCAAAAGCCATATGAGAACTGGGTTGAGGTGAGCCTGGTTCCAGTTTGGTGTGTCCCTAAAGAGGCACAGGCAGGACTGAGGGCACAAGGTGGAACTGCTGGGTGTATTTGGTGCCACTGATGGTGAATGAGTTCCCAGAGGGATCCCAGGGCTAAGGATGGCAGCTCCACGTGTGGCAGCTTTTCCAATTTCCCCACTTTCCCCTGGCACTGCAGCGCTTTTCCTGCAGGGCTGTTCCCTGCTGAGGACCTGGGAGCATGGTATGCCCTCCAGGAAGGTTTGTGCTTTCTGCAGAGGGAGGAGCAGCCAGTTTTGGTGAGAAGCAGTACAGATCAGATCATCTGAGAGGGGCTGTGGATGGATCCCTGCCTTTGGGGGAAAATACACAAAGGGTAAAATACCCCATGAAATCCATGGCAGGAGCAATGGCAAGGAGGGAGCTGAGCTGTCCCTGCTGGGGCAGCTCTGGGCTGTGGTTTCAGTGGTTTCAGTGTGGTTTTGTGGCAGTCCAGGCAGCCCCAGAGCAGCCTTAGGAAAGAGGAGCTTGGGGGACCAAAAACTTCAGGGTTTAGAGCCAGAAACAGCCTGAGCTGCAACATGAAGGGCCGTTCCAGGCTGCTGGATCCAGGTCCTTCTTCTTGAGGTTCGTGTTCGCATCAGTTACTGTTTGCACAGACCTCAAACAAACATCCACCAATCTCACCACACTGGTTTTTGTGTGGTTTTCTTGGGAGTTTGAAATCTTTTCAGCCTACATACACTTATATCTAATTCAAGCCCCTTTGCTGCAGTTGTCTCGGTATTTTTAATCTGGCCTGTTTTCTCCTTGGGGTTTTGCTTTTCACATTGATGGACAGAAGGTTCCTCCCCATCAGGACAGTTGGCTTTTCTGGCAGGTTTCCCCCATATTTTTAGACTGGTTTGCTGAATTTGTGAAATTCAGGGGCATTGTGGCATATCTTTCTGTTAGTTTACAGCATCAGTTTCCCATGCAGCTGGAAGTGACTTTCTGTGACCAGTGACATCAGACAGTCCTCAGTTGTTGTCCAAAATCATGATCCTGTCCAATGGATTTGGGCACTGAACAGACCTGGGAAATTCTGGGATTCTGCTCTTAGACCAGTCTGTAATTCCTGCCTGAAGCCCTTTTTTGTTGTCATTCCTGCAGTCCCTGCCTGAAGCCCTGGTTTGCTGTCATTCCTGTAATCCCCAGTTTGCTATAACTCCTGTAATTCCTGCCTGAAGCCCTGGTTTGCAGTCAATCCTGTAATCCCTGGTTTGCTGTCATTCCTGCAATCCCTGATTTGCTATAATTCCTGCAATCCCTGCCTGAAGCCCTGGTTTGCTGTCCTGTAATCCCTGGTTTGCTATAATTCCTGTAAATTCCTGTAACCCTTGCCTGGAGCCCTGGTTTGCTATCATTCCTGTAATCCCTGCCTGAAGCTCTGGTTTGCTGTCATTCCTGTAATCCCTGCCTGAAGCTCTGGTTTGCTGTAATTCCTGGTTTGCTATCATTCCTGTAATCCTTGCCTGAAGCTCTGGTTTGCTGTAATTCCTGTAATCCCTGGTTTGCTGTCATTCCTGTAATCCTTACCTGAAGCCCTGGATTGCTGTCAATCTTAGAAACTTTTGTGTTGAACATGGAATTACACAATTTCCTGATCGCCAGGATCCTCAAGTCCAGCTTCTGGCCCAGCACAGAACAACCCCAAAAATCCTCCCATGTGCCTGAGAGCATGGTCTGAGCACTCCTTGGACAATACAGATGGGAATCTTCAGAGCATTCCTAGAGTCCAGTGAGTCTGGGTGGACAAACATGGGTTTTTGTAGTTAGTTCCTAATAGACATGGGCATGCAAAAAGCATTGTCTGGTCAGGAGCTGGTTTGAGTTGGGCCATCTTGGTGCTGTCTCCTCACTACCCCATTTCTGTCTTACTTGGGTATTCCAAAACTTGGAATTTGACTCAGTTTCTGTCTCTTGCACAGAGACGGTGAGCTGGTGGCAGGTCTGGAACCAGGGATTTCCCTGGGAAGATCCCTGAGTGTTCTGTTGTGCTGGTCACTGGGCACCAGAGGAGCTGGCAGAGCAGAGCACCTCAGCTTGTTCCACATTTCCTGTAGGGGATTTTTTGTTTGGTTTTTGTTTTAACCTTAGCAGAACATGTGTAGGGGGATACAGTATGGATAAATGAAGGTGGTACAGAATGTAATCTTATCCCCTAAAGAGTTGCAGCTGAACCAATTACTAAAGATTAGGAGCAGGCCTGATGTTAACAGGCCACACCTGTAGCAAATAAGAGCACGTTATAAAAGAGTGGATTGGTGGGATCTGGAGTCAGATGACTACTGCAAGGACCAGGAACAGTCAGTGTTTAGAGGAACTGCCTAGGAGAAACATTGAGGAGGTATGAAACTCTGGCAATATGGAGTCCTTGCACCATAATGATAATAGAACTCTTGAGATATAAGACAACAAATACGGAGCTCCACAAGGCGTTGGTTCTGTCACTGCAGAAGTGAAGGAGGGTTGGAAGGGAAGTGTTAAGGAAGGTGATCTCCTGCTTCCTTTGCTGCCCACGCTGTGGCCATGTGCAGCTGACACACCTGACATCTCTGCAGCAGCCTCTTCCATCCTGGGCTTTGCTCACAAAGAGGTGACGTGGAGGACAGCCAGTTTGGTTCTCTGGAGGAGTCTGTGCTCATTTCTGTCACTGAGCTCCCCAGCTCCTTGGTCCTTGGCCCTGAGAGAGTCCTGTCTGTCCTGTTCCTTTCCCCGTGTCCTACCACGTGTTCCCTGTCTTCCTTCTCCTGACTGTGGCATTGGGAATGGCTCATGCTGGTGTCCTTAAAAGAAACAGCTTCAGCCTGAGTCACATCAGCTGTTGGCAGTGGGCATGGCTGGGTGTGTGGAGGTGGGAGGTAGGAAGGAGGAGAATTGTGGGTTGCTCAGCTGTGATCCTGAGCAGCTGGGGCAGAGGGAAGCAGAGCATCTGGGCTTTTTGGAGTTGTGTGTTGATTTCCATCAATACAACAAAGCCAAGTGTCCATCCAGAGTCTTCTGGACAAGGTGCCATCCTTGTCACCGCACACTGCTCTGGGGTGACCTGGAATGCCCCAGTGGCTGCTGGAATTACCCTCAAAGGGAGCCATGGCAGAGCCAGGCTGTGGTGTGAGCACTGTCCCTGTCCTGTGATCCCGTTCCAGTCCAAACTGGCTGCCCAGTTTGCCTTGTGCTGGAATCCCTCTGCTGTGTCCACTGTGGGCAAGCTGACTGTTGGCTCAGGGCTCAGCTGTGGGAAGGGATTGATGTGTTCCATGGGTTGTGGTGGTGCTGCCTCTGAGGCATGGGTGCCACAGCTCCCCCAGTGTGTCCCACAGGTGTCACAGGTCCCCCAGTGTGTCCCACAGGTGTCACAGCCCCCCCAGTGCCAGGAGATGACCCAGAGTTGCTGTTTTCCATGCAAAGGAGCCGTGCCTGGCTCTGGGTGCCCTGACCCATGCCCTGTACCTGCCACAGCCCCCCCAGAGGTGGCACAGCCCCCCCAGTGCCAGGAGATGACCCAGAGTTGCTGTTTTTCCTGAGAAGAGCTGTCCCTGGCTCTCAGTGCCCTGTCCTACACCCTGTCCCTGCCACAGCTCCCCCAGTGTGTCCCACAGGTGCCAGGGCCCCCCACAGGTGTCACAGGTCCCCCAGTGTGTCCCACAGGTATCACAGCCCCCCCAGTGCCAGGAGATGACCCAGAGTTGCTGTTTTCCCTGCAGAGGAGCCGTGCCTGGCTCTGGGGGCCCTGACCCTGTCCCTTCTGTTGCAGCTGACCCTGACCATCGTGCGGCAGACGGGCGGGCTGGGCATCAGCATCGCGGGGGGCAAGGGCTCCACGCCCTACAAGGGGGATGACGAGGTAAGGCCTGGCCCTGTCCCTGTCACTGCTGAGCCAGCTCCTGCTGGGGATGGGGGTCCCTCGTGGAGCAGCCTGGATGCCCCAAAGGGAGGGTGGTGGGTGAGCAGACCCCACCAGGATATGGGGGATGAGCTGGATGGATGAGCCATGGTGGTGGGGTGCAGCAAACCCCACCAGGATGAGGGATGAGCTGGGCTAGCCATGGAGGTGGGATGGAGCAGATTCCTGCCCCACCAGGATATGGGGGATGAGCTGGATGAGCCATGGTGGTGGGATGGAGCCGCTGAGCCCGGATGGTCTGAGCTGGAGCTGCCATGGGAGCAGGGGTTCCTCCCCAGGTGTGGGGCACAGGGGGTGGGGTTGTTCCCCACCTGGTGGCATCAGCTGCATCCTGTGATGCCAGTTCCACTGGAAGAGGGTTAAGGTGTCATTCCCTGGTCTTGTGGCTCGCCTGGGGTAGCCCTGCTGTGGGGTTCCTGTGCCCCTTGTCGCCTTGGGGCAGCCCTGGAATGGGGTTCTTGTCACCTTGGGGTAGCCCTGCTGTGGGGTTCCTGTCCCCCTCTTGTCACCTTGGGGCAGCCCTGGAATGGGGTTCTTGTCGCCTTGGGGTAGCCCTGCTGTGGGGTTCCTGTCCCCATCTTGTCACCTTGGGGTTTCTGCTCCCTCTTCCCAGCTCCTGAGCTGCCATGCCCCCTCATTGTGGGTTCAGGACTGGCCAGGGGCTGGGGCTGAGGGGTCTCTGCACTCTGGAGGGGTAAGGAATGGGCTCTCCATGAACAGAGGGTTTTGTTTCCAGGGCATCTTCATTTCCCGCGTGTCCGAGGAGGGTCCTGCAGCTCGGGCAGGGGTCCGTGTTGGTGACAAGCTCCTGGAGGTAAGGACTGACTCCTGACAAAGCAAATGCTGCTGATAGCTTGGAGGGGAGGTGTGACCGTGTTCACAGGGGTCCCAGGATGAGGGAAGAGACGAAGATCTGGCTCCATGTTTCAGAAGGCTGATTTATTATTTTATTATATATATTATATTAAAACTATACTAAAATAATAGAAGAAAGGATTTCATCACAAGGCTAGCTAAGAATAGAAAAAGAAAGAATGATAACAAAAGCTTCTGTCTTGGACAGAGAGTCCAAGCCAGCTGACTGTGATTGGCCATTAATTAGAAACAACCACCATGGGCCAATCACAGACTCACCTGTTGCATTCCACAGCAGCAGATAACCATTGTTTACATTTTGTTCCTGAGGCCTCTCAGCTTCTCAGGAGAAAAAATCCTAAGGAAAAGATTTTTCATAAAAGATGTCTGCGACAGGGAGATATGAGATGATTGGGAATGGATTTGCAGCACACATGTTATAGACCAAGATGTGTAAGAGCTAAACAAAATCCCTTTGGCTCAGAGATGGTTGTTTAATTTATGTCACCAGGAATCTTTTGTTGCTTTATAAGCTCCTGCATTTGCTCTGGCCCAGCTCTGAAGTGTTGTTTGGCCCAGGTGGGAGGAAATGCAATACAAGAACACATACCTGGGCAGAGCAAAAATGAACCCTGTAAATAACTTCTTACCCAGGGAGCCAGCCATGGGGACTGTTTGGGTGGGAGGGGACCTTAAAGCTCATCTCATTTCACCCCCACCATGGGCAGGAACACCTTCCACTAGCCCAGGCTGCCTGGGCTGATCCCCTGTTCTCCCTTTTGTGCCACCCTGGGGATGATCTGTTCTGTGACATCCCCACACCGAGAGACTGTCACACTGACACACAGGGCTCTGTCACACTGACAGCTCCAGGTGTTCCAGGGCTGTGAGCAGCTGCATGTCCCTCCTGGAAGATGGACAGGGTCAGCCTGAGTTGTGCTGAATTGTGCTGAATTTTGTTGGTGGAGATGGTTCTGTATGGTGTTATCTGTCTGGGATGTTACCTGTAGGGATGATACAGGTGTTGGGAATTCAGGACTCCCTATGGGGAAGGAATTCCTCTGGAAGGGCCTTTCCTTGGTTGCCCTGGCCTGGGACAGGTCACAGGTGCTGTGGGAATGCAGGAAAACTTGCCAGAAGTCTGGGCACACCTGTGGGAGCAGGGCCCAGGTGGGGTGTGAGGGGCTGAGCCAGTTCCCTTGGGCAGCAGTGGTTGGGCTTGGGATGGGTGTGAGATTGGGGCTGGGTGTGAAGGGACACTGAGTGTGAGAGGAGGCTGGGTGTGAGACTGGGGCTGGGTGTGAGAGGACACTGGGTGTGAGGTGAGGCTGTGTGTGAGGTTGGGGCTCTGTGCAGATTGGGTTGTGTGTGAGGGGAGGCTGGGTGTGAGACTGGGGCTGTATGTGAGAGGACACTGGGTGTGAGGTGAGGCTGTGTGTGAGGTTGGGGCTGGGGGTGAGAGGACACTGGGTGTGAAGTGAGGCTGTGTGTGAGGTCAGGGCTCTGTTTGGGCTCTGTGTCAAGGCAGGCTGTGTGTTGGTCAGGGCTCTGTGTTTGTTGGGCTGTGTGTAAGATTGGGCTGTGTGTGAGGTCAGGGCTCTGTAGGTTGGGCTGTGTGTGAGGTTGGGCTGGGTCTGAGGTCAGGAGTCTGTTTGTGGGGCTGTGTGTGAGGTTAGGGCTGTGTGTTTGGCTCTGTGTTGGTCAGGGCTCTGTCCCACGGCTGTCTGTCTCTCCCTGCCCAGGTGAACAGCGTGTCCCTGCACTGTGTGAGACTGGGCTGTGTGTGAGGTCGGGGCTCTTTGGTGGTCTCTGTGTTGGTCAGGGCTCTGTCTCAGCAGCTGTTTCTCTCTCCTGCAGGTGTGCAGGTGTGCACTGTGTGTTGGTCAGGGCTGTGTTTGTTGGGCTGTGTCTCAGTCTCACGGCAGTCTCTCTCCCTGCCCGGGTGAACGGCGTGTCCCTGCACTGTGTGAGACTGGGCTGTGTGTGAGGTCGGGGCTCTGTTTGGTGGTCTCTGTGTTGGTCAGGTCTCTGTGTTGGTCGGGGCTCTGTCTCACAGCACACTGTCTCTCTCTCCCTGCCCAGGTGAACGGCGTGTCCCTGCACTGTGTGAGACTGGGCTGTGTGTGAGGTCGGGGCTCTGTTTGGTGGTCTCTGTGTTGGTCAGGTCTCTGTGTTGGTCGGGGCTCTGTCTCACAGCACACTGTCTCTCTCTCCCTGCCCAGGTGAACGGCGTGTCCCTGCACTGTGTGAGACTGGGCTGTGTGTGAGGTCGGGGCTCTGTTTGGTGGTCTCTGTGTTGGTCAGGTCTCTGTGTTGCTCGGGGCTCTGTCTCACAGCACACTGTTTCTCTCTCCCTGCCCAGGTGAACGGCGTGTCCCTGCACTGTGTGAGACTGGGCTGTGTGTGAGGTCGGGGCTCTGTTTGGTGGTCTCTGTGTTGGTCAAGTCTCTGTGTTGGTCAGGTCTCTGTGTTGGTCGGGGCTCTGTCTCAGGTCTCTCTCTCCTGCCCAGGTCGGCGTGTCTGTGTGAGGTCGGGGCTCTGTTTGGTGGTCTCTGTGTTGGTCGGGGCTCTGTCTCACAGCACACTGTCTCTCTCTCCCTGCCCAGGTGAACGGCGTGTCCCTGCACTGTGCCGAGCACCACGTGGCGGTGGAGGCGCTGCGGGGCTCGGGCAGCTCGGTGTCCATGACGGTGCTGCGGGAGCGGATGGTGGAGCCCGAGAACGCCATCACGGTCACCCCGCTGCGGCCCGAGGACGACTACAGCCCCCGGGAGCGGCGCGGGGGGCTGCGCTTCCCCGAGGGCCCCGAGGCGGCCGCCGAGCGCTTCTCCACCTGCCTCATGCGCAACGAGAAGGGGCTGGGCTTCAGCATCGCCGGGGGCAAGGGCTCCACGCCCTACCGGGCTGGGGACACGGTCAGTCTGACCCCTGGGGCCCCAAATCCTCATCCCTGGGCTTGCAGCAGGGCAGCTTGGCCCTGGGCTGCTGGGCTGGGTGCTCTGAAGTCAGGGAATCACAGAATTCTAGGATGGTTTGTGTTTGGAGGGACCTTAAACCTCACCTTGTGATGAGCAGGTTCCTCTGTGCCATGTTGCTCCAGTGACCATGGCCTTCAACACTTGCAGGGATCCAGGGGCAGCCACAGCTGCTCTGGGCACCCTGTGCCAGGGTCAAACCACCCTCCCAGGGCACAGTTCCTGCCCAATGTCCCATCCATCCCTGCCCTCTGGCAGTGGGAAGCCGTCCCCCTTGTGCTGTCACTCCAGGCCCCTGTCCAAGTCCCTCTCCCTCTTTTATAGAAGGAGGGTGGCTGGGGCTCCCAATCCCTGCCAGTGACATCTAATCCCACTGCTGCCCTCCTGGCACAGATTCCAGGCCCTGGGCCACGGGAGGATTTGCTGCCAGGAGCAGAGGGTTTGTGAGGAAGGGTCAGGGCAGAGGGGACCACTGAGACGTGCCTGGGTTTGGGGAGCCAGGCGCAGGCAGGGACAGCCCGGGCTGCTGTGACCCTCCTGCCTGTGCTGCAGGGCATCTTCATCTCCCGGATTGCAGAGGGTGGGGCAGCCCACCGGGACGGGATCCTGCGCGTCGGGGACAGAGTCATCTCGGTGAGTGCCGGGGAGGGGCTGGCAGGGGCTGCTCCTCTCTACTGGAGGTGCAGTTTGGGGCTCCTTTCTTCAGCTTCTGAACTCTGGGAGAGTGTTTAATTTGGGTGGTTCTCCCCTGTCCGGGGGTGGGTGCAGTTACACATCCCCTTTCTCCAAGGGGAAGGAAGGAATGGCCTGGAGGGAGGGGACACGGCAGCACTGCCCAGCCTGGGGTCCCTCTGGAGCCTGGGGGGCTCAGCCAGGGGAGGGGGAGCCCCTTGGAGCATAGTGGGGTGGGCTGGAGCACAGGGAGCTGCCCAGGGGTGCTGTGGGGAGCCCCCTGGGGCACAGTGGGGTGGGCTGGAGCACAGGGAGCTGCCCAGGGGTGCTGTGGGGAGCCCCCTGGGGCACAGTGGGGTGGGCTGGAGCACAGGGAGCTGCCCAGGGGTGCTGTGGGGAGCCCCCTGGGGCACAGTGGGGTGGGCTGGAGCACAGGGAGCTGCCCAGGGGTGCTGTGGGGAGCCCCCTGGGGCACAGTGGGGTGGGCTGGAGCACAGGGAGCAGCCCAGGGGTGCTGTGGGGAGCCCCCTGGGGCACAGGGGTGGGCTGGAGCACAGGGAGCTGCCCAGGGGTGCTGTGGGGAGCCCCCTGGGGCACAGTGGGGTGGGCTGGAGCACAGGGAGCTGCCCAGGGGTGCTGTGGGGAGCCCCCTGGGGCACAGTGGGGTGGGCTGGAGCACAGGGAGCTGCCCAGGGGTGCTGTGGGGAGCCCCCTGGGGCACAGTGGGGTGGGCTGGAGCACAGGGAGCTGCCCAGGGGTGCTGTGGGGAGCCCCCTGGGGCACAGTGGGGTGGGCTGGAGCACAGGGAGCTGCCCAGGGGTGCTGTGGGGAGCCCCTTGGGGCACAGTGGGGTGGGCTGGAGCACAGGGAGCTGCCCAGGGGTGCTGTGGGGAGCCCCCTGGGGCACAGTGGGGTGGGCTGGAGCACAGGGAGCTGCCCAGGGGTGCTGTGGGGAGCCCCTTGGGGCACAGTGGGGGTGGGCTGGAGCACAGGGAGCTGCCCAGGGGTGCTGTGGGGAGCCCCTTGGAGCACAGTGGGGTGGGCTGGAGCACAGGGAGCTGCCCAGGGGTGCTGTGGGGAGCCCCCTGGGGCACAGTGGGGTGGGCTGGAGCACAGGGAGCTGCCCAGGGGTGCTGTGGAGCAGGGCAGGGGTACCCCAGCGCTTCCCTGCTTCACGTGGAGCTCCGGCCTGCCGTGCTGTCACTGCGGATCTCACTGCTCTCACCTGTGTCTCTGCCTCCTGCTCCTCACTCCGCTCCTGCGGGGGCCTTCCTCAGCCTCCTGACCCTCCTCCCACGCTGCATGCTGCCTCTGGGAACTCCAGCTCCTGGTGCTGGTGGTGGTTTCTGCCCAGCTGCTGTGGTATTACCGCAGCACTGGCGTGAGTAAGCACTGATACAGCCTCGTCAGTGCTGGCTTCTGTCTGCTCTATCCCTGGGCTGGGGCTGGCTTGGGTTTGCTCAGGCACAAGTTTTAGTGCAGGTCTGACACTTGGCAGGAAGCTGGACTGGTATGGCATCTCTCACTCCTCCTAGTGCTCCCCACTGCCCTAAATCGAGCCCTGACCCTGATTAATGCCAGATTATTTTGGATTTGCTCATGGTTTGATGCTCATGGTACAGAGGCAGTAGTGAGGCCCATCGTTGGGGGTGGTTTGCTCGACCTGTGAAAAAAGGAGACACAAAACCTTAGAACAGATTCAAAAGTCAAACCTGCCTCACCCTGCCTCAGCAGCTCTATTTATATCCATGGGCAGCTTCGTAGGAAAAGCAGATCTAATTCCCTAGTAATAGCTTGCAGTGGATTCCTCATGGGATGTGTGAGTTCAGGGCTTACAGAGCTGGGGCCTCTGATGGATTTTGATGTGGCTGAGGCACTGCTGTCAATATTCCTGACACCCCCAGTGGGGTCCCCTTGGATACCTGTGCCAAGGTGTGTGTGACCATGGAGGTTTGGTCATTATTCCTGCCACCTCCTCAGTTCCCTGTGCTGAGGTGACCATGGAGGTTTGGTCATTGTTCCTGACACCCCCTCAGCTCCCTGTGCTCAGGTGACCATGGAGGTTTGGTCATTGTTCCTGACACCCCCTCAGTTCCCTGTGCTCAGGTGACCATGGAGGTTTGATCATTGTTCCTGACACCCCCTCAGTTCCCTGTGCTCAGGTGACCATGGAGGTTTGGTCATTGTTCCTGACACCCCCTCAGTTCCCTGTGCTCAGGTGTGTGTGACTGTCATAGAGGTTTTGTGCTGAGCAGCAGCTGAAGCTCAGATCCCGTGCTCACCTCTGGGGTGTGCAGCAACTTTCACCTTTCAGGAAAACACTCCCAGGACTTCCAAGCCTGCTTACCACACTCTTTGGAAGCAGCAATTGCCCATTTTTATTTGAAATCTTCCACGATGCCATGGTTTCTAGGATGTGGGTGCAGGTTGCCTGTATCTGCACGGGGAAGGGGAGGACCCTCACTGGGTACAGGGCCCATTTCCAAAGCCGTGCTCTCCTGGTCATGCTCAGCTCTCACTTTGCCAAAGAATTCTGTTTTAGTAGGAAAATAAACACGGCACAGCTTCCTGCTCTTCCCCTGTGCTCTAAATCCTCCTGGACTTCTCTGGAGAAGAACTTGAATTATTCCTTTGACTTTCTTAGGGGAGCTTTGAGCACAGGGGTTGAAGAGCCCAGCTGGGTCTCCCCTGAGTTAACACCCCTCAACACGGCCCAGTGACTGTCACTCATTCCCTGAGTTCCTGTATCTCTTGGGAGTCATTTTGGGGGAGAAGACGCTGGACAGGACTGCTGGGGGATGCTGCAGAGCTGGAGCTGTGGGATGGGAATCCAGCAGGGAGGGTGCAGGATTAGGAGCAGTTTCTAAGGGCAACTGATTTTTTTTGGGACGGGACTGGGAAGAAAACTGACTGTGGGGAGATGTGGGATAGTGGTGGGGGACACATGGAGTCCTAATGATGCAGTGTGATCCCTTAGAGATTGGCCAGGATAACATAATTCCCTGGCACATGTGGAGCAGGGAAAGGGCAGGCACTGTTCCTTCCCCATGGCACTCAGGGCCATGCTGCATGGCTGGCCTTGCTCTCCAGCTAGATAAAGGCCATGGAAAATCAGCTGCCCCAAAAGCTGGGTAGCCACCAGGATTCCAGGCAGGGGAGAGTTACTGGGTGAAATGCTCCAGGGGCTGCTACATTTGAGACAGGTCTGACTCCTGCAGTCCTGTGCCCTGGTCCCTGCTCCACTGTGCCCTTCTGGCCTGACCCCATCTGAGCCCTCTCCTCCTCTCAGGGGCAGGAGAACAGCAGAAGGAATGTGAGAAATGAGAGTGCTGCAGCAGCTCTGTGTGTGCAGTGTCATACAGTCAGAGCAAGGCTTGGCTTGAAGGGGCCTCAAAGATCATCTTGTTCCCTCTCAATGAGCATGTTTGGCCTTGACGTGGTGATAGAACCAAAGAGCCAAGTCTCTTCTGGGTGTTGCCTTTGTTAACCATCAGAGGACCCCAGGAATCCTCCCTTCCCAATCCCCTGCACGCAGAGCTGCTGCTTTCCCTGCTCCAGCTGCAGCCCTCAGCAGGGGAAAGTGCAGGTTCCAGATGTGGAACAGTGGGCAGACACAGCTGGTCCCAGATCACAGGGGCAGGAGGGGGCGGTGCCCTTACAGGTGCACACCTGGGCACAGGTGGTGCTCACAGGGCAGCAGCACAGCCAGATTCTCCCTGGTGCTGCCCTCTGGCTCATCAGGGTTCAGCTCGCTGGGGAATGGCACACATCCTCCCTCCCTCCCTCCCTCCCTCCCTCAGCCCAGTCAGGGCTCCTGCCTGCAGCTCTCCAGCCTCTGCTCCAGCAGCCAGGGCTTCCAGGCTCTTTGGTCACACCCAAACCTTCCATCCAGCCTCTGCTCCAGCAGCCAGGGCTTCCAGGCTCTTTGGTCACACCCAAACCTTCCATCCAGCCTCTGCTCCAGCAGCCAGGGCTTCCAGGCTCTTTGGTCACACCCAAACCTTCCATCCAGCCTCTGCTCCAGCAGCCAGGGCTTCCAGGCTCTTTGGTCACACCCAAACCTTCCATCCAGCCTCTGCTCCAGCAGCCAGGGCTTCCAGGCTCTTTGGTCACACCCAAACCTTCCATCCAGCCTCTGCTCCAGCAGCCAGGGCTTCCAGGCTCTTTGGTCACACCCAAACCTTCCATCCAGCCTCTGCTCCAGCAGCCAGGGCTTCCACGCTCTTTGGTCACACCCAGGGCTCTTTGGTTAGACCCAAGCCTTTCATCCAGCCTCTGGGCCACCTCTTGAGTCTTCCCCTGTTTTGGATTCCTACTTGCTGGCTAGTCCAGCTTGAGTTTTATCAGCAGCTCTCCCCATGTGCCCTGAACAGAGTGAGCTGGCCCAGAAAATACAGAATGTGGGGAGAGGCAGAGCAGATGTGCACTCAGGCCCGGGGCTTGGCCAGACCAGCACTGACCAGCAGCCTCCTGTTCTCCCCTGTATTTCCCCGTGCTTGTTCCTCACCTCCAGTCCTCTTCCTGTTCTGCTAAACGTCCCATACTAAGTGCTGTATATCCCCACACCACCTCCTTGAAGCTTCCTGCAGCCACTTGGCCTTTTCCTGCAAGAGATGTGCTGAGACAGCCCCTCATAATCTCCATTTCTTCTGCAGACTGGTTGCCAAGTCTGGCCACGTTTCTCTAATGTGGTGATTCCCTTGTGTGATTGCTTTTGGTGACTCTCTGAGGATCCATGTGCTGATTCCTTTGTGTGATTGCTTTTGGTGACTCTCTGAGGATCCATGTGCTGATTCCTTTGTGTGATTGCTTTTGGTGACTCTCTGAGGGTCCATCTGGGGTGTCTGAGCCGTGTGTCTGTTACCTGCACTCCCTTAGGGGCTGTGCATCTGTGTGGTTCATTTGTCATCTTTCCTGCTTGGTGCCCTGTCCTGTGCTCAGCAGCCACTGCCCAGGTCCTTCTCATCCTTCCTCTTCCTGGGGGCACGTGCCAGCTGCAGCCCTGGCATCCTTCTGCGGTGCCCTTTGGGGACAGTGCTCTCGGCAGAGGTGACACTGGGCTGTCCTAAGGAGGGCAGTACCCACAGCCATGGGGGGGACAGGTGCTGGGAGGGTCACAGGGGGTCTGGACAAAGCCCTGCATGCCAGCCTAGTCCAGAAACTGCTCTCTGGGAAGGAGCTGGAGAGTAAGAATAATTTATATTATATTATATTATATTATATTATATTATATTATATTATATTATATTATATTATATTATATTATATTATATTATATTATATTATATTATATTATATTATATTATATTATATTATATTATATTAATAATATAATATATTAATAATATATTAATAATAAATTGTTATAATAATATATAAATATAATAAATAATATTTCTGGGGATCAGGCACTGGGGAGTTGGCCTACAAAGCCCAGTTGCTGTGACTGTTACGGTCATGTTGTTATTTCATGAGCTGATCAAAGCCCATATTGGCAGCTCCTTTTTTCATGTCCTCTTTGTTCATTTTGGAAAGCTTTTCCAGAACCTAATGACTAGAAACCTTTTAATTTTCAGCTTTTTCCTGTGTAGTTTTATTGTTCTGGCTGTGTTCTCTCAGCTCAGTTTCTGCCCCTTGTACATCCGTGGAAAGCAGTGATGTACTTTGAGTTTATAGGGAGGCAGTTTTAAATCTTAATTTTGTAGGAAAGGCTCTCTGTTCTTTCAAATCTCTCTGTACCTCGGGTCACTTTTAATGCCTTAGAGCTGGCTATCATGCCCTTGCCCAGCATGGGCAGCCAGTGGGGCAGTGACCAGTGACAAGTCCTGTCAGCCATCAAGTCCTGCCCGTGGTGTCTGTGTCAGGGCTTTGGATGACTGATGAGGGCAGGTGCCTCAGTGAACGGCAGCAGCTGCTTCTGCATGTGCCTGTGTCATGGCACTGCTGCTGGAAATCTCTGTTTTGCTTCTCCCACGTGGAGACATTTGGCTGTGGCAGGTGGAACATCACCCCTGGCCTGTGTGATCCCCTGGAGCGCCGTGTCAGGTGTGCAGGGAACGGGAAAAGGGGCAGGAGAGCTGAGCAGGAAGGGAACTGGGATCAGTGGGAATTCCCAGGTGCCTGTGCCCCTTTGCCAGGTCGGAGGGAGCTGGGAGCCCACGAGGTGCTCTGGGGCACAGGTGTTTGAGGGGGCACAGGTGCCAGCAGGACAGGGCTCACCAGGGCTCGGCCCTGACGCCGGCTTTGTTCCAGATCAATGGGGTAGACATGACAGAAGCCAGGCATGATCAGGCCGTAGCGCTGCTTACCGCGGCCTCCCCCACCATCGTGCTGCTGGTGGAGAGAGAGGCCAGGGCAGAGGAGCAGCCCGGCGAGGGGGGCTCGCCCCGCGCCCGCATGCACTCCCCGCCGCCGGGGCCCGGGGACAGCCCGCCCGAGGAGACACCCAGGAACCACCTGTGCAAAGGGCTGGAGGATCAGTACCCCATCGAGGTGAGCTCGGCTTGGGGGGCACGGTGTCATCCTGACAGACGGGTGTGGGGATGGGGACTGGACTGGAGGGTTATTGGGGCTGGAGGATCAGTACCCCATCGAGGTGAGCTTGGCTTGGGGAGCACGGTGTCATCCTGACAGACGGGTGTGGGGAGGGGGACTGGACTGGAGGGTTATTGGGGCTGGAGGATCAGTACCCCATCGAGGTGAGCTCGGCTTGGGGGGCATGGTGTAATCCTGACAGATGGGTGTGGGGATGGGGACTGGACTGGAGGGTTATTGGGGCTGGAGGATCAGTACCCCATCGAGATGAGCTCGGCTTGGGGGGCATGGTGTAATCCTGACAGATGGGTGTGGGGATGGGGACTGGCCTGGCGTGTTATTGGGGCTGGAGGTGTCATTGTAGAAAGGCTTGGGGTGGAGGGACCTGGAAGCCAGACCCACCCCCTGCCATGGGCAGGGGCACCTTCCACTAGCCCAGCTTGCCTCAAGCCCTGTCCAGCCTAGCCTTGAAAACTTCCAGGGATGGGGCAGCCACAGCTTCTTGGGGCACCCTGTACCAGGGCCTGGAAGGATTTCTCCCCAGTATCCCATCTAACCCTGCCTGCTTTCAGGGAGAACCTGTTCCCCCTTGTGTAACTCCAGGCCCTTGTCCAAAACCCCTCTCCAGCTCTCTCGGAGCCCCATTCCAGCTCTTCTCCAGGTTGTAGAGTCCCACATGGGGAACCCCCTTGTCCCATGGGTGTTCACCCTCTGCTTACCCATGCAAAACAGCCCTGACTCCATGTTTGTCAGTGTTTGTGGTCTGTAGGTGATATCCTTCATTGCCTTTGACACTGCTTCTTGTTCCCTTCAGGAAATCCACCTGGTGAAAGCAGGGGGTCCCCTGGGCCTCAGCATCGTCGGGGGCAGTGACCACTCCAGCCATCCCTTTGGGATTCATGAGCCAGGTGTCTTCATCTCCAAGGTAGAGTCCCAGCAGAGCTGCTCTGGGCGTTCTGAGCTGTTGGTTTTTGGGATTAGGGTGAAGGATTTTGGTGGGAGTCCAGCTGTACAGGATGGATTTGTGAAATAAGGGCATGGGAGAGGGATGTGTGGAGGGATGTTTGTACTGCATGTGCTGCTGCTGGAGCCATCTGAGGGCATGTAAAAGCCTCGGACCTTTCTAATCCATGCTGAACCCTTTGGAGGGATCCCAGTCAGCTTTTGAAATTGCTGGGTTCAGGTTGGCTTTAGTGAGTTCTGGGAAGATGCTGGCATTGCAGAAAGCCAGGCTTTACTGGGAATGTGCTGGTGGGACAGTGTGTGGCTGCTCTGCTGCACTCAGGGCAGTGTCCTTTGATCCCACATTCCCATTCCAGTGGTGATGCCATGCAGGGGCAGCACACACCTGGCCACTGGCTGCAGCCCATTCCCTCACACTCTCATGGAAGTAGGGATGCTGGAGAGGACATCCCTGCGGAGCCCCTCCTGCTTCCCGACTTCTCTCTTGTCACTTGGAGGTGCTGAACCTGACTGCTCTGACACCTGTGGCTGGGTTCACACCTTGTTAAGGGCTGTTTGGAGTTCTGGGAGTGATGCCTGCCAGGCCTCTTCCTTGGTGTGCCCATGGTTTTTCTTGCAGTGCATCAGCAGGTCACTGAGGCAGGATTTGCTCTTCTCAAAGCCTAACTGACTCTTTCCCACCATATCTGCTTCCCATGTGCTCAGAGATTTCACCCTTTCCTTGCTGACTTCTTTGTCTCCCCAGAACAAAGATTTGGTTGTGTGTTCAGCTCTCAGGGGCCCCTGTAGAGCACTGGGTGAGGACTGGAGCAGTCCTGGTGCTGTCAGTCCTGGTTACGCTCACAGGCGAAATAATGGCAACACTGCACAGGATTGGCTCAGATTAAATTGGGAATATGAGAATAACATGGAATAGCACATCCCACTTCATTCTTTGCCAGTGCTCCCAGATGTGTCACCTCCTGGGGTGTTTGGTCTGCAGAGAGGAGTCAGAACAGGCCTGCAGGGTGTTGGAGGATGCCCAGGGACACAATCACATCTCCAAGGAGAGATGGACTGTCGTGGTTGAGACAGTCACAATACAAAGCAACACACTCCATTCTCAGAAGGCTTCAAACTGTTTTTATTATAGCATTCATGCTTTTTATACATTTTGTGGCAGTACCAGTTGTGGGTTTCTCTGGGTCTGGATTGAAGGCACTGAGACAGTAGTTCATGTTCACACTCAGGTGTTTATTATTTCTTATCAGTAAGGCAGTCTCACTGCTGGGAGCTGGGCAGCTTTTCATTAGAAGGCACAAAATGGCCAACAGTCTCTTGTTACAAGGTCTTTTAAGACTAAAATACCCAATTAAGATCTGACACCTGGATTATTTTCCCTTTTAACCCAATAACTGATCCCAAAGAACCTGCAATGGGGACTTTTCTGCCCAATTACAAAATGCCACCCAAACCCATGGAGAAGAAGGAGGAAGCAGCATGGAGAAGAAACCCAGGATGACACCCTGTGCCCTCCATCTTGCCTCCATCCACAACACACTAAAAACCCCAAAACCTCAATTTCTCACCAAGTGACACACCTACACTACTCTCTATAATCTGTTTCACACTTTTGTGGATTCCAGTCTATCTTGAAGTTTGGGAAACTTTCTCCAGGAATGAGGGTCAAAGTCAGTGCTCCCCTGGGGGTCAGGGCACCCCAGAGCAGACAGTGTGCTGTGGTGCACTGGGTGCTCAGGGTTTCCCCAACATTCTTACAAAACTCATAAATTTACACTTTACTCATTGATCACAAGAGACAATGTGCTTATGTCACAGACATCTTTTATGAAAAATCCTTTCCTTAGGATTTTTCCTCCTGAGAAGCTGAGAGGCCTCAGGAACAAAATGTAAACAATGATTATCTGCTGCTGTGGAATGCAACAGGTGCATCTGGGATTGGTCTCATGTGGTTGTTTCTAATTAATGGCCAATCACAGTCAGCTGGCTCAGACTCTCTGTCCGAGCCACAAGCCTTTGTTATCATTCTTTCTTTTTCTATTCTTAGCTAGCCTTCTGATGAATCCTTTCTTCTGTTCTTTTTAGTGTAGTTTTAATATAATATATATTATAAAATAATAAATCAGCCTTCTGAAACATGGAATCAGATCCTCGTCTCTTCCCTCATCCTCGGACCCCTGTGAACACGGTCATGTGGTCATTGGAATAGGCAGTTGCAGATTTCTCTTATTTATCCTTCTTTCCTTCTTGGTTTCTGCATCAACAACCTTGGTAGGAAATTCTTTCAGGGGTACCCATGGATCTTCTTACCAGATGTCTTGGTTTGGAAAGAAGGAGTCTGCTAAGGAAGGCAGGAGCCTCCCCTGAAATGGAGACTGTAAACCCTCCCCACCCCTCCGAATTGCTATAAATTTTAAATTAAGGGGCTCTCAGGCAAAAATATGGGAGCAGGAAATAACAGTTCTTTAATAGGGAAAAGGAAAAAAATAAAAGGATAAAATAAACAATGCAGTACACTAGAACAACACTGACAGAGTCAGAACCCAGCCTGACACCCTGTGGGTCAGGGTGTTGGTGGCGGTCCCATTGGAATTGTGGCTGCAGCCCTCCTGCAGTGTCAGGTGGGTTCTGTTGGAGCAAGGGAGATCTGCAGAGAAGGATGTGTTCTTCCTCTGAAGATCCAGTGGAAGAAGAGGCAGCTGCTGTTCCTCTGGGGAATCCCATGGAGAAAGCTGTGCCCGTGTCTCAAAAACCTCTGGATTATATCTGGGTAGGAATGCTTGGCTCCTCCCTCTGGGCAGAGCATCTCACAATGGGATGTTATAGTTCTTATCAGCCATGCAGTGACATTCAATAGCTGTTATCAGCCGAGGTCCCCTCCCGAGGGAGGTGTGAATGTGGTCACTCAGACAGATAAGGCAAACTGCCCACTTGACAAAAGATAATCTGCCATACAGATGGTAATGGAACACGTCTTGTATTGCAGTCTTCAACACCAGACTTCTCTGAGGCTCCCAGCAGTCTCTGTAAAGCCTCCTCCAGGGTGGGCAGCCCTTCTCAGGTGGCGTTGCTGTGTCCATAGGTGATCCCGCGGGGGCTGGCGTCGCGCAGCGGGCTCCGCGTCGGGGACAGGATCCTGGAGGTGAACGGCACCGACCTGCGCCATGCCACGCACCAGGAGGCTGTGAACGCCCTGCTCTGCAACAGCCAGGAGCTCAGCATGCTGGTCCGCAGAGACCCCCCTCCCCCTGGCATGCAGGTGGGCTCTGGGGGCAGTCACAGCGGGGTTCTGGGGCAGTTCCTACCTGGGGGAGGTCTGGGGTAGGATACAGCCAGACTCCTGGCTGGGATTTCCTGCTCCTGACACCTTAAGCAGGGCACTGCTGGGACTAGGATACAGCCAGACTCCTGGGATTTCCTGCTCCTAACACCTTAGGCAGGGTGCTGGGGGACTCACAATGGGGTTCTGGGGCAGTTCTTGCCAGGGGAGGTCTGGGATAGGATACAGCCAGACTCCTGGGATTTCCTGCTCCTGATGCCTTGTGAAGGCTGGCCTAGAACAGAGGCTGGATGGAGCTAAAGAATAAAGTATGGATTTAAAGTAGGGATTAAAAATAAAGTAGATTTATTTGGAGACCTCAGTAGTTCAACCTTGGGCAGCACAAGAGTCCAGCCAGGGCTACACCCAAGATGAACCAAAATGGTTACAAAAAATGGATGACAGGTCCTCACACTTTTATAACTTTTGGTGCATTAGCACATTGGAGCTAATTGTCCAATTGCAGCTTTAGGACATGAAGTCCCATCCTTGTTTTTCTCTCTTCAGCCCCCATTGTTTATGCTCTTGGGGCTGAGATTTGGATCATTTGTCCTTGGTCCCCAGCTAGAGCAGCAATTGTTTTGTCTCCCTGCTCTGTGCAGAGAGCTCACCACCGCTGATATGAAGCCCAGACCCACACACTCAAGCAGCACAGAATCTGAAAAATATAAAAGCTAAAACCTGAGGCACCACTCCTTTGCAGGCAGAATCCAGTCACTTTTAAGTGTGTCTCCAGCTGGGGCGTGCTGAGGATCTCTTGCCATGGCTGTGGTGACTCTGTCATCAGGGAACAGAAAAGGGCAGGTCCTCCCCAACAGGAATAAACTGCCAAATGAGGGATGGGGCTATTCCCTATCCCTCATTCTCTATACCTGTACCTAATTCAGGCCCTTTTCAGGGCATTTAGAGCTGTGGTCACTCTGAGGAGTGTTCCCTCAGCTGAACTTGGCCCACAAACAAGGAGACTTTTCTGTGTTTCCAGGAAATATGCATTGAAAAAGCTCCAGGAGAGAAGCTGGGCATCAGCATCCGGGGTGGAGCCAAGGGCCATGCTGGCAATCCGTTTGATCCCACTGATGAGGGCATCTTCATCTCCAAGGTACCAGAGCACCACCTCTGCAGGCACTGCCAGGGAGGAGGGTGAACCCTGGGGGAGCTGCTGGAAAGCTCTCAGCTTTCACTGGTGCACCAGTCCTGGAGATTCTCCCTCCAGCAAAGGAGACAAGTCCTTGTCCTTGCATATTCCCTCCTCTACAGCAGCTTCACAGTTTTTTATTTTATTTCCTGCTTGCCTTTATTTTGCTTTGTGTTTCTTCCCTTGTGTTTTTTCCTATAGTGCCAAGCTACACATCTTTCCTTGTACCCACATTCCTGTTGGTCCCCCTGTGCCTGTCCCTTCCTGCCCACTCAGACATGCAAGCTCTTTCCTCCTTCCATGGAAAGCACCAGGAATTCTTAACCTTTTCTCCTGTGCCATGCGCTGTCTGTGTGACTTTGTTACTTTATAGGCGACTGTTTGTGTCACACAAAATTCTCACATCAGTTTTCCTCCAGAAATTACACATTTTCTTGTTCAACTTATGCTTATGCTTATCAGTTTATGCTCCTCCCAACCCTTTCCAAAAAGTTTTTATTGCTTTTTCTTCGCTGGCAGCAGAGCACGGCAATGACTGGTGTCATTTTGGTCTTGCTGCTGACAAAGAGGACTCTGGGTGTTCACTTCATTGTCACTGATTCCCTCTTTAGCTTTTTTTTGGGGGGGCAGAAACTGATGTGAGTTATCCTCATGGCTGAATACACTCCATAATTGGCAGTCAGCCCTGATAACTGATAATTGGCTGCTGCTAAGGCAAGGGAACATTCAGCATTTGTTCTTATGTGGCTGTAACTGTTTTATCTGAGTTCTAAAGTTAAAAGAATAAATTCCCTCTTTCAGAGTGACAGTTGCACATTCACCTGGGACATTTGTAACAGCAGGGAAGGAAAACCTGGGATTATTCTAACTGGCAGTTATTTTGAGAAGTTGGGTCTGGTTTTCTCTCCTGCAGCATTACAGGATTTGGGGGTGGAAGGTTCACAGTTTAGCCATGGCACAGTTAGTTTACCCCATCTCCCCTCTATGTTTTGCCCAATACTTGTTGTTTTAGCCTGCGGAGAACCAAAATCCTGGACTTCCCTGCTCTCCCTTGAGCTATGTTACTCCCCTCAGCCTCTCCTACCTGTCCTGTCTGGAGGGGTTTCCCTGCCTTTGCTTTTCCCTGGATATTTCTGGTAACCAGGAGACAAAGTGGTGCTTTTCCTCTTCTTCCTCTTTGCATGTCTGATCCCTGCCCCCTTCCTCCTTAATTTGTCTTTATTTGCATTTCCATAGTGTCTGTCTCCCACCACAAAATGATTTCTCTTTTTGTGATGTGACAGCTTTTCCTTCTCACCTGCTTCTTTCCTTGGTTACATGGAACCAAGAAGGCTTCTTTAGAAGGCTTCAAACTGTTTTTATTACAGCATGCATGCTTTTCATACATTCTGTCTATGGGGTACCAGTTGTGGGTTTCTCTAGGTCTGGATTGAAGGCACTTGAGACGGTAGTTCATGTTCGGACGGCAAATTTCCAATTCACCTTCTTTTATCTCACACAAAAGATTCGTCCACACCTGTTCCCTCCACCAGCCTGTACAGCTTCTTCCTGCTCTGCCCTCTCCACAGTACCTGCAGATCCTTCCTCTGCCTTGCAGCTGCAGGCTGTTGTCCCCGTTCCCTGTGTGTGCTGTCACCCCTCCCTGTCCCCAGGCTCTCGTGTCCCCTCTGAGCTGCTCCAGTGGCCCCTGGTGTAAGAGCCTAAATGAGATGTGGGACTCCAGGCAGCTCTCCAAAATGCAGTTTATTGTATCCAAAATGCAGTTTATTCCATCTAAGGTGTCACAGCAGTGCAGGGTTGTGGGTGACAGAGCTGTGCCTACAGCTGTCAGCTCCAGCTGCAGGCCTGGAGACCCTTTGGTTTTGGTTACAATGCATTATAGACTTTTCTTTTGGTTACAATGCATTTTATACTTTTCTTTGCTGAGCATCCTAATAGAGTGGAACCAATCTATACCTTAACTATTATCTATAGCCTATCATAACTGCTATAATTACCATATTCATGTCACTATTCTCCAGTCACTAAAAGTTAGTACGTTACAGTTTAAGCTAGAAGCGTTTTTTCAGTTTTCTTGCAGTGGAAAATTCTGAGACCTTTTTTCTACTTGCCACATCAGCAGGCTTGTTTGCCTGTGCTCTCTTTCTGCTTGGTAAAAACATCTTCTTGTTGGGGTGGGTTTATCCTTGGTCTAAGTCATAAAAACCCCTTCTAACTAACACACCCTTTGCCTCCTTGGTTATCCAGTGAGGCTGGCTCAGCAATTCTTTTCTTCTATATCAAAACTTGCTTTCATCTCTATTCCTTCACCAGACTCAACATTTAAAAATCTTTCTGCTAAGCACACAGATCTGTGAGACTTTCTGGTCAAACTTTCCTCCTTCCCAAGACCTGGTGTGTTGCAGGTGAGCTCCTCGGGGCTGCAGCCGGGACGGCCGCCTGCAGGTGGGGATGAGGATCCTGGAGGTGAACCACCAGAGCCTGCTGGGCATGACGCACACGAGGCCGTGCAGGTGCTGCGCGCCGTGGGCGACGCGCTGCTCGTGCTGGTCTGCGACGGCTTCGACCCCAGGGCTGCTGCTGCCATCGAGGTGAGGCTGCAGGGCGGGGCCTGGGGGCACCACGGTGCCCCACAGGGATCCCAGGGAGGCTGGGTGCCAGCCAGCAAGGCTGGGTGCCAGCTGTGTCAGAGTGGATCCCAGTGAGGCTGGGTGCCAGCCAGCAAGGCTGGGTGCCAGCTGTATCAGAGTGGATCCCAGTGAGGCTGGGTGCCAGCTGTGTCAGAGTGGATCCCAGTGAGGCTGGGTGCCAGCTGTGTCAGAGTGGATCCCAGTGAGGCTGGGTGCCAGCCAGCAAGGCTGGGTGCCAGCTGTATCACCATGGATCCCAGTGAGGCTGGGTGCCAGCTGTATCAGAGTGGATCCCAGTGAGGCTGGGTGCCAGCTGTGTCAGCCTGGATCCCAGTGAGGCTGGGTGCCAGCTGTATCAGCCTGGATCCCAGTGAGGCTGGGTGCCAGCTGTAGCACCATGCATCCCAGTGAGGCTGGGTGCCAGCTGTAGCACCATGGATCCCAGTGAGGCTGGGTGCCAGCTGTATCAGCCTGGATCCCAGTGAGGCTGGGTGCCAGCTGTATCACCATGGATCCCAGTGAGGCTGGGTGCCATCTGTAGCACCATGGATCCCAGTGAGGCTGGGTGCCATCTGTAGCACCATGGATCCCAGTGAGGCTGGGTGCCAGCTGTATCACCATGGATCCCAGTGAGGCTGGGTGCCAGCTGTAGCACCATGGATCCCAGTGAGGCTGGGTGCCATCTGTAGCACCATGGATCCCAGTGAGGCTGGGTGCCATCTGTAGCACCATGGATCCCAGTGAGGCTGGGTGCCATCTGTATCAGAGTGGATCCCAGTGAGGCTGGGTGCCAGCTGTATCACCATGGATCCCAGTGAGGCTGGGTGCCAGCTGTATCACCATGGATCCCAGTGAGGCTGGGTGCCAGCTGTATCAGCCTGGATCCCAGTGAGGCTGGGTGCCATCTGTATCAGAGTGGATCCCAGTGAGGCTGGGTGCCAGCTGTATCAGAGTGGATCCCAGTGAGGCTGGGTGCCAGCTGTATCACCATGGATCCCAGTGAGGCTGGGTGCCAGCTGTATCAGAGTGGATCCCAGTGAGGCTGGGTGCCATCTGTAGCACCATGGATCCCAGTGAGGCTGGGTGCCAGCTGTATCACCATGGATCCCAGTGAGGCTGGGTGCCAGCTGTAGCACCATGGATCCCAGTGAGGCTGGGTGCCATCTGTAGCACCATGGATCCCAGTGAGGCTGGGTGCCATCTGTAGCACCATGGATCCCAGTGAGGCTGGGTGCCAGCTGTAGCACCATGGATCCCAGTGAGGCTGGGTGCCAGCTGTATCACCATGGATCCCAGTGAGGCTGGGTGCCAGCTGTAGCACCATGGATCCCAGTGAGGCTGGTGCCATCTGTAGCACCATGGATCCCAGTGAGGCTGGGTGCCATCTGTAGCACCATGGATCCCAGTGAGGCTGGGTGCCATCTGTATCAGAGTGGATCCCAGTGAGGCTGGGTGCCAGCTGTATCACCATGGATCCCAGTGAGGCTGGGTGCCAGCTGTATCACCATGGATCCCATGAGGCTGGGTGCCATCTGTAGCCATGGATCCCAGTGAGGCTGGGTGCCATCTGTAGCACCATGGATCCCAGTGAGGCTGGGTGCCATCTGTATCAGAGTGGATCCCAGTGAGGCTGGGTGCCAGCTGTATCACCATGGATCCCAGTGAGGCTGGGTGCCAGCTGTATCACCATGGATCCCAGTGAGGCTGGGTGCCAGCTGTATCAGCCTGGATCCCAGTGAGGCTGGGTGCCATCTGTATCAGAGTGGATCCCAGTGAGGCTGGGTGCCAGCTGTATCAGAGTGGATCCCAGTGAGGCTGGGTGCCAGCTGTATCAGAGTGGATCCCAGTGAGGCTGGGTGCCAGCTGTATCACCATGGATCCCAGTGAGGCTGGGTGCCAGCTGTATCAGAGTGGATCCCAGTGAGGCTGGGTGCCATCTGTAGCACCATGGATCCCAGTGAGGCTGGGTGCCAGCTGTATCACCATGGATCCCAGTGAGGCTGGGTGCCAGCTGTAGCACCATGGATCCCAGTGAGGCTGGGTGCCATCTGTAGCACCATGGATCCCAGTGAGGCTGGGTGCCATCTGTAGCACCATGGATCCGTGAGGCTGGGTGCCATCTGTATCAGAGTGGATCCCAGTGAGGCTGGGTGCCAGCTGTATCACCAGGATCCCAGTGAGGCTGGGTGCCAGCTGTATCACCATGGATCCCAGTGAGGCTGGGTGCCAGCTGTATCAGCCTGGATCCCAGTGAGGCTGGGTGCCATCTGTATCAGAGTGGATCCCAGTGAGGCTGGGTGCCAGCTGTATCAGCCTGGATCCCAGTGAGGCTGGGTGCCAGCTGTATCACCATGGATCCCAGTGAGGCTGGGTGCCAGCCTGGATCCCAGTGAGGCTGGGTGCCAGCTGTATCAGAGTGGATCCCAGTGAGGCTGGGTGCCAGCTGTAGCACCATGGATCCCAGTGAGGCTGGGTGCCAGCTGTATCAGCCTGGATCCCAGTGAGGCTGGGTGCCAGCTGTAGTAGCCTGGATCCCAGTGAGGCTGGGTGCCAGCCTGGATCCCTGCAGGGCTGGGTGCCAGCTGTGGCAGCGTGGGGTTCAGATGGTGGGTGCTGGTACCTATTTATAGTGAAACAAGGTGACCCTGACCAGGGAATGATTGGTATCTGACTCCAAGGCTTTGGAGTGCTGAACTAAGAGGTGACTCTGGTGTTTTGGGGTGTCCCCAACCCCAGCTGCTGTGGTTGCCCAAGAAGGAGAGGTCCAATTCAGCACGACCTGTCTGGGCCCCTCAGGTTGGCTCCAGAGCCACAGGCAACCTTAGCAAGCAGTTCAGCTCTTTAGTGATTATCCCCTCATTTGTGATTTCAGCTCTTTAGCTTGCTAAGTGCCTTTGGCCAGGAGAGAGAAGAGAAGGCTGTGTGAGGTTCCACAGAGATGTCTTTATTGGAGTATTCTGCAGAGGTCTCAGGGACAGCTCTTCTGCCAAACTAGGCAAAAGTAGGGGTTTTTATAGGGTACAGGAGTTTTAGAAATTGTCCAATAGTAAGGGTCAAGGCAAATGTGACCTATAGTCTTAAGAGAGATAACAAGGGTCTGAAGGAGGAAGAGGGGCTTCTTAGGTCCAGTCATCAAGACCAGGCATTCCCTATCTTAGGCTGCTGAGCACCAGGGAGGCCTTGCAGGCCCTGTGCTGCTACACTGAACACTCACTTTATTAAAACTATACTATATTACATTATACTATACTGAAGAGAGGTACTATACTATACTATACTATACTATACTATACTATACTATACTATACTATACTATAATCATACTTATTACTGAAAAACTCATAACTGTCTGCCAACAGCCAGCACACAGCTTAGACCCAATAGGCAAATTATTATAAACTATCATTACCAGAATCCAATTACCAAATCCCTTCAGTAAACAACTTTCCCAACACATTCCACGTGTGCAAAACAGCAGGAGCAGCAAGCAGAGATAGAAATTGTTTCCCCTCTGTGCTTCTTCAGGAAAAAACCTGAGAGAGAGAATTATGTCTCTCTCTGTTCAGAGAATGTGAATGCCACACCTGTTCCCTGTGGTGGTACTCACAGGGGTCCCCGGGAGAAGGAGGAGATGAGGATCTGATTCCATGTTTCAGAAGGCTTGATTTATTATTTTATGATATATATTATATTAAAACTACACTAAAAGAATAGAAGAAAGGATTTCATCAGAAGGCTTGCAAAGAATAGAAAAGGAAAGAAATGGAATGATAATAAAATCTTGTGACTGACCAGACAGTTGATACAGCTGGACTGTGATTGGCCATTAATTAGAAACAGCCACATGAGACCAATCACAGATGCACCTGTTGCATCCCACAGCAGCAGGTAACCATTGGTTACATTTTGTTCCTGAGGCCTCTCAGCTTCTCAGGAGAAAAAATCCTAAGGAAAGGATTTTTCATAAAACACATCTGTGACAATTCCCCAGTAAGCATCTCCTTTGGAAAAGTTGTGTGGGTAAATGTTCAGGCAAGGCAGTGAGTGTGCACACACCACACTCACCTGGCTGGCTCAGCAAGGACAGGCAGAAGGGCCTTTTGTGGGGTCAGTTCCAGCAAAGGTTTATTGCAGCACACAGAAGGGAAATCAGAGACAAAACACAAGGTTATGTCACTGTTGTGTTAGGGATGGGTGTTCCCTGACTCCTGTGTTCTCCCAAGTTTATTAGACAGCACACGTTCTTTTATAGACAGTTCTGACAAAGCTTGACCTGGTTGGTCCTCAATCAACACCCCTCACTTCATTGGCTAATTAGGAACAACACATCTTGTACACATCTCACAAGTAAACAACACGTTCAAAACACCAGCTGCAAAGATTAAGGACTGTTTTAATTCTTTCTCTAAGCTTTTCAAAACTTCCCAGAGCAATGCCTGGGAAAGTTTATCTGACTCTCTCTCTGACCAGACTGTCAGCATCCTCAGGTTTAGGTAGGGGCAGGTATGGGGACAGGGCAAAGGGCATTGGCCTACAGGGAAGACAGGGCTGTGCACCAGGGATACCACAAGTGTCACAGACATCTTTTATGAAAAGCCCTTTCCTTAGGATTTTTTCTCCTGAAAAGCTGAGAGGCCTCAGGAACAAAATGTAATCAATGGTTATCTGCTGCTGTGGAATGCAACAGGTGCATCTGTGATTGGTCTCATGTGGCTGTTTCTAATTAATGGCCAATCACAGTCAGCTGGCTTGGACTCTGTCCAAGCTTTTGTTATCATTTTTTCTTTTTCTATTCTTAGCCAGCCTTCTGACAAAATCCTTTCTTCTATTTTTTTAGTATCATTTTAATATAATATATATCATAAAATAATAAATCAGCCTTCTGAAACATGGAGCCAGATCCTCGTCTCTTCCCTCATCCTGGGGCCCCTGTGAACACGGTCACACACAACCAATGAGGGAACAGGGAGAGGAGAAACCAGGAGAATTTGGGACGTATGGGGGAAGGAACTGGGGATGGATGCAGGGCTCCATGGAGGAGTCCTTTCTGTCCACCTAGGTGGGGAGAACTCTGTGGTGGGTTTTTCCAGGCAATGCCCTGGGGATTTCCCTGAGGGAGAAGGATTCAGGGGATTCCACACTTCACAGAATGCTGATTTTCCTGACCTTCTGCTGTAGATTTGTTTTGTTTTTTGAGGTCCCAGATTTCAAAGTCTGACCTGTGATATGAACTGGAGAGGGTCTCCAGTCCAGAAAAGCAGTGGTTCCTCAGGGCTGTCTTTCTCCTGCAGGTTCTAGAACTGTTCCACAACAGCACTGCACTGAAAAAAATATATTTTCAAGCTCATTTTCACTAAACTATTTATGCCCATTTTTTCTTGGGCAGTGTTACATTTACAATAAATAGTCTGGCTCTTTATTGGTGTTTGTCATTCCCCAGGGGGTAGAATTTCCCTGGAGCAATTCCATGCCCTCTCAGATTTCTGCTTCCAAGGCTTAGCTAGTGAGCTTTTGTATTCTCCAGCAGAACACGAAACCAGTCCCTGCTCACCTTATCCCCTTCTTGCACCTGGATCAGTTTGAATTCAGCTTAATTGGTTCTTGTGTTCCTCAAACAATTGTCAGCCTAAATGGCAGGGATGGAGCTGGATGCTCTTCAGGTCCCTTCCAACCCAAACCAGTCTGGGATTCTATGGAATAAGGTTCCAAGTTGTTGGAAGAGTTCTGTGTCTGGCTTGCTTGGTACTCTGTGTGTGGGAGGCTGGAATAGGGAGTTTCTGGGATGAATTCTGTGGCTCCCACCAGGTGTGATGTGCTGTTTGCTCTGCAGATGTCCCCAGGAATCATTGCCAACCCCTTTGCTGCTGGCATCGGGCGCAAGAACAGCCTGGAGAGCATCTCCTCCATCGACCGGGACCTGAGCCCCGAGGAGCTGGAGATCCTGCAGAAGGTGGGTGTGGGCCTGAGCTGGGAGCGGAGTGGAAGCACTTTCTGGAAGTCTCTGGTGTCTCCCCTGGTGCATGCAGCCTGCAGTGGGCATGGCCTGGGATCAGCAGGGCCCAGCACGTGGATCAGGAACACGCTAGGACGGGACTGTGACACCTTGGTGAGGTTCCAGGTGCTGCAGGTGTGGAGAGAGCACAGGGTGAGGTGGCTCTAACTCTGCTCTCTCCTAGGAGATGGAAATGGTGAGAGAAGCCACTCAGTGGGAGAGAGAAGAGATGGAGAAAGTGGTGAGAGATCATTTGTGTAGCAGAATGTGTTTGTGGCAGTGGCTCTGCCAAGCCTGTGGGTCCCAAGGAAGGTGTCACAGGTTATCTCTGCTCCACTGTAGTGCCATGGGGAGCTCCAGAGCTCTGTCCTGGTGTCAGTGCCATGGGGAGCTCCAGAGCTCTGCCCTGGTGTCAGTGTCATGGGGAGCTCCAGAGCTCTGCCCTGGTGTCAGTGTCATGGGGAGCTCCAGAGCTCTGCCCTGGTGTCAGTGCCATGGGGAGCTCCAGAGCTCTGCCCTGGTGTCAGTGCCATGGGGAGCTCCAGAGCTCTGTCCTGGTGTCAGTGCCATGGCAGTTCTGGATCTCTGTCCTGGTGTCAGTGCCATGGGGAGCTCTGGATCTCTGTCCTGGTGTCAGTGCCATGGAGAGCTCTGGATCTCTGTCCTGGTGTCAGTGCCATGGGGAGCTCTGGATCTCTGCCCTAGTGTCAGTGCCATGGGGAGCTCCAGAGCTCTGTCCTGGTGTCAGTGCCATGGGGAGCTCCAGAGCTCTGTCCTGGTGTCAGTGCCATGGCAGTTCTGGATCTCTGCCCTGGTGTCAGTGCCATGGGGAGCTCTGGATCTCTGCCCTGGTGTCAGTGCCATGGGGAGCTCCAGAGTTCTGTCCTGGTGTCAGTGCCATGGGGAGCTCTGGATCTCTGCCCTGGTGTCAGTGCCATGGCAGTTCTGGATCTCTATCCTGGTGTCAGTGCCATGGCAGTTCTGGGTCTCTGCCCCCTTGGCAGTGCCATGGGGAGCTCTGGGTCTCTGCCCTGGTGTCAGTGCCATGGGGAGTTCTGGGTCTCTGCCCTGGTGTCAGTGCCATGGCAGTTCTGGGTCTCTGCCCCCTTGGCAGTGCCATGGCAGTTCTGGGTCTCTGCCCTGGTGTCAGTGCCATGGCAGTTCTGGGTCTCTCTCCTGGTGTCAGTGCCATGGCAGTTCTGGGTCTCTGCCCCCTTGGCAGTGCCATGGCAGTTCTGGATCTCTGTCCTGATGTCAGTGCCATGGCAGTTCTGGGTCTCTCTCCTGGTGTCAGTGCCATGGCAGTTCTGGGTCTCTGCCCCCTTGGCAGTGCCATGGGGTGGAGCTCTGGGCATTCCCTGTCTGTGGTTCACTGCTCTGTTGCCCTGGCTGCTCTAAGCTGTGCTTCACCTCCCTGTGCACCTCTCTGGTGATGTTCCTGTGGTACATCCCTCTCTGGTGATGTTTCTGTGGCATTCACAAAAACCACCCTTGCTACTTGCTGGTACCTCCTGGCCAAGCTGCAGCTTCCAGAAAAATGGCCAATGAGCTTGGAAGTCCCAAATTTTATCAGTTTTCTCTTTCCCTGTGACTGACCAAGGTTTTGTGAGCAAAGATGAGAACACACAGCTCTGAGCTGCCCTGAGTGGAGGAGTGATGCTGTGGTCAGACACAGCTTTCTGCTCCTCATTTCACATGGCCATTTCTCTGCTTTGCTGTGGGAGTTTTGTGTGTCTGCCCACTGGCTCAGCCCTGCACAGAAAGAGAATTTCACAGTAATAGATCAGCAGACTCAAGCCTCTTGAGGACTTAGAGTTTCCAGTCATCCCTCTTAAAACAGTAATTTATTCAATCAGAATCACTGGAAGAAGAGGGAAAATTGAATTCTTCAGTGTTGTCAGTGGGGAATCTGCTCTCCTGGCAGAGGTGTGTGTACATTTTGAGGTGTTTTGTCAGGTTTCAGGTCCAGATGCACCTGAGGTTTCCCTGGGCTCTCTCTGCAGTTCCTGAGCTTGTTCACATTTGCTGCCCCCCAGGAGCAGGGTGAGGTTGGCAGTTCTGGGTGGAGGTGGAATGACCTCACAGAATGATCTTCAGCCTGATCCAGCCTGATCCAGCTGAAGGTGTCCCTCATTGCAGGGGCTGGACAGGATGGGCCTGGAAGGTCTCTTCCCACCCAAACCACCCTGACAATTTGGGTAGGAGGGACCTCACCCAGAGCAAAGGCAGTTCACAGATTTAGGTTTTTCCTGTAAAATGTCTCATTCCTTGCCTGGGAAGGAGCTCAGTGTGGTTTGATGTGGTTTCAGCAAACCTGATTTCATTGTGTTTCTGTCTGAGCAAAGGATATTCCAGCCAGTTCTGATGTGGGCAGTATATGGATTTGAATATGAATATATGGATTGAAATCCATCTAATATGGATATAAATATGGATATGTGGATTGAAATACCTTCCGGGAGAGTTCAGGTGCTGTGGGTCAGTATCAGCATTCCTAACACCTGTGAATATAGCAGGTGTGGCCCCAAATTATGCTGCTGGGGCTGAGCAGGTGCCATTTGTCCAGGCTCAGGTAGAGAAAGACTTTGCCAAAATTTATACTGAGATTACTTAAAAATACTTTGGTCAAAAAAAAAAACCCAGAGAAACTTTTATGATTGGTGAAGTGGCCTTGGCCATATCTCATTTTTTAAAAAGCTGATGTATTTTGGTGCCCCTTCCCTTGGTGTGCCAGGAGGAGGCAGCAATGGATGCTCCAGGCTCCCTGGCCCTCTGGGATCCCGAGGCCCCCTGAGCAGAGACATGTTTTTCTGCTGGGCCTTTTAAACCTTGAGTCTGGGATTATGTCTCTGAAACTGGTTTGATGATGAAATTGTCCCAGTGATGGAGCCAGCACTCCGTGGTGGCCGTTGGAATACTGAAGGAAGTTCCTGTCCCAGTGCCAGATCCCTGGTCATTTCTGTCACCATTTTTGGAGTGTTTTTCTTGCCCTTCAATGTTTCACGTTCATTCTTGCACAAGAGCAGTGGAGACCAAACGTGCCTCCAGCCCACAGCAAGCTGTGAACTGAGTAACTGGGGGGAATTATGCCTTTGTACTACTCATGGTGAAGTTTTCAAACCCATTCACTGCTGACGCCTCCTGCCTCCAGTTCTCTGATAATTCAGTTTCTAGTAGAAGTGTCAGTGACTCTGAGTCTCTGTGGACTGATCCCTGCTGCTCCCTCCTGCCTGTAGTTATTTTTTAGTCTTATCCAGATCCCCCTAGCTATTGTCAGAGATGGATTTGGAGCAGAATTTGGAGCCACAGATTTGTGGGAATTGGTAGCCACAGCTCCATCTGGGCTGACTGGTGCTCCTGTCACTCCTCAGAGTATGACCTCAGAGAAGAGTCACACCCCACATTAGTGTCACCTGGAGCCCTCACCCTTCAGAGAACTCTTGGTCAAAACGACCATAACCAGATTCAGAATAAACTTTACCTTGAATATCCCTCAATATCCTTTTGTGAGTTTTGATCCTCCAGAGCATTTGTGACTTCTCAGGCTGCTTATCCTTGCTTGGAGCTCACAGGGTGGTGTGGAGCAGTGGGAATCTGTAGTGCATGGAATCTGTTAAAGAACAGGGCCCAGGTGCTCAGCAGAATTTTAGGTTGGTCCCTCTGAGCTGCCTTCCACCTTCCATCCTCCCAGGACTTCTGGACCGTCTGGTTCCTGCTTGGGGAGAGCAGCTGGGAGGGCTCCATGGGCAAGAGAAGGATGCAGCTGTGCTGTCCCCAGGCCTGGCTCTGCCCAGAGCTGCCAGGTCACAGAAATATCAGTGCCCAGAATCAGTCCTTAGGACAAGTCCTGCCCGTTCCCTTCCTCCTGCAGCCTGGAGCAGTCCCGTGGCTGGGGCTTTTGGGATGAGTCCCTGGTCACTCTCTAATGCCCCTGCAGTGCTGTTCCCTTCCTCCTGCAGCCTGGAGCAGTCCCGTGGCTGGGGCTTTTGGGATGAGTCCTTGGTCACTCTCTAATGCCCCTGCAGTGCTGAGTGGCAGCTGAGCCAAGACCTTTCTGTCCCTTTGGATGTGTTCGCATCATTGTGTCTGTGGTGCTGTGAGCCAGCAAGGCCTGTTCCCTCCCAGCCTGTCCTGCCTGTGCCCCATCAAGGTGTCCAGCAGTGAGCAAACTCCTCCTCTCCCTTGGTGTGGATTTGCTTTTCCATTCCATTGCTTTTCCAGCAAGGTGTCTCTTGCAGCAGTGAGCAAACTCCTCCTCTCCCTTGGTGTGGTTATGCCTGGGGACACAGTAGCTCTCTCAGTTCCCCAGGATTGTCCCTCAGAGGATCTTGGGGGCACAGTAGCTCTCTCAGTTCCCCAGGATTGTCCCTCGGAGGATCTTGGGGACACCTGCTCCCCCTCTCTCTCCCCTGTGGTACCCAGATGTTCTTGTTCTGTCCTTTCCTCTGGCAGTAACAGTGTCCAATTCCAGCTCCTCCCTACCCAGTGCCAGTGCTGGGTTCTGCTGCCCCTCTCCTGGTGCTGGCACTGCCCCTGTGTCCCCTCAGCAGCCCTGCCCAGCTGTGTGACCTCTGTGCCTCTCTCTTCTCTCTGCTCTGGCTCTGTCTGTCCCACGGAAGGAGCGGATGCGTAGGGAGCGGGAGGCGGCCACGCAGCAGCTTGAGGAGGAAGCAGAGGTGAGCAGCACAGGGCAAGGGCTGGAGAGGCCCAGGAAAGGGCTGCAGCTAGGCTGGAAGGGTGGAGAAATCCCCAAAAAGTGTTTGTTCCCCAGAGCTTGTGTTCTCCACTCCCTCCCCTAAGAGGATGTGGCTTTGAGGATTAGAGATCAGAACTGAAGAAATGTGTAAAGGGATTGAGGAAAATGGGCTGGGTTAGAAACCTTGGCTTCTCTTTAGGGTTAGAAAGGCAAGATGTGGGAAGCAAAAGGAAACAAAGTTGAACAGTGAGTGTGAGGTAAGGCTGGAAAAAGGAGCTGTAGAGGAATTGCAGACCTGCATTCTTACACGTGTCCAGGTCCATCATTCCGGGTGCTGTTGGAGCAAACAGGTAGGAATGGCACATTCCTGCTCCATCAGGAGGTGGAAATGGGGCAAGAGGAGTGCAGGGACCTGAGCTGCAGTGGGTGCATAGGGACACATTCTCTGTGGGGTTTCTCAAGCCTGGCTCCTGCCACGAGCTCACGTGGTTGTGCTTTGAACAATTCCAGTTCTTTTTCCAGGTAGTGGGAGCTCTGATGAGGTTGGAGATAAGACCTGGGTTATTACTGGGGTGGTTCCCTTTTCATTGCTCTTTCTCACTGATTTAATTGACTTTTGGGCCTGACCTGTTGCTGGTTTTTTCGCCCTCTCCAGAACGTCCCCAGCGAGCCCCTGCGCCTGGACTACAGAACCCTGGCAGCGCTGCCCAGCAGTGGCCTGCAGAGAGGCAACCGTGCTGTGAGTGGGGGTCCTGGGGGGTCTGCAGGGGGCATTCCCAACAGGGGAGGGGCTGTGGAGGTGTGATTCCCAACACGGGAGGTCCTTCCATCACCTTCCTTCACCCTGTGCCATGGTGTGGGAGGTGACAAAGGAAAACTGGGCAGCAGAGCTGTGGGGGGCTCAGGCATTGAACCAGGAGCTGCAAAAGGAAGATGGGAATAAGAAAATGAGGAGAGCAGTAACCAGGCAGCTTTGCCTTTTGGGAAGGGAAGTGGCGCAGTTTGAGAAGCTGCAAAAAGCAGAATTGGGAACAAGGCAGAAAGAACAGCCTGGTGGGAGAGAAGGGGATGTGGGTGGGGGAGTGCAGGGATTTGTTGTGGAAGGAAAAGGCTCCAGAGAGCTGCCAAGGAGGGAGAGAAAGATCCTTCCCAACACAGTGATGGCAGTGTTGTGTGCACAACTCAGTTGTGAATCCATTGTGGGATGGTGCTTAGCAAAGGGGAGGGATGAGGGTGCTGAAACTGGAAGTATTAAACACAGAAAATGTTTAAGGCCAGGTTGGACAGTGCTTGGAGCCATCCATTCAGTGGAAGTGTCTGCCCCTGGTGCTCCAGTGGAAATGTCCCTGACCATGGCAGGGGTGGGACTGGCTGCTCTTAGGGTCCCTTCCAGCCCAGGCTGCCCTGAGGTTCTGTTACAGCCAAACTTCCCCCAGGCCTGCAGAAGGGAGCTGGCTGTGGTTGTGTGTCATGGCTGAGCCCTGTGGCTCCTGTATCCTGTTGTGATTGTGACTCCTGCCCTGCACATTCCTGTCCTGGGCCCTGCCTGGCAGTCCCTCACTTGTAGTGGCCAGGAGAAATTCCAGATTTCTCTTCCAAATTCCAGAACAAACTTCACAGATTACAGACTTACCTCTCTCCTGTGTTTCAAATCTCACCTCCCCATCTTTTCTTTCTTTTGTC
Source organism: Diglossa brunneiventris (assembly GCA_019023105.1). Classification (NCBI taxonomy): domain Eukaryota; kingdom Metazoa; phylum Chordata; class Aves; order Passeriformes; family Thraupidae; genus Diglossa; species Diglossa brunneiventris. Next base: position 155,196,679 of record CM032354.1, on the reverse strand, counting down.
TTTCCTGCATCACACCCATTCTGCTGGGTTTCTGCCTGCTCCTTCACACATCCTCAGTCTTCCTCCTTTCCCCCTGTTGCAGCAAGATCTCCTTTTGCTGTCATCATCCCATTCTGCATTCCCATTCCAGTGTTTCAGGATCATCTTTTACCCCTCCTGTCTCCATCTCCTTCCATGTAGACAGGTCTCCTCTCCTGTTCTCTTTCCTCTGTTACTCCAGTGACAGCTCTGCTTTGGCTCCAGCTCTGCCTCCTTTTCTTCCCACCCTTCCCAGCTTTGGGTTTTTCCCTGCTGCTGTTCACACGGCAGAGCAGTATCAGGAAAAAGGTTTCTTTTTAGCACCTCTGAGTGTAACTCAGGAGCTGGCAGAGGGCAGAGTCAGCCCCAGGCAGCAGCTGGCTGTGTGCAGGACAGCTCAGGGTGGTACAGAGCAGAGCAGCTCTGGGGCTGTGCCTGGCAGAGGGGGAGAGTCAGCCCCAGGCAGCAGCTGGCTCTGTGCAGGACAGCTCAGGGTGGTGCAGAGCAGAGCAGCTCTGGGGCTGTGCCTGGAAGAGGGGGAGAGTCAGCCTGGGAACGCCAGGCACAGGAATGTGGGGCTGGGCCTGGGGCCGTGGGGGCTTCTAAAAATGTCCCATTGCAGGGAGGGCCCCAGCCAAGGGGGCCTGTGTGGGTCCAGCTGTCACCAGCCCTGTCTTTGCTCTGGTTGGAAAAGGACATCTGCCTGAGTCCTGGGACAGGGAGGGGCTGGTGGTCCTTCAGGAGCTGCCCTGGCCTGTTGGGTGGCCACTGGACGACTCAGCCAGTGCAAGAGCAGACAGGTCAGTGGTGGAGGAGCAGGCAGGTCAGTGGCAGACTGTCTGTCTCTGGGGTTTGCAGTTTATTGCAGCCCTGAGATACGTGTGTTTCGCAGAGAAAGGAAAAAACTCCCCAGTTTACGGAAGTTGTAAAGCCGGTGTGTTGTTTATTGCAGCGCTGGGCGCATGCGGAGATTGCTCTCCTTAAAAGGGCATGCACACCTCTGTGAACTCCAGAACTCCTTTTATCCCCCTTACAAATGCATATGCATACAATTTTGCAATAGGCTCATACATATTCATTTTTACGAATTTCGCAGTGACTTTTGCTGCTAGTTCTTTTTATCAGAAGGAATTTCTTGTGTCTCTACCCTGTTCCCGCAGCATTCCTGTCTCTCCTTTATCTCTCTTTGCTGTGTCCTTCTTTATCTTCTTGTCTTTCACTGAAGCAGCTTTCCTTTCGGCCTTGGCTTAACACGGAAAAGAACATTGCACCTCTTTTCTGCTCTGGGGTTTTAACTATGCCTCACGTGCAAAGTTTCTGTTTTGGCCTGCACATTCGAAGAATGAGTCGGAGTTCTTCAGTTCTTGGTCTCAGAGTTGTTTATTGTGTCTTATCTATAAAAATTTTTCTTCTGTCCAGCCGAGGTCCACTCAGCAGGACAGTCAGAGGCGCTCTGACTGCCCCCGGGGCAGTGTTATCTCTACAAACTACATATAACATATTTACACTTAATTCCCAATACCTATCACCTGAGTTAGACAGTGCACTTCTACTCTAAACCAATCCCAAAGTGCCAACATCACTGCAGAACATGGAGAACAAGAAGAGGAAGAAGAAGAAAGGCTGGACACGCCCAAGTTCCTCCATCTTGTCCCCATAACCCCCACACCAAAAATTCCAAAATCTACATTTTCACCCTGTGATAATTTTATTATTATACTATTCAAACTTCTGTGGCTCTCAGGTCTTCATACAAAGCTGGCAATTTGCTCCACGGGTCATAATCAAACCTGCAGGTGCTCTGGGCTGTGTGCCAGGGTCTCCGAGCCCCCTGGCAGGGGTCCCGGCAACTCTGGACACCCAGAGGGATGCACTGAGTTCTGACATCTGGGCAGCCTCCTGCAGGTGACTGGTGCTCCTGCCCTGTTCCCATCGTGGTTTGCTCCTTCCTGTGGAGGAGCAGGCAGGTCAGTGGTGAAGAGCAGGCAGGTCAGTGGCAGACTGTGTGTCTCTGGACAGCCTCCTGCAGGTGACTGGTGCTCCTGCCCTGTTCCCATCGTGGTTTTTTCCTCCTTCCTGTCTCCAGGGCAGTTCTCACCACAGGTGTTCTCCTCTGAGCAGTGGCTGGGTGTCTTTTACTGCTGCACAATTCCATGTGAGGGAGCTGCAGGGAACTGTTCCTGTCCTCCCCATGCCACACAGGGATCTGCAGGGAGCTGTTCTTGCTGTGCAGCAGGAGGAGGTGCAGGTCCATCTGTCCCTTGTGGAACAGGAGGTGTGGATCTCTCCACTGACCACTGCACTTGGGTGAAGTTGGTCAGGAGGCTTCCCCCAGAACAGCCACCAGGGAAGGGAGCAGTGGTTGTCTGTCCTGGATCCATCTGTGCTGCTGCATCTGGGGCCCTTTGTGAGCAGGATTTAACAAAGGCTGACAAGATGCCCTTTCTCTTTGTCCACTGTTACAAACCAGACTGAAAATGTTGGAAGCAGCATGGGAATGCTTGTTTGGAGGATGCTCTTTGGCCATGCAGTGCACCGCAGCCTCTGGAGAGCAGCTGTGGCTGCCCCTGGATCCCTGGCAGTGTCCAAGGCCAGGTTGGATGGGGCTTGGAGCAGCCTGGTCCAGCGGACGGTGTCCCTGCCAGGGCAGGGGGTGGAACAATCTGAGCTTCCAGATTCCTTCCCACCCAACCCATCCTGGGATTCTGTGACCCTCTGACATTTCCCTGACAGAAGTCAAAGAGCTGCTGCAGTCTCTGTCTTCTGCATTGAGCAGGAATGAAAGCGAGGCCCCTGAGGGGCTGATCACAGCAAAACCATCAAAGTCTAGTTTTGCTTTCTGGTCTATGAGAAATGGAGAAGACTTGGCATGTCTCAACAGCAGGTCACCATGATTAGTTAATTAGCAACCTGTACTTTCTGTTCTGAATCTATTTCTCTTCAGTTTCTTGCCACTGATTCTTTTTTTTCACTTGTTCATGGGTTTAAGCTTGGATTTCTTTCAGTGCTAGGGAGGATGCAGGGTAGCACGTGTCTGTTCTGTCTGCAAGCTGGGAAAGTTCCCGCATTGCCCAAATTCTTGCTCACCCAAAATAGAAATCATGGCTTGTCTGACAGGAATAGCCCTGGTGAGGCTGGGGAGTGAGGAATCCCTCACCAGGACGTGCTGCAGCAGGAGCTGGAGCTTCCAGGGAGACAGGAATAGCCCTGGTGAGGCCAGGGAGTGAGGAATCCCTCACCAGGACGTGCTGCAGCAGGAGCTGGAGCTTCCAGGGAGACAGGAATAGCCCTGGTGAGGCTGGGGAGTGAGGAATCCCTCACCAGGACGTGCTGCAGCAGGAGCTGGAGCTTCCAGGGAGACACAGACCCAGCCCAGGTCCAGCTGAGCCCAAGAACAAAGCAGGGACTGAGGCTGCCCTCTGACCATCAGGCATGGTGGCACTCTGGGGAAAAGGAGCTAAAAGCAGGGTTTTACACTGAAAAATCACACCCAGCAGAGTGTCCCAGGGTAGCACAGGCTTCACTGGTGAGGAAACACGATATGAGCCAGGGCTCTGCCAGCCACAGAGGTTGGGCTGGGGGTTAGGGGAGGGCCTCCGAAATTCCTGAGCCTCCCAGCTGCCATTGTAGTCAGCAGCCCACCCCTGAGAGCTATTTTGGTGAGCACTGCCATGACACAGGAGCTGAAGAATTCGCTCTGAGCAGGAGAGGTCTTTCTGCTGCCCGGAGGCACTTGGATGGAAGCTTTGGGCTTTGCTCTCTGGCTGTCCCTGCTCCCCTGAGGAAGGCTCTGGCTGGGGTAACAAACTCTCTTCTGTGGCATTGAGGGGAAGGGTCAGGGCTTCACTGGGGCTGTGGGAATTGAGCCCAGACAGAGCTGGTGCTGCCTCAGTGCTGCCATCAGCAAAAGCCACACAGAGGGTCTGTGCTCACTGAGCTCTGGTGTTCGGGGTGTGCTGTGAGCACTGGGCCCTTAAAGCATGGGGCAGGTGTGGTGGGAGTGCTGTGACCCTGTGGCAGCACTGGGGTGACAGCAGAGGCTGGGCCATGGGTGGTGGGGCTCAGTGAAGTGGGGGTTGAACTGGAGGATCTCCAGAGGTGCCTCCCAGCCCCAGCAGTTCTGTGGTTCTGTGTGCTGAGGTGTGGGGGGAGCATGTGCTTGTACAGGTGCTGGAGGTGGGTTTGGCTGGGGAGCAGCTGCAGAGAGGTGTGAGTGGGAGCAGGGCAGCCTGTCAGCTCCCTGGGCTGTGTGTGCACAGCAGGGTCCTCTCCCAGGAGTGGCACTGAGGGTCGCAGGTTGGTGGCAGAGCAGGAGAGAGGGTCGGGATGCCGTGCGGGCGTTAGCACTGGAACTCTCTCCCCTGTCCTTCAGCAGCTGCTCTGTTTTCTCTCTCCTCTCTTTGCTGTGTTCTCCTCGTTTCTCTCTGACCCTTGTGTTTCCTCTCAGCCTGTTGAGTGCCCTAAGCCCAGCTGCAGCATGGAGGGTGACTGCGCCGTGCTGTCCCCGCGGGGGTGGCACGGCCGGGCAGCGTCCCCGGAGCCAGCAGCGGGCACAGCCAGGCCCCCCCGGCTCCCCACGCTCCCCAGCAGCCCCAGGCAGACCAGCAGGACCCTGAGGGCTGCCCCTTGTCCCAGGAGCAGCTGCCAGAGACGCCAGAGTGTCTGATCGACTCGCAGCCCATCCCCTTCAGTGAGAACCCCTTTGTGGTGGCCAACCGCAGGGGCAAGGCTGGCCTGGGGGGGCCTCCCCTGGGCTATGGCAGGGGGGGCGTGCTGAAGACCAGCCTGTACTCCAAGGCAAGCAGCGTGTGGTGTGTGGCATGCACTGACACAGCCTGGCCACTGCTCCCTACTAAACCCTGGCACCGGGCAGCACGGCGCCCGCGGGCCGGTCCCTGCCCTGTGTGCCTCCACCCTGTGCCACCTGAGGGGTCCCCAGGGTCACCACGCCATCCCCCGGCCACTAACACACACCCTGGTGGGGACAGGATGGCATCTGTGACCTCCCTGCTGTCCCTCAGGGTCTGGCTGGCAGCACTGATGGGGATCAGTGCTGGTGCCACACTTCTGTCCCTGGGCACAGCCCTCCTCTGGACTGTGGAAACATCTGGAAAACACTGGTGGGGATCAGTGCTGGTGCCACACTTCTGTCCCTGGGCACAGCCCTCCTCTGGACTGTGGAAACATCTGGAAAACATCTGGAAACCACAGTAGATCTGCAGCCCAGAGCTGCTCCTCCCAAGTGACACCATTCAGTAGATCAAGACTTGGGAATTCCAAGGAATAACTTTGCTTTCTGTTTTGGGAAGTCTGTATTTGACATTCCTGCTGTTGCACAGGGAACCTGTGGTGGAGCAGGGGCTGGACCCAAAGATACCACCCTCCAGATGAGCCCCACGTTGCTCTCTCCTTCTTCCTTTTAAAGGCTTTTGGGAGGTCTGAAAATCAAAGCAGCCCCACATAAGCAGCCCCATACACAGCAGATCAAACAACCCAATCCTCAGCTCTAGTGATCTGGGAGGTGGTTCAGTTCCTTGCTAGGAATTTCTCAGGTGTGTAGCCAGGTGAGCTTAGAGCAAGATATCTGAAATCTGTGCTCCAGTATAAACTTCAGGTCACTTCAGGCTTGGCGTGTCAAAATACTGACTTGGTCCAACTGGCCGTGTGCATGGTATTAGTGACTGGGAGCTATAGGTTTGCCTGAACAGTTCCCTAAATCCCAGATGACCTGCCTCTACCTTAAGGCATTAGAAATCCTTGTGAAAGGTGCTCCTGGTGCTGCAGTGGGAGTGCAGGTGGTTCCTGCAGTGCTGCTCTCTGGGACACTGCTCTCTGCAGTGCAGGTGACTCCTGGGACACTGCTCTCTGCAGTGCAGGTGGTTCCTGGGACACTGCTCTCTGCAGTGCGGGTGGTTCCTGCAGTGCTGCTCTCTGGGACACTGCTCTCTGCAGTGCAGGTGGTTCCTGGGACACTGCTCTCTGCAGTGCAGGTGGTTCCTGGGACACTGCTCTCTGCAGTGCAGGTGGTTCCTGGACACTGCTCTCTGCAGTGCAGGTGACTCCTGGAATTCTGCTCTCTGCAGTGCAGGTGGTTCCTGCAGTGCAGGTGGTTCCTGGACACTGCTCTCTGCAGTGCAGGTGACTCCTGGGATTCTGCTCTCTGCAGTGCAGGTGACTCCTGGGATTCTGCTCTCTGCAGTGCAGGTGGTTCCTGGGACACTGCTCTCTGCAGTGCAGGTGGTTCCTGGACACTGCTCTCTGCAGTGCAGGGGGTTCCTGGGACACTGCTCTCTGCAGTGCAGGGGGTTCCTGGGACACTGCTCTCTGCAGTGCAGGTGGTTCCTGGGACACTGCTCTCTGCAGTGCAGGGGGTTCCTGGACACTGCTCTCTGCAGTGCAAGGGGTTCCTGGACACTGCTCTCTGCAGTGCAGGTGGTTCCTGGACACTGCTCTCTGCAGTGCAGGTGGTTCCTGGAATTCTGCTCTCTGCAGTGCAGGTGGTTCCTGGAATTCTGCTCTCTGCAGTGCAGATGACTCCTGGAATTCTGCTCTCTGCAGTGCAGGGGGTTCCTGGGACACCGCTCTCTGTTCAGCTGCTGGCAGCTGAGCCTCGGTGCCAGAGGTTCCTTTGGGAGCCAGGAGAGCCCTGTGTCCCTGCAGCCAGGCTTTCTCTGCTCGGTGCCAGAGGTTGCTCTGGGAGCCAGGAGAGAGAGCCCTGCAGCCAGGAATGGCTTTCTTTGCTCCGTGTCTGTGCCCAGGAGGTTTGCCTGGAGCTGACCCTGCCTGTGAGGGCTGGGGGAGTCAGGGGGGAGGATTCCTGGGACATGCCGAGGCTGTAACCCGATCCAGCTGGGATGTGATCCCGGTGTTTAACCTCATTCCCTCGCTGCTCCTGGCGCTTTTTGGCATGTGCCAGCTGCTGCTGGGCCCTGCTAGCCTTGCTCCCTTGTGAAAAACGCCAGTCACTTGTTTCTAAAATTGTAAAAGTTTAATAGCAATAAAATGGTTATAAAAATAGTAATACAATTAGAGTAATAATAATTTGGACAATTTGAATTAGGACAATACGAGACAATAAAAACAAAGAGTTACAGACAGTCCGGGTACCTTTTCTGGGCAGCATGAGCCCGAAAAAGGCCCCACGTTAACAGAGGATTAATCCTTAAAAAGCAACAGCTTGTTGTATATTCATACACCTCAGACATGATGTATAAATCCATTCAAACACAGGATTCTGTCTGGTCAGTGTCAGCTTCTTCCTCTGGATCCTAACAGCGCCTTCGAGGTGGAAGAAGTTCATGTCTCCTGATAAGGGAGCAATAAATTCTTTTTCTCTGAAAGATTTAGCTGTCCTGTGGCTGCTATCTCACTGCCAGTCCTTTCTTTAAAGAAAGTATCCTACAAAGCATAGTTTGTATTTTAACATTTTTATGACCTAAAACTATATTTAACACACTACTTAAGAGAATTAATACAGCATTACTTTCTAACACAGCACATATAATATTAATTTTAATATTTGCAAAAAGCCAATCATAAAATACATGCATTTTTCACATCCCTGGATGTGCAGGGCGTCCCATGCCCCTGGGCTGCACAGACCCCTCCTGCTGTGCAGTAACACTCGAGCTCTGTCCTGAGCTTTGTCTTCTCTCTTTCAGGCTCTCGTGGGCGAGTCTGGGACAGGAAATTCCAGGCGTGAATCCCCCTACTCTCCCAGTAATCCTCAGGTGAGACTGCCCCCAGGACAGGTGACATGGGAAGGGCAGGGGGGCACTTCCAGGGCTGCAGGACAGAGGCAGCTGAGGGCAATTTCCATCCTGGAGTGACCCTGTCAGGGTGGAGGGGATCCACCAGAGAGCAAGAGAACAACTCCCTCCTTCAGAGTGTCCCAGAGAGCCAGAAGGGTAATTAGCTGCTCTAAATGAGCTCTGAGGGGCAGCTTAATTGCAGGGTGATGAGGAGGGGCTACTACATGTAGTTGTGAGTTTTTTGGGAATGGTCTTTTTGGACCAGTGCCTTGCACAGAGGTTGTTTAATTCTGGCAACTGGTGTGTGTGGTGAGAAATGGAGGATCAGGGTTTGGGTCTGTAAACCAGGGCTGCCCAGGCCTGCAGGGATGCCTGGGTCTCTGTGTGAGCCTGGTGTGGTGAGAAATGGAGGATCAGGATTTGGGTCTGTAACCAGGGCTGCCCAGGCCTGCAGGGGATGCTGGGTCTCTGTGTGAGTCTGGTGTGGTGAGAAATGGAGGATCAGGATTTGGGTCTGTAAACCAGGGCTGCCCAGGCCTGCAGGGGATGCCTGGGTCTCTGTGTGAGCCTGGTGTGGTGAGAAATGGAGGATCAGGATTTGGGTCTGTAAACCAGGGCTGCCCAGGCCTGCAGGGGATGCCTGGGTCTCTGTGTGAGCCTGGAGAGCTGCTGGGCAGGAGGTGGAGGGATCCTGGTGCAGCCACTTCTGGGTGACCCTGCCCTCAGGATCCTGCTGCAGCTCTGCAGGCTTTCCCTCTGCAATGGGAAGTATCTTTGCTTTTGTAACTTCTTGTAGTTATGATATTTTTTGAAAAATCCTTTTTTTAGGATTTTTCTTTTTGAGAAGCTGAGAGGCTTCAGGAATAAAATGTAAAGAATAATCATTTGTTGTTGTGGAATGTAACAAGTAGATCTGTGATCAGTTTTATGTAGTTGTTTTTAATTAATAGTCAATCACAGTCAGCTGGCTCAGACACTTTGTTCGAGCCACAAGTTTTGTTATTCTTTTTTTATTATTTTTAGTTAGTTTTTTGATTAATTTGTTTTTATTTTTTTTAGTATAGTTTTAGTATAATATATATTATAAAATAATAAATTAAACTTTTTGAAACATAGGGTTATATTTTTGGGGTTTTTTTATTTTTAGACTTCTGTGAACACTGTCACAACTTCTGATGATTTTTTTCTTTATAAACATTACCTCTTATCCCTTGCCATTCATATTCCTTATTTATCTCTGAACTTTTCAATATCTTTGATCCCTCTGTCCATCCCACAGCAGGAGTGTCATAGCTCAGTTGAGCGTTTTGAAGTTAAATAAACTTAAAGAGATTTTTAAATTTTCCCTTTACAGTCATTGCCCATTACTGGGTTTTATACTGGGGCTGGAGTGAATTGCCAGTTGTTCTTTGTTCTTTGTCCTTGGCCATTTTGTGTCTGTTGGTTCCTTTTGGAGTCCAGCTGTTCTCCAGCTGCTCTCCCCACAGCTCTGGCACCTCCCTGCTCCTCAGTGAACCATTTCAGCCCTTGGGGCTGGCCAGGAGCTCTGGAGGTGGACAGAGCTCTGGGGGTGAGGTGGCTGCTGAGACAGGCTGAGGAGCAGGGGCAGGAGCAGCACTTGAGTCCAGCCTCTGTTCCTTCTCAGCCTGTCCCAATCTCCCTCAGTCTTGGATCATTTAGAACTGAGTGTTCATCAGGAACCCAGCACGATTGGAAGGTGGTGTCACAGCTGAATTATCCCAATGCACTTTGTTCCAGCCGTGTTTCCCTGATTACATTTCTGACAGCAGCTGTGGTTTTTGTAAGTTTTCCTTTTATCACAAGTGCCAATTCTCTTTATTTCTTTGAGATAGTTTTCACAGAATCCCAGGATGGTTTAGGTGGGAAGGGACCTTCAAGACAATTTCATTCCAGCCCCCTGCCATGTGCAGGGACTCCTTCCACTGTCCCAGGCTGCTCCAAGCCCTGTCCAGCCTGGCCTTGGACACTTCCAGGGATCCAGGGGCAGCCGCAGCTGCTCTGGGCACCCTGTGCCAGGGCCCCACCACCCCTGAATGGAAAAAATTCTTCCCAAAATCTCATCTAACCCTGCCTCTGTCAGTGGGAAGCCATTCCCCCTGTCCTGTCCCTCCAGGCCCTTGCCCAAGGTCCCTCCCCAGCTCTCCTGGAGCCGTTTAGGGCAGTAGATGGGGCTCTAAGGTCTTCTCCAGGCTGAGCAGTCTCAGTTCTCTCCTGTTCCAGGGATTCAGGAGTCTTGACTTTCAGGTTGTTGCTGCAGAGCAGAAGTTCCAAGGAATTTTGTCTCTTACGCTCTGTCTCCATCTATTTTTTAATGTTAATTCTTTGGTTTCAACGTCTTGTACTCCAGCCAGAATTGACTGGCTGATTTCAGAGAATTATGTTAATTAATTAATTCAGAGAATAATGTTAATTCTTTGATTTCAACATCTTGTACTCCGGCCAGAATTGACTGGCTGATTTCAGAGAATTCCTTGAGGGAAATGGAATCCTTTGTCCCGAGGAGGCACTGTGAGGGTTGAGTACGCAGTGTAAGGGTTGAGTAGGCATTGTGAGGGTTGAGTAGGCACTGTGAGGGTTGAGTACGCAGTGTAAGGGTTGAGTAGGCATTGTGAGGGTTGAGTAGGCACTGTGAGGGTCCTGCCTGGCCTGAGCTCTGCACAGGACTGGGGGAGGCAGGAGGTGTCTGTGCTGGGTCAGGAGGTGCCAGGCAGGGCAGGGGGCTCCCCCAGGCTCTCTGCAGCCCCTGTGCTCCTCTCCCCTGGCAAACCCAGTCTCTCCTTTTCTCTCCCCTTCTCTCCGTGCTGCTGCCCCTCCCCACAGGTGCCCACAGCCCCCCGGGCCCCTCACCTGGCCGGCAGGGAGACACGCTTTGTAAGTGCTGCTCAAGGTGTGCAGTGCTTTGTAAGTGCTGCTCGTGGTGTGCAGTGCTTTGTAAGAGCTGCTCTTTGTAAGTGTGCTCGTGGTGTGCAGTGCTTTGTAAGTGCTGCTCGAGGTGTGCAGCGCTTTGTAAGTGCTGCTCATGGTTTACGGCACTTTGTAAGTGCTGCTCATGGTTTACGGCACTTTGTAAGTGCTACTCATGGTTTACGGTGCTTTGTAAGTGCTGCTCATGCTGTGCAGTGCTTTGTAAGTGCTGCTCGTGGTTTATGGCACTTTGTAAGTGCTGCTCATGCTGTGCGGTGATGTGTAAGTGCTGCTCTTTGTAAGGGCTGCTCTTTGTAAGTGCTCCTCGAGGTGTGGAGCGCTGTGTAAGTGCTGCTTGTGGTGTGTGGTGTGCACCTGCCCACTGCTGCACTGCCCCACTGCTGCACTGCTCCACTGGCCCACTGACGCACTGCCCGGCTGCCGCACTGCCGCACTGCCGCACTGTCCGGCTGCTGCGCTGCCCGGCTGCTGCACTGCTCCACTGGCCCACTGCCGCACTGCCCGGCTGCTGCACTGCCCCACTGCCCCACTGCTCCACTGGCCCACTGCCGCACTGCCCCACTGCTGCACTGCCCGGCTGCCGCACTGCCCGGCTGCCCCACTGCCCCACTGCTGCACTGCCCGGCTGCTGCACTGCTCCACTGGCCCACTGCTGCACTGCCCTGCGCTGGCCCCACACCCCACGGGGGCCTGGCATCCCCACAGGATCCTGGCATCCCCATGGGGACCCTACAGGGACCCAGCCTCCCCACAGGGACCCAGCATCCCCACGGGGACCCAAACATCCCCACGGGCTCCTGGTATCCCCACGGGGCTCCTGGTATCCCCACGGGGCTCCTGGCATCCCCACAGGGACCTGGCCATCCCCACAGGGACCTGGCCATCCCCATGGGGGCCCCACAGGGTCCTGGCATCCCCATGGGATCCTGGCATCCCCACAGGGGCTCAGGATCCCCATAGGGACCTGGCATCCCCTTGGGGTCTCGGGATCCCCTGGGCTCCCCCGGGGAGCAGCACCTCGCTGGCACCCGAGGCACGAGGGGCTGCTCCCTGTCAGCTGCTGCTGTGCTGGCACCACGAGTGCTTGGGGAGGAGCTGGGGGGGGACGGCTTTGCTCGGGCTGGGGCAGGTGTGCAGGGTGGGCATGTGCCATGGGAGTGTGCCAGAGAGTGTGCCAGGGAGCAGGAGCAAGGGATGTGCCCAGAGGATGTACCCAGGGAGTGTGCCAGGGACCAGGAGCAAGGGTAGTGCTCAGGGAATGTACCCAGGGAATGTACCATGGACCAGGAGCAAGGGGATGTGCCCAAGGGATGTGCCCAAGGGATGTGCCATGGACCAGGAGCAAGGGATGTGCCCAAGGGATGTGCCCAAGGGATGTGCCATGGACCAGGAGCAAGGGGATGTGCCCAAGGGATGTGCCCAAGGGATGTGCCATGGGCCAGGAGCAAGGGGTGTGTTCAGGGAATGTGCCCAGGGAATATCCACAGACCAGGAGCAGGGGATGTGCCCAGGGAATGTTCCAGGGACCAGGAGCTGGGGCTGTGCCCAGGGCCAGGACTGTCCCAGAGTTGGGCTCAGAGTTTGGAGATGTGCAGAGAGCTGTGAGGGCCTCCTCACACAGCACAGGGGCTGGGAGAGGCTCGTGCAGGTGGGCTGTCCTCACCTGAAGAGGCAGGTACTGGGGGTTCTGTGGGACCTGGAGCTCCCCACAAGGGTGGGCAGTGGGGCAGGGGTAAATAAAGGCTTCCAGACTCCAGATTTACCCCAGTATTTCTGTTTGCAGGCTTCCATTAACTTCATCACATCGCAGGATGACAGTAAATCAGTGAGTACAGCTGCTGTGAGACCTGACTGTGCTGTCCCTGTGCATGGAGCTTGTCCCCAGCACATGGAGCTTGTTTCTTCCTCCTCTTGGCTCCTAGTCTGTCTCCTCTAGTCCTCCACTATGCCTCAAGTTTGTACAAATGCATCAGGTCTCAAATGTGGTCCATCTGAAAACCCAGCCTAGCTGTTTTTGCAGCTTTTCTTGCTGTTTCCCCTCGCAGCTTCCCCACCTGCATGTTTTGCTGGCTTACCCAGTTCCTGTGCCACTCTCTCAACTTGCAGGTGCTTTGCTCACTTTCAGACAGCATCCAGCAGTGATGGTGACATCTAGGAGAAGTTTTAGCCTCTCACCTCTGCTCCAGTAATGCATTTCTCATCAGACCCAGAAGTCTGGTTCACTTCCATCCACACCTTCTGCCAATTCCCATTCCTGGCTGATGTTTCCCTCCTTCCATCCCTGGTGCTCACATTTTCTGAGCTTGGTCACACTTACCATACCCTGCTAACCCTCATAGCTGCTGCTGGTCTGGCAGGTGCTTCCTTTTGTCTTGTCCTTCTCTGCAGTCCAGTGGTGCTGTGTGACCCTTTGGTGTTGGCTCCAGGGGCTGGAGCAGGCAGCACAGCCAAGGAGAGAAGTGGGGGTGCATGGATTTGCATGACTTTGTTTATTCACCTGCATGGCAGACACCTCACTGCCCTAACTGCTCGTTTCTCTTCTCTTTCTCCCCCCCTTGCCCTCCTGTGCCCTGCCCACGCTGTCGTGGCACCAGCAGACCAAGCCTGGCGTCATCCAGCCTCTCTCCCGCGTGCGACCGAGCGCTGCTGTGGCACTCAGCGCCGAGGAGGGGGACAGCCCCAACCCCTTCCAGCAGCCCCAGCCCTGCTTCAGGACCCACAGCTCTGTAAGTGGCCAGGGAACCCTCCCCAGAGCCCTGTGTCTGCCCCACGTGGCTGCAGAGCTGTGTCAGGGGGCAGGAACCTTCCCAGAGGTGGCTCTGCTTGGTGACCACGTGCCTGGTCACTTGGCTTGGTGACCACGTGCCTGGTCACTCTGGTTTGGTGACCACGTGTGCTGATTTTGGAAGGTTCATGTTCCTGGGGCTCTTTGTTGATAGGAGAGAAAAATTCAGGTGTTTTTGTCTTTGTCATGAGGGAAGACCTGTGTCCCTTCAGTATAAAAGTGGAAGGAGTAGTGGAAGGTGTCCCTGCCCATGACTGGATGGGCTTTCAGTCCCTTGCCACACAAACCATGCTGGGTGAGATTCCATGAATCCAGCCCTTCTGTCCCTGCTGGAGCTGGTGCAGTGGGATACCAGAGATATCAGATACCTGATTTGGAGGCAAACATCTGTACAGAACCCATGGAACTGGGCATGGTTCACATTTCACAGCTCTCCTGACCTCACTGTGCTGTCCTTTAGCCCATCAGACAGCATTGTTTAGCCCTCATCCAGGACTAAGCAAAACCAGAACCAGAACTGGATTAGTGCAGCTGGAGGGGATTTCCTTTCCAGGAGGAGGAGGAAGGTTGTGGGGCCATTGCCCCCCTCCCCTTCCATTTCTGTGATGCTTGGAGCAGGTCCCCCCAGTGCTGCAGGAGGGCTCACAGGGAAGGTGGCTGAGGAAGGGACCAGCAAAGACAGTCACAGGCACTGGGAAGGTCCCCTCAGAGCTTGTCAGATGTTCCCCAGTAAGTGTAATTCTGCAAAGGAAAAATTTGAGATCAAAGGCAGATCTCCTCCCCATCACAGATCCCTGGATCAGATCCTGGAATCACAGGGTGCTTTGGGTTGGGAGGGACCTTAAAGACCTTAAACACCTTCCACTAGAGGGACTCTTGTTCAGCCCTAAATAGAAATCAATGTGTAGCTGTCCTGTCCTAGCTCAAAAAACCCCAATTAAGGTAGGCACTTGCTGGTTGAATTGGGTATAAATCCTCAAGGACTGGGACAGCAATGTGCCCTTGGCCAGAGGATGTGTCACAACATTCCCATCAGGTCAGGGAAGGTCTGTGCCACCAAAAGCACCATTCCTTCACTGTCCATGGAACAGAATGGGCTGTGACCCTCGTGCTGCTGGGTGCAGTGTGTGTGCAGTGCTCTGCTCCTGGTGCTCCTGCCCAGGGCTCAGCAGCAGAGGCTGAGATTGGCTTCCCAAGGCTTGCAGATCCCTTACATGTTCCCTGGGCTATTCCTTCCATCTCCCCCTCACCAGGCTCTGCAGGCCAAGACTTAGGCTGTGTTTCCCTACCTGTGGGTTTTTCCCCCACCTGTGCTCACCTTTGCTCACCTGTGCTCACCTTTGCCTCCTGTCTGTCTGTCTGTCTGTCCCTGCAGCCAAAGCCATCACCACCGTCGCCACCGTCCCCTGACGAGGTGCCCATCAATGTCAAGCAGGCCTACAAGACCTTTGCAGCAGTGCCCCTGTCCCAGCCCCTGCTGGGGACACAGGTAAGCCAGCCCTGGTGGCACCAGCCCAGGGCTCAGCAGGTCAGGACGGGGGGTGTGTGCCCTCCAGGGACAGCTGGGGACACGGCAAGGGCCTGGGGGAGCTGGAGGGGCTGGGGGTGGGATGGTCACCCTGGCAGGGTCCTGTGTGGGTGAGGAGATGTTCACCCTGGCAGGGTCCTGTCTGTGTCAGGTCCTGCTGCAGTGTGTGGATAGTGCAGATGTTCATCCTGGCAGGGTCCTGTGTGGGTGAGGAGATGTTTATCCTGGCAGGGTCCTGTCTGTGTCAGGTCCTGGAAGCTCATGGAATCTCAAGCATGGTTGTTCTCCCTGGACATTGGGATACTGATGTACAACCATGCAAGGAATTCTGAAATTCCAGGCTCCAGGACCAGGCTAAACCTGTGCTGAGACATTTTTGGATAGATTTTGATCTTCACTGGGACTCTTCCTTTTCCCTGCTATCTAGCTGAATCCTGGAGCAGTCCAGGCTAGCTGAGGACTTGGAGGTCATTGTCTCAGTTCCCCCTGCAGAACAGGGCAGCCTTGGGTGCTAGAATCCTGGAATCCTGGAACGTCCTGAGCTGGAAGGGACCCACAAGGATCATCAGGTCCAGCTCAGGACACCCCCAGGAACCCCACCATGGCCTAAGAGCATTGGTCAAACATCTCCAGAGCTGTAGGAGGTTGCTCAGGCAGATCCACTCAAGTTCTGAATTAGTTTTTGGAGTGTTTGGATAAAGCCAGAGATTATCTCCTTGCTCTCTCTTTGTGGGTCATTTCAGTTTGTCTAATTGTAAAACTTCCTTCTTTTCCGTAACTAGTTTGCAGTTCTCAGTTTGCCCCTATGGATTCCTGGTTAACAGATGGATTTTGTGGATCAGTTTCCTCCCCCTGTAGTTCTGTTCATCCAATATTCTGTTATGCATCCCAGTAAATACAGATTTCATTCTTTCTGATGGCATCTCTGCTTCTTTAAAGTAAATTTTGGGTGGTTTTGTCTTTGATGTAATCAAAGTGTGAGTGAGCTCCTGCCAGCTCCTGTGACCCTGCTCCAGCCCTAGCTCAGCCCCTGCTCCTGTTTGGTGCCTGTTTCCAGTGATTTTCAGTTTCTGCCTTTCAGAAGTTGTCACACCTGGTTCTGTTTAACCCTCAGTTTACCATAAATCCCCATCCCTGACCATTGCTAAGCCTTGTTAAATCTGTGTGAATTCTGGGACAGTCTGGGGACCTGTGTCAGCTGTCTGGCCTTCGGGCACACGCTGGAACCTTTCCTTTTGGAACATGCTTGTTTCTCTCTGTCCTTAGGAATCGTCTGGTCAGAGCAGCACAGAAAACACCAAACTGGCCTTGGAGGTGAGTGCTGGGGCTGGGAAGGATGGGAGAGTCATGGGGGTGTGGGTGGGGAGAAGGGGTCGTGGTGTGGGAGGGCTGGGGAGGAGGAGGAGGAGGAGAGGATGGGGCAAAGTGAGAACTGAGAGGATGGGGCAGCTGGAAGAGCAAGGGATGTGGTGGCATGGGGCTGGGTGGGCAGTGCTGGGGCTGGGTGGGCAGTGCTGGGGCTGGGTGGGCAGCGTGCCCCCTGTGTCTGGGTGCCCCCTGTCCCTGGGTGGGCAGTGCTGGGGCTTGGTGGGCAGTGCTGTCCCTGGGTTCCCCCTGTGCCTGGGTGGGCAGTGCTGTGCCTGGGTGGGCAGCGTGCCCCCTGTGCCTGGGTGGGCAGCGTGCCCCCTGTGCTTGGGTGCCCCCTGTCCCTGGGTGGGCAGTGCTGGGGCTTGGTGGGCAGTGCTGTCCCTGGGTTCCCCCTGTGCCTGGGTGGGCAGTGCTGTGCCTGGGTGGGCAGCGTGCCCCCTGTGCCTGGGTGGGCAGCGTGCCCCCTGTGCCTGGGTGCCCCCTGTCCCTGGGTGGGCAGTGCTGTGCCTGGGTTGGCAGTGTGCCCCCTGTCCCTGGGTGAGCAGTGTGCCCCCTGTGCCTGGGTGGGCAGTGTGCTCCCTGTGCCTGGGTGGGCAGTGTGCCCCCTGTGCCTGGGTGCCCCCTGTCCCTGGGTGGGCAGTGCTGTCCCTGTGTGCCCCCTGTCCCTGGGTGCCCCCTGTGCAGCGTTCTGGCTCTTGCAGGTGGCCGCCCACAGCCCTGGGGGCCAGCACAGCCCTGAGCAGAGGTCCTTCCGTGAGAGGCAGAAGTATTTTGAGATTGAGGTGAAGCAGCAGCACCTGGACAAGCCTCCCAAGCGCGTGTCCTTGGTGGGGGAGGATGACCTGAAGAAGATGAAGGAGGAGGAGGGTACGTAGGAATGTGTGCACAGAGGGTTGTCTGTTAAGTGATTCCTTTCCCATGGAAATGCAGCACTTCCAGAAGCCCCTGGGTGGTTATTGTAAGGCCTGGGTATGATTTGAAGTGAATGCTGAGGAATTCTGTGCACACTGCACTGATACTTCCTGGGTTGGTGAAGTGCTGTAGTTTCAGGTGTCCTGTATCATGGAATCACAGAATGGTTTGGGTTGGAGGGACTTTTAACCCGCTCAGTGCCACCCCTGCCATGGGCAAGGACACCTTGCCTCAGACCAGTGGCTCCAAGCTCCAAGCCGTCCAGTCTGGCCTGGAACATTTCCAGGGATGGGGCAGCCACAGCTGCTCCTTGGGCAGGGTCCCTTCCCAAATCCATCCCTGAAGCCATCCCCCTCCAGCCCCATGTCCAGAGCCCCCCTGCAGTCCCCTGGAGCCCCTCTGGGTGCTGCAGGGCTGCAGTGAGTTCTGCCTGCAGCCTTCTCCTCCCCAGGCTGAGCAGTTCAGCTCCCACAGAGGGGCTCTGAGTTCTGCCTGCAGCCTTCTCCTCCCCAGGCTGAGCAGCTCAGCTCTCACAGAGCTCTGAGTTCTGCCTGCAGCCTTCTCCTCCCCAGGCTG
The DNA here is from genome assembly GCA_019023105.1 of Diglossa brunneiventris. NCBI lineage: Eukaryota > Metazoa > Chordata > Aves > Passeriformes > Thraupidae > Diglossa > Diglossa brunneiventris. The sequence goes on along the minus strand of CM032354.1, from coordinate 155,178,795 downwards.
AGCAGCTCAGCTCTCACAGAGCTCTCCCTGCAGAGCAGAGGGGCTCTGAGTTCTGCCTGCAGCCTTCTCCTCCCCAGGCTGAGCAGCTCAGCTCTCACAGAGCTCTCCCTGCAGACCAGAGGGGCTTCAGCCCCTGGAGCATTCCAGGGTCCCTGCTCTGGGCTCTGCAGCTGGCAATAAACACGTCAGGGACATTTGTAAAGCCCCTGCACACAGTGGGGCTGTGCCAGCTCCAGGTGAGTGGCACCCTCACACAGGACTGGCAGCAGAGCTCAGAGCTCACTGTGCTGCTCTAGGGCTGCACCAGGGGCTACATTGCTGCTCTCCTTTGTGTTGTGATTTCCTCTTGCTTGAGTGTTCATAGAATTCACAGAATGACTCGGTTGGAAGAGACCTTAAAGATCATCGAGTCCAGCCCATAGTTGCTTTAGGAGGTGATAAGGAACAATGTGAAGTGGAAAAAAAGGCATTTTTACTGAGCTCTCCAGCCACTCCTGTCCAAAGCATACCTGGCATTTGGTTCAGTTTCATGCCATTAATGGTTGCCCAGTGTCCCAGCCTGTCTGGACCCTCCTGTAAGGCTTCATGGCCCTTGAGAGAGTCACCAGCACCTCCCAGTTTGGCATCAGGAGCAGAGTGTTCCTGTTGCATTCAGCTCCTGCAGGCTGCAGATAAAATGCGGATAAAATTATTATTTTTATTAATAATTTTAATATTTCACAGTTTAAAGATTTTTAATTTATTTTTAATATTTATTTTTATTTTAATATTATTTTCTATTTTTAAGATTTTTAGTCTTGTCCCGAGCTGGCCCCAGGGCTGAGCCCTGAGGAACACCCCTGGTGACCTGCAGGACACCTGCCCAGAGAGCTGCTTGCTCCTGTCCCCTCTGTCCCTGACCCTCTGGTGACATGTGTGCTCACCAGCAGAGCTGTCCCCAGGGCCACTGCCACACGTGGGACCAGCACCAGCACCCAGCCATGGCTCCTGCAGGAGACCTGGGGGAAGGTGCAGACTGCCAGGGCTCTTCCTTCCCTCTGGGAAAAGGGCAGGAGACACTGTGCCCAATTTCCAAGGCGAGGCTGAGAACACTGGGAAATCTGCTGGAAATCTGCCCTGGGTGTCCAGGGATGGAAGTCTGGTGGATAAGGAAGGGGGGGCTGAGGAAACAATGCAGGGTTTGTTTCATCATTGGTGTAAGTGTGGAGGAGCAAAGGTATTCATGGAGAGGGGATGGACTGAAACCAGCCCAGACTTGCAGGGATGAGAAGGACCTGCCCACAGGTCCCATCCTGGGGGTTCAGTGCCAGGACCCCCCACAGTCCCATCCTGGGGGACCCCCCACAGTCCCATCCTGGGGGTTCAGTGCCAGAACTGAATCTCCTGGGGGTTCATTCTCAGGACCTGCCACAGTTACATCCTGCAGGTTCAGTGCCAGGACCTGCCCACAGGTCCCATCCTGAGAGTTTAATGCCAGGACCCCCCCACAGTCCCATCCTGGGGGTTCAGTGTCAGGACTGAATCTCTTGGGGGTTCAGTGTCAGGATCCCCCCACAGTCCCATCCTGGGGGTTCAGTGTCAGGACTGAATCTCTTGGGGGTTCAGTGTCAGGATCGCCCCACAGTCCCATCCTGGGGGTTCAGTGTCAGGACCCCCCACAGTCCCTTCCTGGGGGCCCAGCCAGTGCTCTCTGCTGTGAGCTGCCTCCTGTCTCCCTGGCAGCCCGCAAGCTGCAGCAGCAGCGAGCCCTTCTGCTGGAGGAGGAAGCTGAGGAGGAGGAGCAGGAGGGCAGGCAGGCGCCCGAGGCCGTGCAGTCCAGCGTCATCATCGAGGGCGTGGAGTACAAGGTGGAGAGGCTGAATGGAAGGAGCAGCCAGGCTCCAGCAGCTCGGTAAGGCAGCACCTTTGTTTTGCAGAGATAATCAAAACTCTACAACTTTGTGGAAGTTGTAAAGCTGGTATGTTTATTACTCTCCTTAAAGACACACGTACCTCTGGGAAATTCAGGTCCCTTTTTATCCCCCTCTCAAATACATGTGCATACAATTTCACAATAGGTTCATACGTATTCATTTTTACAAATTTTGGGTGACATTTGCCGCTAGTTCTTCTTTATCAGAAAGAATTCCTAAGTCAGACTTCCTCTCACAGCAGTCTCTCTCTCTCTCTATCACCCTCTGTCCCCCCCCCACCCCTTACCTCTGTCCTTCTCTGAAGCAGTTTCCCTGAGCCTGGGCTTTGCAGTCAGGCTACATAGCTATGTTTTCAAACTACAGACTCAACTCAAAGATGTACATTTCACGTAAATCAAAATGGATTTCTACTCTGGAGAATTTGTACTTTGTCTCACCCAGGGCAGGCAGCCCTGCACCTCCCACGGGCAGAGTGTCCCTGGAGCTCAGAGGGCTGGCAGAGATTTCTGCTTCAGCACAGAAAAGGCCAAGTTTCACATCTCACTCTTTCCTGGGAGCAGCTCCTTCAGCTGTGCCCCAGGGTGTGGAGAGAGGCTGATTTTTAGAGACAGATGCTTCAGGATAAGGTGAATGATAAAGTGATGCTAAAACAGGTTTGGGTTTTTTTAGGCTTTTGTTTCCCCGTTCTCTGGGACTTGGCCTCCAGGTTACCTTGATGTTTTTTTCTGATTCTTGGGAATGAGAACAGGGTTCTCAAAGGCTCCAGATAAATTCAGAATGCACTGGAGTAAAGCTGAAGCTGTCCTTATCTGTTTCTGAAGCCTTTGGGACAGAGAGTGTCCTCTCCACAAACACTTCTCAGTCACAGTGGCAGAACACTCCCTGGCAATCTCATTTCTCTCTGTTGTTTCTGCTCAGTCTCAATGGAGGAGCTTCTCACATCACGATGCCCTGAGACTGCCCCTGCCCCTCTGAGCTGAGGCAGCTCCAAGGAGGAAAGCAGTCACACACAGCCCCTTGGTTCTCTGGGAAGCCCCACTGATCCCTCCTGTCCTCATCCTGAAACATGGGATGCTGAAGAACAGGAAGCCTGGATCCATCAGATGTTTATTATTTATGCTTGAATGCAGGGGAGGCAGTGGAAGAGGCTGAAGTTTCTTGAAATCATCTTCCTCATGCTGGGAGAGAAACTGAAATTTAATTAAAATAAACTTGAGCAGTAAAAATCAGAGCTGAGTGTCACTATAAACTGAACACCCCCAGCTCTCCCAGCCAGCTCCATAGCCCATCTCGTGAAACAACTTAAAATAATCAAATTAATCTGTTAATGAGGGTGTAAAATCAGGATCAGGTGACAAGTGTTTCCAAAGGGAATCTTTCTTGGGCTCCTCTGTTTGGAATCTCTTTGTGCCACATCTAACAAAGCCAAGTGTGAGGTCCTGCTTCCCAGGACTGAAGGGTGAGATTCAGAGGAAAAGAAAGCCCAACAATTGTTTTTATTAGGAAAACTGAGGAAAAATTTTGTGTGTGTGTGTTAGTGGCTGGGTCACCTGCAGCTGCAGGAAATGAGTTCTGATATTCATGTGGATGTTAAGGAGATCCCACAGGAATGTTCCCAGCAGTGGTCACGGAGGGCTGTGGCTTCACCCTGGAGCAGTTGTTCCTTTCCTGGGGTGGAGCTGTGCCACCCTTGGCTGGCTGTGCAGCCCGTGGTGCTGCAGCTCACAGGGGTTTTTTTCCAGGCCCTTGGAGCTCAGTGAGAGCAGCAGCTCACAGAGGAATTCCCTGGAGGAGGGGATCAAGCCTGAGCACAGAACCAACTCCATGTCGGGGTGAGTGGGGCAGGGGCTGCAGAGTTCCATTTTTTAACAGCCAGGGGCTGCCAAGGAAGGGTCTGGGGGAGGGAGGGGAACTGAGCAGAGCCAACTTCATGGAACCCAGCATGGGTTGGCTTGGCTTGGCTTGGCTTGGGCGGGAGGGAGGGACCTGCAAGAGCCTCTGGTTTCAACTCCCTGCCCTTCGGTGTGACCGTGTTCTCAGGGGTCTGAGGATGAGGGAAGAGACGAGGATCTGACTCCATGTTTCAGAAGGCTGATTTATTATTTTATTATATTTATTATATTAAAACTATACTAAAAGAATAGAAGAAAGGATTTCATCAGAAGCCTAGCTAAGAATAGGAAAGAATGATAACAAAGGCTTGTGGCTCAGACAGAGTCTGAGCCAGCTGACTGTGATTGGCCATTAATTAGAAACAACCACATGAGACCAATCACAGACCCACCTGTTGCATCCCACAGCAGCAGATAATCATTGTTTACATTTTGTTCCTGAGGCCTCTCAGCTTCTCAGGAGGAAAAATCCTAAGGAAAGGATTTTTCATAAAAAGATGTCTGTGACACTTCGGGGGTTGCTCCAAGGACAATCCAAGCCCTGTCCAGCCAGAAACTCCTTAAGAGGAGCTTTCCTGTGTCCTGTGTCCTCCCCATCCATGGCAGCCCGTGCCAGTGGCACCAGGCAGGTGAGCAGAGCTGCCATAGCACAGGGCAGGTGAGCAGAGCTGGCAGTGCCTGGCAGGTGAGCAGAGCTGGCATGGCACAGGGCAGGTGAGCAGAGCTGGCAGGTGAGCAGAGGTGCCATGGCGCAGGGCAGGTGAGCAGAGCTGGCAGGTGAGCAGAGGTGCCATGGCACAGGGCAGGTGAGCAAAGGTGCCATGGCACAGGGCAGGTGAGCAGAGCTGGCAATGCCTGGCAGGTGAGCAGAGCTGGCATGGCACAGGGCAGGTGAGCAGAGCTGGCAGGTGAGCAGAGCTGGCATGGCACAGGGCAGGTGAGCAGAGCTGGCAGGTGAGCCCAGCTGCCCCTCTCTGCCAGGCGGGCCCTGCAGCCCCCCGTGCCCAGGTGAGCCCCCCCAGAGCCCCCTGTCCCCTCTGTGCCAGGTTAACCCTTGCGGAGCCCGGCGCTCCCGTGCGCACGGCCAAGGCGGAGCGGCGGCACCAGGAGCGGCTGCGGATGCAGAGCCCCGAGCTGCTGGCCCAGCAGGACAAGGAGCTGTCCCCGGCTGAACGCCGGGCCCTGGAGGCCGAGAAACGGGCCATGTGGAGGGCAGCACGGTGAGCCAGGGCCTCCCTGCCCTCCGGGATGGAGCGGGGCGGCTCCTGGGGGTGGGGGATAAAGGCAGTGAAACCGGGGAATGGGGGATCCTTTCACAGGGGAGGGCTGCTCCTAAAGGAGTAAAACCAGGGAATGAGGGATCCTTTCACAGGGGAGGGCTGCTCCTAAAGGAGTAAAACCAGGGAATGGGGGATCCTCTCACAGGGGAGGGCTGCTCCTAAAGGAGTAAAACCAGGGAATGGGGGATCCTTTCACAGGGGAGGGCTGCTCCTAAAGGAGTAAAACCAGGGAATGGGGGAGCCTTTCACAGGGCTGCTCCTAAAGGAGTAAAACCAGGGAATGGGGGATCCTTTCACAGGGCAGCTCCTGCACATCTGGCACCCAAAGGGAGTAAAACCAGGGAATGGGGCACCCTTTCAAGGGCAGGTGTTGAGGGAGGTTGTGGAGGATCTGTTCAAGCCCTGGCCAAGCCTGTCCCTTGTGTCAGCACAGGGCTCCAGATTGCCCCAGTGCTGCCCAGCCCTGCTCACGGGGAGCTCCCCATGAACACAAACCCAGCTGGGTGCTGTGGTGGCTGTGTCCTGCCCCACACACCATCCCACCTTATCTCTAACCCTTTTGGAATGGTGTCACTGAAGCTGCAAGGTCACGCATCCGAAAGGAAAAACTGGAATTTCACATTTGCAGTGTTGCTGGGCTGGACATCCTGCTGCAGCCAAGAATGGCAGGATCTGGCCATTCCCATTCTTACCCACATGAGCTGTTCCATCAGCCGTAAAAGTGTGACTACAAGTTGTTCTGGAAGAAAGAGAACTTCCTAATCCAGAACTTAAGACTTGAAGCTAGTCCAGACATTTACTGCATCATAGAATTCCTTCCAAAAATCACTCAGGCTGCTCCTATTAATGGTTTTTCTTCTCCTGATATTCCTGTAGGAGACATTCAAAGGACAGTCTGAGCTGTCTCTTTTGGGGTTTTGGATGAGGCCTGGAGGGGACAGGGTTTTAGAAAAGACTGGAGGGATCACTGGGAGCAGTTCCAGTGTTGGTGCATCGGTGATCATGGGGCTGTTGCTCCCAGGGAGGCTCTGAGAGTGGAGAACTGCAAAGCAGTGACAGCTGGACTGATGTTCTGGGGCTTTGAGCAGTTTTCTCTGAGATTGGTTTTCACAGAATCCCAGGGTGGTTCAGGGAGAGGGACCATCAGTGCCATCCATCCCACCCCTGCCATGGCAGGGACTCCTTCCACTGTCCCAGGCTGCTCCAAGCCCTGCCCAGCCTGGCCCTGAACACTTCCAGGGATCCAGGGGCAGCCACAGCTGCTCTGGGCACCTGTGCCAGGGCTCCCAGGAAAGGATTTTCCAAGATCCCCCCTAACCCTACCCTCTGGCAGTGGGAAGCCATTCCCTTCCCCTTGTCCTGGCACTCCAGGCCCTTGTCCCTTTCTGTGGGACAGGGAGGGACTGTTCCCTGCTGCCACAGGTCTCCAGGAGGATCCAGTGCTCTCAGGGCCCCTTTTCCAGCTCTGGAATGGGCACAGGGATGTGGCCAGGTCCTGTCTGCAGGGGAAGTTCTGTCCTGCCTCACTCTGGGGTCTCAGCCCCACCACTCCACTGGGTTTGTTCCTCCCTCTCTGATCTCCTGTCTTCTGCTTCTTTCCAGTTCTCTGCTCTGTGCTGTCACTCATGACCCCTCAGTCTGCCCTCCTTGGGCTCTCCTTGCTCTCCCTGTGCCATCAGGGCCCTGCCAGGATGAGTGACGCCCCTTCCCCAGCACCCCTGTGCTCTGTGCACACACAGACCCACCTTGCACACAGGTTCTGGGCACACACAGCCCCTGGCACAGCCATGGGATCATGGAACAGTCTGGGGTGCAAGGGTCCTGAGGGTTTGTCTGGTTCCAGCCCATGGCAGGGACACCTTCCCCTATCCCAGGCTGGCTCCAAGCCCTGTCCAGCCTGGCCTTGGGCACTGCCAGGGACCCAGGGGCAGCCACAGCTGCTCTGGGCACTGTCACCACCCTCACAGGGAAGGATTTTCTCTGGATATCCCATCTCACCCTGCCTCTGGCAGTGGGAGACCATTCCCTGTGTCCTGTCCCTCCAGGCCTGTGTCCCATGGGAAGAGGGAGGTTCAGAGTCTCTGGTGCACACCCTGGGGCAAGTGCCCAGCCAGGCCCAGGAGCATTTTGGCACATTTGGTTCAGGGACACACTCACCCTCAGTGTCCCAGGTGTGTCTTGTGCTTGGCATTGTGTTCCCCTTTCCCATGAGGAGTGCAGGGAGCCTATGATCAGTGTAGCTGAGGGGCTGTCCCACGTGTCCCCTCAGCCTGACCCACACTCACACCCTCTGAGCACCCCACAGCCCTTCCCTGGGGCTGGAGCTGTTCCTGGTCCCTCTGTGGGGCTGGAGCTGTTCCAGGTCCCTCCATGGGGCTGGAGCTGTTCCTGGTCCCTCCCATGGGGCTGGAGCTGTTCCTGGTCCCTCCCATGGGGCTGGAGCTGTTCCTGGTCCCTCCATGGGGCTGGAGCTGTTCCTGGTCCCTCCATGGGGCTGGAGCTGTTCCTGGTCCCTCCCATGGGGCTGGAGCTGTTCCTGGTCTCTCCCAGCACTGGGAGGGTGTCCCCTGGATGTGGTCCTGGTCCCCTGGATGTGGGCACTGGTGGAGGCTGCTGTTCCTGGGCACCATCCCAGGCTGCCCCAGGGGTTCCTGCAGCCCCAGCAGTGCCCAGGGTTGGGTGGGCACTGGGACCAGCCAGCCCAGGCTGCCCCGTGTCAGACCCGAATTTCCCCTGCCCAGGGTACGTTCCTGTATCTGTTTCTTTCTTTTCCCGTTCTTGTCTGCTGCAATGTTCATCACCATCATCTCTTCCTCTCCCTCCTCCTGTTGCTCCTGTTCCTCCTGCTGCTCCTCAGATGCTCAGCCCTTGAAGACAGTGTTAAGCAGTACGAGCAGGACCTGGCCAGGAGGCTGTACCAGTCCAGGCAGAGAGCTGCTGCCCCAGGGCAGAGCCACCCCTCGAGAGCCACCCCTGGGGCAGGAGGAGGCCAATCCAGGTGTGCACTGCCCTCCCACAGCTGCATGCTCCTGTCTGTGTGCCCTGTGCCCCTCTGGGGGCTCCTGGGGCAGGACCAGGCTGGGCCCTGGTGTGACCCCAGAGAGCAGGGGGCGTGCTGGGGCTGTCTGTCCGATGGGGAGGAAGGAACAGACACCTCTGATGTTTCACAGCTGTGTCACAGAGTCCCAGAGGGGTTGGAAGGAACCTTAGAGATCACCCAGTTCCACTCCCTGCCAGTTCCACTGGAGCAGGGTGCTCAGGGCCCATCCAGCCTGGCCTCCATGATCTCTGCAAGCTCAGGAGGGTTCAGGTGCACACCCTGAGCACAGGGCAGGGAGGGTGAAGCCCCAGGGCTGATCCTGCAGGCTCAGGAGGGTTCAGGTGCACACCCTGAGCACAGGGCAGGGAGGGTGAAGCCCCAGGGCTGATCCTGCTCGTGTCATCCTCTCAGTTCTGTCCCCAGCTCAGGTCACTGTCCTGCTGTGTGGCACTCTGGGGCTGCCCGCAGTGTGTTGGTCCATAGCTCCAGGCTCTGTGTGTTTGGCACACGTGGTCCCAGGTGTGTTTTGGGGTGGCAGCCAGCCCAGCTGTGCCCCTGCCTGCCTTGGGGACCCTGGGGGGATTAGTGCTGGGCCCAGGGCTCTGTCGCTGCCCTGCAGGGTGGCACTGTGCCCTCAGCAGCACTGAGGGCTCCTCTCCCCACCCCTCACCCCGTTGCTGGCAGGATGAAGTCCCTGGAGCAGGATGCCCTCAAGGCCCAGATGGTCATTGCCAAGTCCAAGGAGGGGAAGAAGAGAAGCACCCTGGAGCAGCTGGCAGAGTCCCCGTCCCCTGCGCCCACCCCGTCCCCCACACCGCTGGAAGGTACAGGGCAGGGACAGGGGGCAATTCCCACCTTCTGGGGGCAATTCCCTTCTTTTGGGGGCAATTCCCACCTTCTGGGGGCAATTCCCTGCTTCTGGGGGGGCAGTTCTCTGCTTCTTGGGGGCAGTTCCCTGCTTCTTGGGGGCAGTTCCCTGCTTCTGGGGGCAATTCCTGCTTCTTGGGGGGGCAGTTCTCTGCTTCTTGGGGGCAGTTCTCTGCTTCTTGGGGGCAGTTCTCTGCTTCTGGGGGCAATTCCTGCTTCTTGGGGGCAGTTCTCTGCTTCTTGGGGGCAGTTCTCTGCTTCTTGGGGGCAGTTCTCTGCTTCTGGGGGCAATTCCCTGGCTCTGGGGGCAATTCCCTGCTTCTGGGGGGCAATTCCCACCTTCTGGGGGCAGTTCCCACCTTCTGAGGGCAATTCCCACCTTCTGGGGGCAATTCCCTGCTTCTGGGGGGCAATTCCTGCCTTCTGGGGGCACTTCCCTCCTTCTGGGGGGCAATTCCTTCCTTCTTCCTGGCTGGAATTCAGGATTCCTTTTTTCAGGGATCCTGATCCCTGAACAGAGTGAGGAGGTGTTGGTTGGGAGGGCAGGGGACAGTGACACCCTCAGCGTGGTGCCACCCCTCTGAGGCTGCTGGAGGGGCTGCCAGGGCTGTGACTGTCACCCAGCCAGGCTGTCACTCACTGTGCCTTTCTGTCCCCTCCTGCAGATTGCAGCCCCAGGAACGTCACCTCCCCAGGAAGGCTGGTATGGTGTTCTCCTGCCTGCTTTTGTCACCCTTCCTCAATCCTGGCATTCCTTTGTCACCTTTCCTAAACCCTGCTGTGACAGTGGTCACAAGGGTTCTTGGATGAGGGAAGAGACGAGAATGTTGACTCCATGTTCAGAAGGGTGATTTATTATTTTATTATATATATATTACATTATAACTATACTAAAAAGAAAAGACGGAAAGGTTTCCTCAGAAGGCTAAGCTAAGAATAGAAAAGCATCATAACAAAAGCAGCTCTCTGGGACTCTGTCTGAGATAGCTCAGCCCTTGATTGGCCATTAATTATAGACATCCAAGATGGGCCAATCACAGATGCACCTGTTGCATTCCATAGCAGCAGATAACCATTGTTTACGTTCTGTTTCTGAGGCCTCAGCTTCTCAGAAGGAAAAATCCTAAAGAAAAGATTTTTCATAAAAAGATGTCTGCAACACCCTGCCATCCCCGCTGTGGTGTTCTCCTGCCTGCCTTTGTCCCCTCTCCTCAACCCTGGCATTCCCTGGTGTGGTGTTCTCCTGCCTGCCTTTGTACCCTCTCCTCAACCCTGGCATTCCCTGGTGTGGTGTTCTCCTGCCTGCCTTTGTCCCCTCTCCTCAACCCTGGCATTCCCTGCTGTGGTGTTCTCCTGCCTGCCTTTGTACCCTCTCCTCAACCCTGGCATTCCCTGGCTGCTCAGCTCTGCTGGGAGCTCTGGGCCCCTCTCAGCCCTTGCTGCATGGTGCAGGGAAGGGAGGGGGGTCTGTGGATGGAACTTGGCCAAACTCCTGGCCGGAGGAATCCCCCCTTTACTGCAGCTCCCAGGGCACATCTGCTCTCTGTCCCCTGTTTTATGGTGCCATCCTTTCCGTGGGGCTTTACCTCCTTGTTCAGAAAGTTTTCTACCAGGTCCAGAAAGCCTTTCCCTGGTTCAGAAAGCCTTTCCCTGGTTCAGAAAGCCTTTCCCTGGTTCAGAAAGCCTTTCCCTAGTTCAGAAAGCCTTTCCCTGGTTCAGAAAGCCTTTCCCTGGTTCAGAAAGCCTTTCCCCGGGTTCAGAAAGCCTTTCCCCAGGTTCAGAAAGCCTTTCCCTGGTTCAGAAAGCCTTTCCCTGGTTCAGAAAGCCTTTCCCCGGGTTCAGAATGCCTTTCCCCAGGTTCAGAAAGCCTTTCCCTGGTTCAGAAAGCCTTTCCCTGGTTCAGAAAGCCTTTCCCTGGTTCGGAAAGCCTTTCCCTGGTTCAGAAAGCCTTTCCCTGGTTCAGAAAGCCTTTGCCTGGTTCAGAAAGCCTTTGCCTGGTTCAGAAAGCCTTTCCCTGGTTCAGAAAACCTTTCCCTGGTTCAGAAATCCTCTCACTTCCCTCCAGGGACTTTGGCTTTGTGGTTCCTCAAGAGCACAGGGCAGACCTGCAGCTGCAATCAGCATTTTCCTTTTCCTAGCCCTGAGTAAAAGCCATGGGGCTCTGTTGCACAGCACTGTAAGATACTGATGGGACAGAGCAGGGAAAGCAGGGGGAGCAGCAGCAGAGAGGGAGCCTTGTCCTGCCAGGTCACCTCATAACACAGCCCTGGGCTGAGATTCTGACTCTGCCCTGGCTGTCAGGAATCTTGCCATGAACTTCCCCCAGAAGTTCCCTGACCTGGTGTGCATTGACATTTCACTGGAGCAGGGGATGCTTCTTCTGTGGCCCAAACCCCTCCTGCCCCCAGGAGAGCTCCAGGGCAGTGTCCCAGGGGTGTCCCACGTCCCAGGGGTGTCCCACGTCCCAGGGCAGTGTCCCAGGGCTGTCCCACATCCCAGGGCAGTGTCCCAGGGCTGTCCCACATCCCAGGGCAGTGTCCCAGGGCTGTCCCACATCCCAGGCTCTGTCCCAGGGGTGTCCCACATCCCAGCTCTGTCCCACATCCCCTGTCCAGGCTCTCCTGCCTCTCCCTCTGCCTCTGCTGGGGTCTCTGCTTGCCTTGCTCAGCTTGCTGCTGCCTCTCCAGCCCTTCCTCTCCCTCACTCTCTCTTCTCTGTTTCTTCCCCTCTGCTGTCCCTTCTAGTCAATGTCTGAAAAGAAGTTTGACTACCGGGAATTTGCTGCTATTCCTTCCTCCAAACCTGTTTACGAAATCCAGGTATAAACTGCATGCTGAGCCACCTCTGCACAGCTCAGGCCTGGCTTTGGTGGTGGAGCTGAGGCTGAGGGGTTTGGGGGAGCCCTCTGCAGAGGCCTTGGGGCGGGGACACCAGTCCTGCTGAAAACTGACGGCTTGCTGGAGGCTCCAGCCAGGAGGGGTTAGGAAAAGGTTGGTCCAGATGGTTTTAAAATGAATGACAAAAGCTTTGCAGATAGAAAACATCTGCATCTTCACTAGAATGGCTCCTGAAATACTTTTGAGTGAAAGATGAGAACTGAAAGGGAAGAAATAGTGACAGAAGTGATGGCCAGCAAATGCCAGATTGGAGCAGATGTGAACTGGCAGCTGGGCTGTGCCTGTGTCCTGCCCTGGGGTGCCTCTTCTCAGGCTGTAACCCTGCTGGCAGCGAGCTGTGGAGCCAGCACCTGGTTCTGAGAGTGACAGCCACGGTGAGGTGCTTCTCCTTCCTCAGATGGGCTGCTTTGGGCTGTTCTGTCGTGGGTTGCCAGCTCTGGAGGTGACCCTGGCCCCTGGCCCCTGCTCTGGGGGCCACTGGAACCAACCTTGTAGGGCTGGGAGCTGTGACTGGCTGGGTCAGTCAGCCCCTGATGGCACTGGTGACAGCTGAATTGAGCAGGTTGCCTGTGTCTGAAGGGTTCTGGGTGGATTTTTAGTGTCTGAAGGGTTTTGGGTGGGTTTTTAGTGTCTGAAGGGTTTTGGGTGGGTTTTTAGTTCTTTGTGCAGACCATGAAGCAGATTCTGTGTGTGGAGAGCCAGCAAGCTCTGCCACACTGGGGGACACCTCACTGTGGGGACACAAAGGTGTCACTGCAGTCACAGAGAGGGGACACAAAGGTGTCACTGCAGGCACACAAGGGGGACACAAAGGTGTCACTGCAGTCACAGAGAGGGGACACAAAGGTGTCACTGCAGACACACTGTGGGGGGGACACAAAGGTGTCACTGCAGGCACAGAGAGGGGGACACAAAGGTGTCACTGCAGGCACAGAGAGGGGGACACAAAGGTGTCACTGCAGACACAAAGGGGGCACACAAAGGTGTCCCTGCAGACACAAAGGGAGACACAAAGGTGTCACTGCAGGCACAGAGAGGGGGACACAAAGGTGTCACTGCAGACACAGAGAGGGGACACAAAGGTGTCACTGCAGACACAAAGGGGGCACACAAAGGTGTCACTGCAGACACAAAGGGGGCACGCAAAGGTGTCACTGCAGACAGGCTGGCTGTGGCAGAGTGCAGTGTGAGGATTCTCAGGCATTTCTGCTTTATTTGGTGTCAGTTCCTCACTGACACCTGTCCCTCGTGGTGGTGCTCTGCTCCTGGAAGTCATTCCTCATTTTCCTGGGGTGCCTTCCTTTGGGATGTGCCCTCTCCAGTTCTGTCCCAGGCCAGTTGGGGACTGGCTGCTCGAGCCCTGTGGCAGCTCCAGACCACCCCAATTCCCCAGGGACAGCACTGGCTCTGCATGCAGCTGAGGAGGTGCCTCCAAATCCTCAGGCAGTGTCTGGGGTGCAACAGTTCACAGAATCCTGGGATGGTTTGGGTGGGAAGGGACCCTAAATCCCATCCCGCCCCACCCCTGCCATGGCAGGGACACCTTCCCCTGCCCCAGGTGCTCCCAGCCCCACACAGCCTGGGATCCTTGGGCAGTGCCAGGGATCCATCCCTGTGCCAGGGCTGCCCACCCGTGGGCAAGGATTTCTGTCTCATCTCCAACACAAATCTCGCCTCTTGCAGCTCACTGCCTTTTTCTTCCCTCTCTACTCTTTGTGTCTTTTGTGTTTCTTTCTCTCCTTCCTGCACACACAAAGTTTGGGGCTTGGCAGAGGGAGCCTGAGCCAGGCACAAGGGATTCCTGCTGGAGTCTCTGTGGCAGTCCCCAATGGGCAGTGTCCCCTCTGGGCAGTGTCCCCTCAGTGTCAGTGTCAGTCCCTGCTGTGTCACTGTCCCCTCTGTGTCACTGTCCCCTCTCTGTCAGTGTCCCCTCTCTATCAGTGTCCCCTCTATGTCAGTGTCCCCTCTCTGTCAGTGTCCCCTCTCTATCAGTGTCCCCTCTATGTCAGTGTCCCCTCTGTGTCACTGTCCCCTCTCTGTCAGTGTCCCCTCTCTATCAGTGTCCCCTCTCTGTCAGTGTCCCCTCTCTGTCAGTGTCCCCTCTCTATCAGTGTCCCCTCTATGTCAGTGTCCCCTCTGTGTCACTGTTCCCTCTGGGCAGTGTCCCCTCTGAGCAGTGTCGCCTCTGAGCAGTGTCCCCTCTATGTCACTGTCCCCTCTGTGTCACTGTCCCCTCTGTGTCACTGTCCCCTCTGGGCAGTGTCCCCTCTGGGCAGTGTCCCCTCAGTGTCAGTGTCAGTCCCTGCTGTGTCACTGTCCCCTCTGTGTCACTGTCCCCTCTCTGTCAGTGTCCCCTCTCTGTCAGTGTCCCCTCTCTATCAGTGTCCCCTCTATGTCAGTGTCCTCTCCATGTCAGTGTCCTCTCTGTGTCACTGTCCCCTCTGAGCAGTGTTTCCTCTCTGTCACTGTCCCGTCGGTGGTGGGGACCCTGGGCACAGCTGTTCCAGGTGTGACTGATCCCATTTCTCTTGCAGTCCCCTGATGCAGCTGATGACCTCAGACACGTGGATGAGCGCAGTAACTCAGGTAAGCCCAGCTCGGCCCAGCCCCAGGCCCAGGCCCAGGCCCAGGCCCAGGCCCAGGCCCAGGCCCAGGCCCAGGCCCAGGCCCAGGCCCAGGCAGTCCTGGCTGTCCCTGCTCTGGGTCTGGAGGGTTCCCCTGCCTTGTGGAACCCCCCTGAGCCCCTCACCTTCTGCTGCTTGAAGCAATGCCATGTTCTGTCTGTTCTAGAATGACAGCTCTGCGCTCACTACGTTCATTTTGGGTAGGAGATTTGCACATTTGCATCATTTTCAGTGATGACTAATCTCCCAGTGTGCTGTGTTGCAAGCATGCCTGGTTTTCTCCAGTTTTGTCCTGGAGTGGAGTGGCAGTAGGATGTGGGAGGGAGGTTCTGGGCTCTGTCACCTGCTGAGTGTCCCTCATGCAGGGGCTGCCTGGTGCCCCTTCTGCTGCAACAGGGAATGGTGCAGGTGAGTTCATCTGAGGTGCACCCGTGGGCCGTGGCCACCTCAGTCAGCAGGAGTTGGAGGTGTGCAGCTGGAGCTCTGGGCTGTCCAGCTGGGCTGTGTCTGTCTGTCCCACCTGTAACACCCAGCTGAGCCTCACCCAGCTGCTCCCAGGAGCTGGACAGAGCCTGCCTGCTGTGTAGCCTCTAACAGTTGGTGCTGGTTTGCTTCTACCCTTTTTGCATGTTTCACCCCTTTATTAAAAAAAAAACAACAACAAAACAACAACAACAACAACAGAAAGCAAAAAAAAAAAAACAACAAAACAAAACAAAACAAAACAAAACAAAAAAAAAAAAAAAAAAAAAAACACCAGTTCCTTTTAGCTTGACGAATTCCTCTGAGTCCAGGCTGCATCCCAGACAGCTGACCCATGGCTGAGCTGTTTCCTGAAGGAGGTTCTGCTGCAGGACTCAACACAAACTTACTTTCCTGAGAACAGGATCTGTTCTTTATCCCTCAGAGTCATCCTCTAAGCTCTGGGTTATTCTCTTTATTCTCTTGAGGTTGTTTGTTCAGGCAGTGCAGGGATGAGAGCTCAGGGGAGGTCTGGGGAATAGCAGCTGCTGCTCAGGGCATCCAGAGCTCGCTGTTGCCTGTCCCTGCTCTGTGGGGCCCTCAAATGGGATGAAAGCCAGAAAGAAAATGTGGTGCTCATGAGAGACCCAGCCTGAGTCCTGAAGTAATGCTTAAATCACCTGTGATGTGTGTGAGGCACACAAACAAGCAGGTTTTTCCCAATGATCTGGAAAGGATGGAGGTGAGGATGCCAGTCAGCTCTCCTGGCATGGGACCAGGCTCTCCTGGCTTTTTCAGAGCCCCCCATCCCATCTCACTCTGCCAGGCAGTGCAGCATTCCAGCCAGCATAATCAGAATTGTCCTGGATCGTGGAATTACGGCTTTTTGACTCAAAGCAATTCTGAAACCTTGTGCTAGCCAACCATTACATCAGGAACTCTGAGGAAATCCAGCTGCAGGAAGGTGTTGGCATCTCACTCCTGCCATCACACCCTCGTCCTCTTGCCCCTGCAGAAACAGTTCCTTCCATTCTCTGGTCTGACTTCATGGTCATCATCTCTTAAATGGATTTAAATCCTTTATTCCAAGGTTTCCATGAGGCCATGGAGCTGGAGAGCAGCATTTTCAGGGTGGAACCAAGCAGTGTTCCCTTTGCTGTGGCATGACTTCTCCAGATCACCTGAGACTTTTGCTTCCCAGTGCTGTAACCCTCAGGCTGCAGAACCTCCCCTGATGCCTGTGTGCTGTTCCTGTTACTGGAAACCTGCCTGTGGGACGTGAGGAGCTGCTTTTTCCCTGGGCTCCTGGCCCACCTGGGCTGTCTGCTGTGGGCAGCAGCTGCCACAGGAATGGAACCTCCCCATCCTGCACCTGCCCTAATTGCTGCTGGCTAATGAGCTCTGCAGCTCTGACACTCAGGAACCACACGTGTTCTCTCTGCCCTCTTGTGGCTTTAATTTAAATCTCTCTGCCGTCCTGTGGCTTTAATTTATCCCTGTCCAGCCTTTTTAGCCACATCACTACTCCAAGGACTTGTGTGGCATTTTCTGGGATCCCCCATGGCAGGAAGGAATTAATCTGACTCCATGTTCTTAGACGGCTAATTTATTATTTCATTATCTATATGATATTAAAGAATACTATACTAAACTATACCAAAGAATACAGAAAGGATACAGACAGAAGGCTTAACAAGTTACTAATGAAAAACTCGTGACTCTCTCCGGAGCCTCAACACAGCTGGCTGTGATTGGTCATTAAGTTAAAACAATTTACATTAAACCAATGAAACAACAACCTATTGGATAAACAGTGTCCAAACCACATTCCAAAGCAGCAAAACACAGGAGAAGCAAATGAGATAATTATTGTTTTCCTTTTTCTCTGAGGGTTCTCGGCTTCCCAGGAGAAGAATCCTCAGCAAAGAGGATTTTTCAGAAAATATGATGGTGACAGACTTGCATCCATCCTGTTCTTCTCCAGACTTGCATTTCACAGGTTCTTTCCCACCAAAATGCCAACACAAAACTGGAATCTCTGGATTCATACCAGTGGCAATGCCTGTGCTTTCATCCTCAGGATGTCAGCTGTCCCTGGTCAGGAGTGTCCCCTGTCTGTGCAGTCCTGACCTGAGAGCTCTGGTCAGCGCAGCTCCCTGCACCTAGCTGGGCCTGACACAGGGGGTGACCCTCGCCTCCTTGCCCCTGTCCTCCCCTAAGGGTCTGGATCCTCCTATTCCAACACCTGAGGCACAGAAGCTGTCCCACCACGTCTGTGGTGCCCCTGAGTTTGAAGCCCTCCTGCCCAGCTGGGCCAGTCTGTGACCCAGACTCTCCTCCCGCTCTGTGACAGAGGGACCCCTCAGCCCTGCAGACCCAGGCCGGGGTGGATCCCTGCTCTGGAGAGCAGGACACTCAGGACACTCAGTGTTCCATGCAGCTTGGCACTTCAGTCACGTTCAGTAAACCAGGGGTGTTACAGGCAGGTGTCTTCTCACCCATGGCTCTTCCTCCCCAGCACCCACAGTGCTCCTGCATGAGCTGTGGGTCACCAGGGGGTTACTGTGAGTGACTTGAGACCAGTGCTGTCCCAAATCCAGCACCCTGGAACACTCCCTGAAAGTGTTCCAGGCCAGGTTGGACAGGGCTTGGGGCAGCCTGGGACAGTGGAAGGTGTCCCTGCTCAGGGCAGGGGTGGAATGGGATGAGCTTTAAGGTTCTTTCCTACACAAACCATTCTGTCATCCTATGATAGGCTTGACATCTGCATTAACTGTGCCAGCTGTGCCAGCAGTGTGCTGCCAGAATCACAGCGTGGTCATCCTATGATAGGCTTGACATCTGCATTAACTGTGCCAGCTGTGCCAGCAGTGTGCTGCCAGAATCACAGCGTGGTCATCCTATGATAGCCTTGACATCTGCATTAACTGTGCCAGCTGTGCCAGCAGTGTGCTGCCAGAATCACAGCGTGGTCATCCTATGATAGCCTTGACATCTCTATTAACTGTGCCAGCTGTGCCAGCTGTGTGCTGCCAGAATCACAGCATGGTTTGGCTGGGAAGGGACTTTTCAGACCCCCCAATCCCACCCCTGCCCTGAGCAGGGACACCATCAGACCAGGTTGCTGTGATCCACAGCTCCCCTGGCAGCCTGTGCCTCACCACCTCACAGGGAAGGATTTCTTCTCGCCTGACTTAACGCAGGGCTTTGTCCTCAGATCCGACCCCCTCTTGTCGTTGCAGTTCCCCGGGAGCAGGACGGGCAGCCGGAGGAGGAGGAGGAGGAGGCCCTGGGAGCAGGGGATCCATCAGCAGCAGCTCCCTCAGCCCTGGAGGACATGGCCCTGTACAGCAGCAAGAGGAAGCTCCGGCACAGCCGGCGCAGCCTGGAGACCGCTGTCCCCACATAGGTGACCCTGGGCACTGGACTGGCCTGGCACAGCCTGGCACTGGACTGGCCTGGCACAGCCCCTCGGGAGCTCCAGGGACAGCAGCAGGCTGCCCCCCTGCCTACAGACTCTGCATGGGACCGAGCTCCCAGTGAGCTCTGTGGCCAGCTGACTCCTCTGGGGCCGTGAGCCGCCCTCGTCTCTCACCCAACAGTGCACTGGGGCACATCCCAAAACTGGGACAACACTGGACTGACTGCTGGCAGATGGAGAGGAAGGGTGGCCAGGACAGTGGGCAGCTTTTTAGCGTGTAAATAATTGTGTGTGGGGAAGAGTAGGACAGGGAGAATGTAGGAGTGTGAGAGTGTGTTGGGCTCCAGCTGTTACTGCCTCAGCTTGGGTTTTGTAGTGGTTAAAAGGAGCTTCTCCTCTGGTGGGAATCAGGAGGAAGGGCTAGCCTGCCTTTACTCCTATTTAATTTCCAGTCTTTTGCCAAAAAGCATCTCCTCCCAGCTCCTGCACTGTGTCACCTCACTTCCCTTTGGGAGTGTTTGGGAATGGGAAGCTTGGAGGCAAAAAGAAGGAAAAAAAAAAGAGAAAAACCCACCAGAATTCCAGCAAAGTGCCTCCCTCTGCCACTGGCACTCTGTGCTCAAGGAAAACAGAGCCAGCTCTCTGCCACCTGCCTCTGTCCTGGTGGGACTCTGCTCCTGCTGGGGCTCTGTGCTGTCCTGGGACAGCTCCCTCCCCGGATGGGCACATCCCCTTTGTCACCACTGCAGAGCACACGAGTGGAGGAGTCTCTGCTGTGGCACTGGGGCTGAACTGGTCACTGGGGCAGGAATGGGATGGGGCTGAGAGCCAGAGCAGGGGTGTAGGGGTGTGTGACAGCAGTGGGGCAGGACAGGGGACAGAGGTGGGAGGTGTGACAGCAGGTACCTTAGTGGGTAGAGTTCAGGAACTGGGGATGGGTAGAATGTGGAGTTGCTGGGGTCAGGTTGGGAGTTACAGGATCCTACACATGGAGATGCTGGTGGGGAGTCCACAGTGCCCACAGTGCTGGCTGTAGGGTGGGGTGGGATGTCACAGGTGCCTGGTGTGGTGTGGTGTGGGCTGGCAGGGAGCACCAGGAGCACCAGGAGCAGGATGGGGCTGGCCTGTGCCTTGCAATAACCACACTGTTCCACTTTGCCAGCTCAGTGGCTTCAGGCCCCTTCCCATAGAGGACAGGGAAAATGCACGTTTGCCCACACAAGAGGGAAAAAGAAAAATGAGAAATGAGTGGGGGTATGAGCCTTGGTTTCCACAGGTTCTGAATCATGTGAGCTCTGCAGATGTGGAGGTCACAGCTGCTGCTCCCAACTCTGCCATCAGCCTCTGCTGCCACTGGTGAGGGGAAACAACCCTTTTCATTTTTATCACTGCCTCTCACCGTGAGGAAGGTCCAAGCTTGGCACAATCCCCTTCCCTGTCCATTGGTGCTCTCTGACTCCCCAGTAAGAGCAGGGTTGGACCTTGAGCCTCACAGTGGCTGGGCACTGACAGGCACATCTGCTTGTACATTTGCTGAAGGAAAGAGCTGGATGCAGTTTTTTGGGTGCAGTTTTTCAGTTGAGCCTCTCATGCCAAAATCCAGCAGATCATTTTAACTGACTGTACGTTTTGATTTTACAGACTTGTGAAGGGGAACTCTGATAATCTCACACTGCAGCTGCAGCTGCCTCCATCATCAGCAATTTGAGCTTTTCCTTTTTAAATCTAATTCTAGCGTTTGCTTTTTAACAAGAGCAGTTTTGGAAACAATCCTGGCTGGGTTTTGGTGACTAACTTGTGATTCTTCTCTCCTTTCCCTGTGCGGTACCTGGTGCCACGCTCCGGATTCTCTCCCGTTCTCTCCCAAGAGACTCCGAGGGAAAATTAGCGCATCAAGACTGTAACTAGTGAAATTTGTACAACCAAAGAAATCTATTTTGTGGTTCAAGGATAATAAAGTTTACTTTACATTTTAGAGCCTTTAAGTCACAGTGGTTTGCCCTGTGTCAAGTTTGCAGTTTCAGTATAAGGCTCTGCTGGTGGTTGTTACTCATGGCATAATCCAGCAAAGATGCTCCTGGTGTCCCTGCTTTTGGGAGCAGGAATTGATGCACACCCCAGTTACTGCCAGCTGAGAATAGCAATATTCAGGGATGGGGGAAAAAAAACAATATGAAACACAGTGACACCAGCAAGATCTTCAGTCTCTTGGCTTTCCTTATTTAAGGCTGTGTTAAAAACAAAAACAAAACCAGAAAGCTCCAACATTATTTTGTTTATATTATTAAAGTTTTTTAAATAGTTTGACTGGTAAAAACCAACCCCATTTCCTGTAGCTCAGTCAGGTTTTCCTGAGCCTGGTTCAGTGGATGGGCACCATGCTGTGCCACCCCCAGGAAGGAGGAGCAGTCTCAGAAGAGCATGGATTGTGGATTTCCTTTTCCTACAGCCAGGGTGGTGCCAGAGCTCAGCCTCAGAGTTCCACCTGTGTGACAGGTACAGCTGGAAGAGGGGCCTTGGCCATGGCACAGCCTGCTCCTTGGTCAGTGAGGGCTCAGAGCTGCAGTTGCCAGCCTCACACAGGCTCTGTGCTCAGCTCCTGGGCTGTGTCTGATTTATTTGTTTATTTATCTGCTCTCTCCCTTGGGCCAGGCTTATTGCCAGGCTCCTCTCTTAGAGTGTATCATTTGTCCCCCAGAACTGGACCCTGATTAGGTAATGGGAAGTAGTTTACTTTTGTGCTGTGTTTATTTATCTGCTCTCTCCCTTGGGCCAGGCTTACTGCCAGGATCCTCTCAGTGTATCATTTGTCCCCCAAAACTGGACCCTGATTAGGTAATGGGAAGTGGTTTACCCCTTCAGACAGAAGTAAACTCAGAAACATCATCAATGGAAATTGTTTAGGGATATTTATTTAGGCATGATTCATGTAGGGTTGGAACTAGATGGTCTGTAAGACCCCCTCCAAGTCCGACCATGCTGTGAATCTATTATTTTTATATAAATAGGAACAGAAATAACCCAGTTCAGTATATGGGGAGAACAGGGTGGCACAGGCAAAGAGCAGAGCCCAGCTGGCTGGGCTGCAGGGTTTGCAAGGAACTCTTGAAGCTGACTGCCTTGAGCAGAAGCAGCGATTCACAGCCGGGCCCTGGGAGATGGAGGGAGGAAAATGCCACATGTGGACACAACTGCAGCTGTGAACCTGCGCTGCCCTCCCCTCTGATCCTGCCAAACGCCAGTTCTCCTGGTTCCAGGAGTCAGTCCTGCCTGGGGCTGGTCTGTGAGGGATGGCATTGTTGGTCCTTCCCTGCACTTCCCCCATAGAGAACGGTCTGGAATAACTGTGGGATTCTGCTCAAGGACTGCCCTGAGCAGACAGAAGGGGCTGTCCTGGAAGCTGCAAACCACAACAAACTCATCTGTTTGTCAGTCTGGCCCCCGGAACACCCGGGGTTTGTCAGCTCTGGCCCTCGGAACACCCGGGATAGCCGGAGGCTGGGGAATGCTGATCTCCAGCCTTGCCCACGGGCCACCAGGTGCTTCTGGAGAGCAGCAGCTGCAGGAGAGGAGCTCTGCTGGTAGCTCAGTGCCGCTCTGGTCCTGCCAGGTGCAGTTTTAGTTGGTTCTGTGCTTTCAGCCACCATCAGTGACCAGAGAGCCCGGAGCCACCACCGTTTGCTCCGCACCTCCGGGTCCTGGGCAGGGCCGCTCCGGGTTCGGGCCCTCCTGTCCCGGTGCCTCCCGTCTCGGTGTGCACCACCCGTGCAGCTCCCCGGGGACAGAGAGGCACCGGCGGCACTGGCGGGGATGGGATGGGCCGGACCGGGAGCAGCGGCGGTACCGGACGGGCCAGGCTGAGCCGGGAGCAGCGGCGGTACCGGCGGGGATGGGCTGGACCAGGACCCAGAGCTGCGGTACCGGTGGGGCCGGGCCGGACCGGCCGGGCCAGGAGCAGCGGCGGTACCGGCGGGGTTGGGATGGGCCGGGAGCAGCGGCGGTACCGGTGGGAACGGGCCGGACCGGGAGCAGCGGGGGCGCGGCCCTGCCCGGTGACGCCGTCACGTGACGCTGCGCGCTGACGCTCCCCGGTGACGCTACAGTGACGCGACAGCGGCGGGCCCGGACCGAGCCCAAGCCGAGCCCAGGCCGAGCCCAAGCCGGGCTCAGGCCGAGCCCAAGCCGAACCCAGGCCAGGCCCAGGCCGAGCCCAGGCCGAGCGGAGCCCAGGAGCGGATCCTGGAGCGGGGATTGAACGGCTCCGGGAGCGGCTCAGGGCCTGTGCTGCGCACCGCCTATGGAAAGGTGCAGCTGTGTGCCTGCAGAAACCACTGACCTGCTGTTGTGGTGACTCCTCATTTATTTAATAACCCTAAACCAGCATTTAAATCATTTAAATCAGGAGCCGCTGTGCAGTGAGGCTGCTTCTCCTCGGGGAGAACGTAGCAGGCACACACAGAGTGCCCCTGACTGCCCGACCGTGTTTGCCCTCTCTGCGCTCCCGCAGCAGTGTGAGTGAGTCACGGAGTCACAGAGAGCTGAGCTGGGCTGGGCTGAGCCGAGCCGAGCCGAGCCAGGCCGAGCCGGGCTGGGCTGAGCTGAACTCGGCTGGGCTGAGCTGAGCTGATGGGACCCCGGGCGCCATCGAGCTCCGTGGGGAGCCCATCCCAGTGCTGAGCCACCCTCTGGGGGCACAACCTTTCTCTGATATCCAGCCTAACCCTCGCCTGACACAACTGCAGCCATTCCCTCGGGGCCTGTCCCTGGTGACCACAGAGATCAGTGTCTGCACCTCGTCCCCTCGGAAGGTTCAAACTGCCACCAGTCTGGAGTTAAAATGTGTCTCCCGTGACTGCTGAAGGCAGAGGCCCTGCCAGTGCAGGGTGAGCTCTGGCTCTGGATATCCTTGTTCTGAGGGGGAGTGGGTCTGGCCCAGCCAAGCAGGTCTGGATTTTCTCTTACTCAGGTCATACTGGATGTTCTGAATGCCCCTGTCTGCACGGGGGACCCTCCAGTGGGGTCGTGGTTAAGGCCAGGTGACCTGATCCCAGGGACTTTCCTTCCTTTGGTCAAGGACCCTTCCTGGGTTTTCCCCAGAGAGAAAGGACAGCCATCAGGGCTGAGCACTGGTAAAGAACAAAACAGCAAACCCTCACAACAACTCCTGCCCTGGTACCCAAACAGTGCTGCTGTGTAAATACAACACTGATTCTTCACAGATTATTCCTCATCAGCCCCTTTCATTGAAGGCAGTTTTCTTTAAAAAAGCAAACAACTTCCAACAGTGAAACTGTGCAAGACCACATTTCTGTTCCCACACCCAGAGTTCCATGCAGATGTTGGTTCTGCTTGTTAGAATAATGTGGGATTTCTCCACATTAAAAAAGTCACTGTGAAGAACTAGTGGGGGATGACTTGTGCAACCACTGAAGAGACTTTTCCAATTCTGTCAGCACATGGGGTGGGAATTGCATTTAGGACCTGTGAGATGAGTGACCAAGCCTGCGGTCACTGCAGAACAATCAGCTCAGTGCTCAGTGCCAGTCAGTGCCTGGGACTCCTGAAACTGAGCTGGCATGAAAACAGGCAGATCATGTTAAACAGCTTCAGAGCAGACATAAAGGGCAAAAGCAGAGCTGCACTTAACCCAGATAATCTGATACATACACATGCAGAGCCTGAGCAGATCAAACCCAGAGTGGCAGCTGGGATGAGTCACCGGTGTGGAGTCAAGGGCAAGATTCACCACCTTCTCCACTATCAAAGAGCCCATGGATCTGCACTGCTAGAGGAGCAGCTCTGGAATTAGTTCCTGCTCTTCAGATTACCCCGTGTGTGCTCGTGGTGCCTCTGGGGCAGGTAATGTGTCTGTTCCTCACATCCTGGCAGTGATCACAGTGAGCCAGAGCTCACTGGTGGATGGAGCCAGGGACCACTTGGTAATCACAGAATCGTGGAATGTTTTGGGTGGGAAGAGACCTCAAAGCCCATCTAATCCCACCCCTGCCATGACAGGGACACCTTCCACTGTCCCAGGCTGCTCCAAGCCCCGTCCAGCCTGGCTTTTGGGCACTGCCAGGGATCCAGGGACAGCCACAGCTGCTCTGGGCACCCTGTGCCAGGCCTGCCCACCCTCCCAGGGGAGAGCTTCCTCCCAGTATCCCAGCTAAACCTACCAGAAGCCAAGCTCCCATCAGGTCAGATTCCAGGATTTCAGTTTTAAACTCATGGAATCACAGAATCATTATGGTCACAATAGACCTGTGAGAGCACCAAGACCAAGCACCAGCCCAGCACCACCACCATGTTCACCCCTAAACCACGTGCTTGAGTGCCATATCCCCACGTGTTCGGAATTCTGTGGCCCTTGAGGACACAAACTTGTGCAGCCCCCCTCTTGATCAGTGCTGAGACCCCTCGCAGTGCTCCTGTTCAGGCTGTTGCCAAAACTGAGGGCTGGAGCAGTACCCCAGCATGATCTGTCCGACACACGTGAGCTGTGTTGGTTCCTGGGGAGAACAGTGCAGCAGAGCTCTCCCAGCTCCTGCCCCCCTGCTCAGGGTGTTCTCCTTGCTGCTGTCCACCTGCTCAGGGTGTTCTCCTTGCTGCTGTCCACCTGCTCAGGGTGTTCTCCCAGCTGCTCAGGGTGTTCCCCCTGCTGCTCCCTACCTGCTCAGGGTGTTCTCCCTGCTCCTGCTCCCCTGCTCAGGGCAGTCTCCCTTCTGCTGCCCCCCTGCTCAGGGTGTTCTCCCACCTGTTCAGTGTTCTCCCAGCTGTTCAGGGTGTTCTCCTAGCTGCTCAGGATATTCTCCCTGCTGCTGCCCACCCTGCTCAGGGTGTTCTCCCTGCTGCTGCCCCCTGCTCAGGTGTTCCCTGCCTGCTCTGCTGTCTCTGAGAGCTGCAGTCCCAGTGGAAGCAGCTGCCACAATCTGAAATTAGGTCTCACCTCGTTCCACACACTTTGTTTTACCCCGTGTGGTTAATCCAGACATCGTCAATCTGGGACACGAGTGTGCCCTGTTTGAAGGCCGTTGGCAGAGGGAGCCTGGTGAGACACCGGTGACAAACAGTAATTACCCAGTTTGGATTACTGCACTAATCCAGTGTAACAATGCAAACACATTGTAATTCATGAAAACCAAACAAACACCGCTTACACACGTACATTGCGTTTACAGGGAAAGAAGATTCTCTCAAAAAACCAATATTATCTTGGAAATAACACAAGAAAATAAACACAACCAACATTCAGAATAGAAAAGCAGCAAAACTTTACTACTAATTCCCAAGTGGAAGGATGCAGGCCTTTTTATTCCATCAGGAATAGCTTTAAAATCAGCAATTCCAGGTAATATTTACTCTGGAGTGCAAAAGAAATTGGCTCAGGAGAAGTCAAACCTACTCCAATAAAATGTTGGTGATGTGTTTGTTTATACAGCAGTAGTGAAACTGAAAGTAAAAGCATTCTGTTTGATATTCAGATTTGAAAGTTAGTTTTGAAAAACTGGAACAGAAAAGATCCACAAATACCTTTTAAGTGATTTGGAAAAGAGAAAATGAGAGGTTTAAAATGTTTTCTATTTAATGAGAAGACTGAAAGGCGATAATTGTATCTACATTACTGAGAAATACTTTACTCAAATACAGGTTATGAGACTTAATGAAGTAGATTAAACTGGTGTGAGATAAAGGCTGAAACAAGAGTGTAGGGTTATCCCACAAGCTCTGGGAAGGCCAGTGTGTTTTCACTGGGATTTAATAACATCTCAGAATAACTCACACAGGTCCTTGCTGGCTGATAGAATATAAAAGCCAAAGTTCACAAAGATTTTAAGTTCCTTTACGGATAAATCCAGACTCTTACTACAAGTCATCATTATTTAAGGATAAAAGTTTGTAAAGCCACACACTGAAATCTTGTAGAAAAACTAATGAAACAGTTTAAACCTGACTTTCTGAGGGATTTCACCAATTCACATTTCAATATCACACAGGGAAAAGCTCCAAATTCATATTGAAACTGGCTTTCCTTACAGGCAGGATTGGTTCAGCTCGTTCGGAATCACAGGGGCACTGCTTATCCAATCTAAGTTTATATGTGAGATACCAGATAGATGGTGTAGCTCCCTTGTATCCAGTGGGGTTCAGCTGCAGTTCATCTTTTTGGCCTGGAAGGTCTGAATTGCCCCCATGTACATAGTGGCAGCATTCCAAGGTCTCTGGGATGGCTGGTGCTGATACAGCCACCTCTGCAGCTGTCACCAGTGTTCAGTCTGATAGGTCCTGCCTTAAACAGCCATATCAAAACCATGACACTACCAGCAATGCCATCATTTTGGGGCCTCAAAACAGATCCTTTGTAGTTTCCTGATGACAGAAGAGGGATTATATCAAAGATGTAAACAAAGACAACACTACATTCCATTAGAGAGCAGAAGTGTTCTGTCCACAGAAGAGAAGCCAAACCGTTGATGAATCATTACCTTGATTCCAGCGCCTGAAGGGGCTCCAAGAGATCTGGACTTTAGACAGGGGCCTGGAGTGACAGGACACAGGGGAATGAGTTCCCACTGCCAGAGGTGAGTTTAGTTGGGATGTTGGGAAGAAATCCTTCCCCTGTAAGGGTGGTGAGGCCCTGGCACAGGGTGCCCAGAGAAGCTGCGGCTGCTCCATCCCTGGCAGTGTTCAGGACCAGGTTGGACAGGGCTTGGAGCAGCCTGGGACAGTGGAAGGTGTCCATGGCAGGGAGGTGGAAGTGTATAAGGTGTAAGGTCCCTTCAACCCAAACCATTCCATGATACAATGATCACTGAGTCCAATTGCTCCCCCAGCACTCCCAGGAGCAGCACTAGCCCATGTCCCCAGGTGCCACATTCACTCCACTGTTCAGTCTCCTCAGGGATGGGGACTGGGCAGCTGTGCCAGGGCTGGACAGCCCTTCCCAGGAGGAACTTTCCAAATATCCCACCTAAACCTCTTCTGGTGCAGCTTGAGGCCAAGACCTCTGATGCAGTCATTTATTAACTGGGAGCAGAGCCTAACCCCCGCCTGGCTCTACCCTCCTGTTATGGAGCTGTAGAGAGCGAGAAGGTCCCTCCTGGACCCCTTTTCTCCAAGCTGAGCCCCCCAACTCCCTCAGCCCGGTGCTGCAGGCTGTTCCGCAGCTCTGTTCCCCCCTTGGACACGCTGCAGCCCCTCAGAGGAGCCCGAGCCTGTCCCCGCACCGCAGACTTCTCGGCCGTGCCCGGCGCTCCATCCTTCCCTCACGCCGGACCCCCCGCCCCGCCTGAGTCACAGCCGGCCCGGCCCTCACGGCGGCGGCGGCCGGGCGGGACGAGCTGGGACATGAAAGGTGGAACAGGCGCTGCCACGCCCGGGGCTGCGGGGAATCTCGCTTAACCCTTCCCTGCCCGCGGGGCCCCGGTGCGGAAGCGGGGACGGTGATGAGGGGAGACGGGAGGCCGCGGCTGTCCCCTCAGAGCCCCTTCCACGGCACCCCCGGGGACACGGGGGACAGGGCGCTGCCCCGGGCCCTCCTGTTCCACGGTGCTACTGCCCAGGAGCTGCTTCTTGTCTGTCCCCAACACGCCCAGAGCACCACAAGTGCCCGAGGAGCCCAAATCCCCCTTCCCTGTGAGGCGTAGGGCCACGACCGAGCGGGGGCCAGCGCCCAGGGGCCCTGCCCGGGGCTCGGGGGCCGAGGTCTGGGCCCGGGGCTGGGCTGGGGTCCGTGTCACGGGCCGGGACAGGAGGGGGCTGCGGTGAGCCCTGCCCCGCTGCCAGTGCCGAGCTTGTCTGACGGGCTCGGGGTAGACGGAAGGGAGAGGCCTCCGGCGGCTCAGGAATGCGCAGCCCTTATCTCTGGCTCCCTGCGCGCCTGGGGAGGGAACAGCTCTCCGGAGTTTGCCTTTCTCTCGCTGTTACTCACCCCCGCTCTGCCCTGGGTGGAGCCTCGCTCGCCTGGCTCCCAGGTGAATCAGGTTGCAGGCACGTCCAAGTGAGCAGACAGTGACCCACCACCTGCCCCAGCTCACCTGGGAAGGTAGAGAAGGGTGGAGACCTCGTGGGTACCTGCATGGCCGCCTGAGCCAGAGAGCGACCCACTACCTGCCCACCAGCTGGCCGGCTTCCCTGGTAAGGTAGGAGAAGGCAGGTACCTCCTGGGGTACCTGTGTGGCTGCCTGAGATGGAGGGCAAGGGCTGGGGAGGGCCTGTCCTGCTCCTCTGCACAGGACTGGCATCTGCGACAGGGAATTCCACAGGCAATCCATGGGCAGGAGGTTGCTGCTCCTATCTGGGAGGGCTCCAGTGGCAGGAGCTCCCAGTTACGCCATGATGGCGGGAAGGGAGAGAGACAGAAGGGGATGAGAGAGGCAAGGGGGGCAAGAGAATGTCCCAGTGCTGGCAGCAGGGCCTGGGGATGGGAAAGGAGTGGACCCAGAATGTCCCAGTGCTGGCAGCAGCGTCTGGGGATGGGAAAGGAATGGACCCAGAACATCCCAGTACAGGCAGCAGGGACTGGAGCTGGTGAGGGAAGGGACCTGGAATGTCCCATCTGTGTTGGGCATGGCAAGGGAAGGGACCCTTCTGTCCTCAGATCAAAATTGCTTATCAAACACTTCGTACAATTGTGTCTGTTCCCCTTTGAGAAATCCCTCAGGAGTGGATATTCCCAAACTCAGCCTCGTTCTTTGGGAAGAGTCTTGCAGCCCGACTGAGCTCCCCGTAACAAAGCCGAAGCCGGTCTCCTGTTTGGACCAGGAACGCTGTAGGGATGTATGGTCAGGAGACTGGGACAGAGGGGATGTGCTGTGAGGGCCGAGGTCTGCGGTGGGCACGGAGCTGGGAAGCAGCTCCCGAGGCCCCTGCATTCCACACACAGGGATTGGGTGTGCTCTGAGTGCTGACACGGCCCACGAGCCCTGGCACAGCCGTGCACGTACAGGCAGGAGCAGGGACAGATGCGTGTGGACAGGCGTACACGGGCTAGCACTTGCTGAGTTTTCCATAGGTGTGAGCCTGACAGACCTCAGGACTGGTGTGTGAGGACAGGAAGGGGATGGTTCTGTGTTGCTCACTCTAAATTGGCCAGGGTCAATAGGGGTCAATTGTTGATCTCGCCTGGCCTGAGGATTGGGTTCTCCATCTAGAACAGTTAGAAAGGGAAGAGGCACCTGTGAAGGTACAGAAGTACTGCTCACATCCTTCTGCTGCTGAAAACATCTAATTTGTGGAAGCTGCAATAAGCTCAGCTGCAAGAGAGGCCCAAAATAGGTCAGTAACAGCAAACTACCCCAAAGTGGAGCAGTGACAGTGGCAGCAGTGCTGAGCACCAGTTCCCTGTGCAGATGTTCTCCCTGCATCAGGAGGCAGGAGAACACAGTGTGTCCCAGCCCCATTAGATGGACACATGGGAGCTGCATTTTAGGGAGAGAAATTTGTTTTGATTTTGGTCTCACTCCTATTTACCCGAGGGACTTTATAGTTGCATTTGAGGTGTAAAAAGAGAGTTGGATTTGCTGTGACCTGGCAGTAGGAGTATTCTGAGGGTGGAAAAAGGTCTTGCTCTTCATATGGTTTAGGGGAAATTGCATGCCAAAGGAAAAAGTTGTTGTTCCCCCATTCCTGGAAGGTTCAAGACTGGGATGGGGCTGGGAGCAGCCTGGTCTATTGGAAGGTGTTCCTGCCCATGGCAGGGGGGTGAAACAAGATGGGTTTGAAGGTCCTTTCCAACTCTAACCTGTCTAATCCCACTCTAATCAGTCTCTGATTCTGAGGTTCTGTAAGTGCGGAAATGTCTGTGTGCTCGTGTCAGAGTAGGCCTGTGGCTCAGGACAGATTCACCCATGTTCTAGACATCATTTTTCTGGCAACCAAAACTTTCCAGGCAATGGAAATTCACCTCCAAACCCTGCAGGATTGGAATTCTTTGCATTTTACAGTTACATGGGACATGACTGCTTATCAGGCCCTATGTGCTGGATTTTTGTAATCTTAATGAGAAAGAGGAGATTGATGAGTGCATTTCTAAAATCAGTGTATGGGGGAAGTAAAAGTCAAGGGCAGCACATGGTTCTCCCCCAGATTAGACCTTACACTGATTGTCCTTTTTTTTAAATTTTAGACTTCCTTATACTTGCTACCTTTTGAATAAAAACCCAGGGGAAGGGATTGGCTGCAGGATAGTGAATGTGACACGAGCATTGCTGTTGTAGATGTGGCACTGGGACATGGGTTAGTGGTGGCTTCGGCAGTGCTGGGAGAGCCATTGGACTCGAGGGTCTCAGGGGGCTTTTCCAATGCAAAGGACTCCGTGATCATTCAGATAATCTGCTAAGAGATGCCTTTTGCCTGCAGGATGACATTTCATTTCCAGCTGCTGTAAACATCAGGTGTTGTGCTGGTGTTCCCCACAGCTCAGATTTCCCTGTCCACTCTGTACCCTTGCTGCATGGGACAGTTAAGGCTGACAGGTTCACGTGCTGCCACTGTGGGACACGTTGACAGGTGTCTCAGCAACCACTTCACAAAGAAAATTACAACATGTAATTCTTCTGCCGCTTTTCCCTTCCTCTGGCCTGCAGAAGGATCCCCTGGATATCCCGAATGTCTGGCCACTTTCTGATTCTCCAGCAAAGAATGCTCTGTGGGATCCCTTGCCCTGGTAAGCAGAGATGAGTGAGAGTCCAGTGGGTTTTGGACGTGCAGAGCAGGCACCAGTTCTACTCTGCCACGTGCCTGCAGCATTCAGGGCATTCACTGCTCACCTGAGACACAGAGAGTGTTCTTGGAGCCTTTTATCAGGGTCAGCTGCCACAGGTATGAGCACAGAAAGTGCAGCTGCCATCTCTGGAAACTCAGTGAAAAGTTGATTAATTGAAGCAATTTCTCATCTGATGGCCAAAACTTCTGCAGTGAAACTCCCAGCAGCAGGCAGAGGTACTGTCTGTTTTTTAATGATGACTGAGATCCACCTAAGACCATCCAGAGTGAAGAATGGGGTGACATTCTCTCAGATGATTAACATGGAGTGATCAGCTGTTCAGATGACCAAAGGAGAAGGTCTGGGAGCATTTTATGGCATTGTAACAGAAATAACAAATTTCAACCAGAAATTCTGACAGTAACCCAGGCTTTGAGCCTGCTGCCTGAAGAGGACACTGAGAAGGAGAACGTGGTAAGACTCAGCAGGAAATGCAGAGAGAAGAACGGAAAGAGAAAAGATAATAATTAGGACTTGGCAGAGGCAGTTGTAGCTAAAAAAGTGCCTAGTCGAGGTTATTTGCCATATTTCCCTGTCCTGTTGTGAGGAATGTGCCTGAGCCCTGCTTGGTGAGAAGAGCAGTTCATGGGAAGGTGTCCAGCATCCATTATCATGCAGCCATGGAATGGTTTGGGTTGGAAGGGACCTTCAAGACCATCTCCTCCAACCCCCTGCCATGGACACCTTACACTAGCCCAGAGTGCTCCGAGCCCCATCCAAGGTGGCCTTGGGCACTTCCAGGGATGGGGAATCATCCACAGCTTCTCTGGGCAGCTTCCTCTTTGCCCCAGCTCTTGTACAATTCCATGTTCTGACCAAAGCAGGAAATTCTGGGCTACACTTCACAACTACACGTCCTGCACCCCTGTAAGACTGGCAGGATCCTTTTCAGGAGAAGTCCAACCCTTGGAACAGAAAGGGAGAAGCAGCTTCTGGAGAGGACAAGCATGTCCTGCTGTTCATACAGGTTCTTCCTCTGCAGCAAGATCAGAAGGCACTGGCTTGTCCTTCCATCACACAGTGCAGAATTAAAACCCCACACCTTAAACCATATTTGAGGAGACAGGTCCCTTCCCAGATCATTTACCAAGTACAACATTTTCTTGAGAGCAAGCTAACACTTTCCATGTCTCATTGTCACCATGTCTGCTCCAGTCATTTTCCCTCAGGCATTGCTGTCCTCTCCTAAACCCAACCCTCCCAGAACAGCAGCAGTTTGTTTGCATAGAATCTTTCCTATTTTTTTGAGGCCAATTTTTTTTTTTAAATAATTGATTTGTAAACTTTGTGTATAGAGCTATTTTGGAAGTGTGAATTCTTTTCACAGCCCACCCTAAGAAATGTCAGTGATGCCACTGAATGTGGTGTACAGGCCAGGTGAGGCCCATCACAGGGATCAAAATTCCTTTATTAATTTCTTGCCCATAGTTCAGAAGTCCTTTGAGTGTTGATAGCACAGAGGGGTCTGTGGCTGGCTGAGCAGTGTGCCTAAAAAACAGTCTGTCTGTGCTGCCTTTCTCTTCTTGGTGCTGTGTAGGGCAGTGAGAAGATGAGGTGATTGAGCCCAGGAACTTTTGTCTGTACTTGCACGTGAGGGGTCTGGGGAACAGCTTGGCTCTTCCCAGCCCTTTGCAGACTCTGGGATCCAGCCCTGCTTCCTCGCAGGCAGCTCCTTCCTGGGAGCTCCAGGCAGCCTGGGCTCCTGGGAGTGTCCCAAAGCAGCGGAGCAGGTCCAGCCAGGGAGGGATCACCTGAGCGAGGCAGCCTGGGAACTGGCTGTGCAGGCAGAACACGTAACAACAAGCACTGGAGTCAGCACAGCGATGGAGCCAGCCCCAGGTGCTGAGGCATCAGCAGGGCTGGCACCAGGCACAGCAGATGAGAGACAATAGGAGCACTGAGCCGGTTCCCTTTTGCTTAGACTGGGCAAACACGGTCCAGCACCCTTGATTCACACCTGGCACAAAGGCTCTGGAGAAAGGCAGGTCCTTTTATTTATTTATTTTAATCTGTAGGGCTTTGTGGTGATCACAGCGTGTCTGAATCTGTGATTTCCTGCTGCTCTGTTAGGAAAAAAACAGTAAAAGTCTGTTGAAATGGAACATAATATGGACAGGCACCAAATGCTGCCCACATCAACA
Source organism: Diglossa brunneiventris (assembly GCA_019023105.1). Taxonomy (NCBI): domain Eukaryota; kingdom Metazoa; phylum Chordata; class Aves; order Passeriformes; family Thraupidae; genus Diglossa; species Diglossa brunneiventris. Next base: position 155,145,495 of record CM032354.1, on the reverse strand, counting down.
GGTCTGTTCTTTTCCCAGTTTCTGCTCCTATAATGAATACAGAGGTAAAGGGACAGTTTTTACCTCCAGCTTCATCTGCCAGCCACTTTTTCCTTACATTAAATATTCATGTGGTTGAGTGCTTTTCAGTGTGGAGGAATCTGCAGGCTGTGACCACATCTGACTCTTCCCTTTATTAGGGGGGTCTGACAGCTTTTGGGAATCTCAAAAATGAATGTGTGTGACAGGAATCACAGCCAGTAAAGTCACTCCTGTTCATGCCAGTGGGAAGAGAGGCAGATCTCAGGCCAAGCTGAAGGGAGATTTCCCTCAGAGACCCCTCCTCACCCCCGCCTCGATCATAGCATAGGGATGGCTGAGACTGCCTGCTCCTTCCTCTCCACCTGTTCCTCTCCTCCTGATGCATTTTTGGCTGTGGATGGGAGTGACTCCACTGGGACTCCCCATGCACCGCTGCAGCAGCAGCCACAGCAGTGCAGTGTCTGATGCAGCAGCAGCAGTGCAGTGCCTGACACAGCAGCCGCAGCAGCAGCAGCAGTGCAGTGTCTGACACAGCAACAGCAGCAGCAGTGCAGTGTCTGACACAACAGCAGCAGCAATGCAGTGTCTGACGCAGCAGCAGCAGCAGCAGTGCCATGTCTGACACAGCAGCCGCAGCAGCAGCAGCAGCAGTGCAGTGTCCGACACAGCAGCCGCAGCAGCAGCAGTGCAATGTCCGACACAGCAGCAGCAGCAGTGCAGTGTCTGACACAGCAGCTGCAGCAGCAGCAGTGCAGTGTCTGACACAGCAGCAGCAGCAGCAGCAGCAGTGCCATGTCTGACACAGCAGCCGCAGCAGCAGCAGTGCCATGTCTGACACAGCAGCCGCAGTAGCAGCAGCAGCAGTGCAGTGTCTGACACAGCAACAGCAGCAGCAGTGCAGTGTCCGACACAGCAGCAGCAGCAGTGCAGTGTCTGACACAGCAGCCGCAGCAGCAGCAGTGCAATGTCCGACACAGCAGCAGCAGCAGTGCAGTGTCTGACACAGCAGCTGCAGCAGCAGCAGTGCAGTGTCTGACACAGCAGCAGCAGCAGCAGCAGCAGCAGTGCCATGTCTGACACAGCAGCCGCAGCAGCAGCAGTGCAGTGTCTGACACAGCAGCCGCAGTAGCAGCAGCAGCAGTGCAGTGTCTGACACAGCAGCCGCAGCAGCAGTGCAGTGTCTGACACAACAGCAGCAGCAATGCAGTGTCTGACGCAGCAGCAGCAGCAGCAGTGCCATGTCTGACACAGCAGCCGCAGCAGCAGCAGCAGCAGTGCAGTGTCCGACACAGCAGCAGCAGCAGCAGCAGCAGTAGCAGTGCAGCGTCTGACACAGCAGCAGCAGTGCAGTGTCTGACACAGCAGCCGCAGCAGCAGTGCAGTGTCTGACACAGCAGCAGCATCTCCCACTTCCTGGGTTTCCAACAAGCTGCTTCGTGCTCTCCTTTATCCCCTGCCCCCGAGCATGGGAGGAGCTGCTGCACACAGCCGCAGAGCTGCCTTCTGTTCTGTTCTCCTGCAGCTTCCTCCTGCCAAACCCAGCCACCAGCCCAGAGAGTGCCAGCAGTGCTCACACCACTTCCCTTCTGTGAGCTTCCTGGAGCTTCCTGTGCAGGCCCAGGAGTTTGGCTTGGTGGCCCTTGTGTGTCCCCTCCAGCTCGGGAGATTCTCTGCTTCCTTCCACACCGTTCTGTGTACCTGTCCATGCTCATGCTTGTCCCAGCCTTTGCATTAGGAGAAGGATTTCTTGGGGAGAAACTAAATTTTGCAGGTTTGGTTCTAAAGGTTCTGATCATAAGTGGTGATACTTCTAAATTTGTGGATATAATTTCGTAGAATGATCACTTAGGATAGCAGAGAAGTGCATGAAATGCCAAATAATGGTAACAGACTTCTAGAACGTCTAAAGAAGTAAGACTGTGTAAGTGTGGGCTGGAATCCTGCTGCTCTGGAGCCAGGCTGGGACAGCTGGGGCTGTTCAGCCTGGAGAAAGCTCTGGGGACACCTCAGAGCCCCTTCCAGTGCCTAAAGGGGCTCCAGGAGAGCTGGAAGGGGACTTTGGACACGGGCCTGGAGTGACAGGACAAGAGGGAATGGCTCCCCACTGCCAAAGAACAGGGTTTAGATGGGATATTAGGGAGGAATCATGGAATGTTTTGGGTTGGAATTACCTTAAATCTCATCCAGTCCCCCGCCTCTGCCATGGGCAGGGACACCTTCCACTAGCCCAGGGTGCTCCAAACCCCATCCAGCCTGGCTTTGGACACTGCCAGGGACGGGGCGGCCTGTGCCAGGGCTCACCACCCTCACAGGGAGGAGTGTGTCCCCAATACCTGACTCATCCTCCTGTCAAAGCTGCCTCCCATCCTCTGGCAAATTCTGGTATAGAGCACTGACAGTTCCAAGCAGGATCTTGGCAGGATGGATTGTGTGACAGGATAAGGGGGAATCTCAGAGTTAAAACAGTTGAGGTCTGAGCACTGAGGCTTTAGCAGGCTGATTTGTTAATGTCTGGGAGAAAAATTAAGAGAGTATTTGGCCAAACATGAGCATGTCTGTTAGAAGATGAATCCTATCCCATATTTCTTGGATATTATCTGTAAGGGGGTGCAGATAGGCACATTGTACATATGCATTTGGTCACTGATCCTGGAGGAGTAATCCTGGTTCTGAAACCTGGGGGTTTTGGGACATTCCAGGTGCCTTTGGGCATCTGAAGCTCCCACAGCGTCCTCAGCAGCAGCTGGAGGCCAGGCCAGGTACCTTCGGGCATCCCAGGTGCCACGGAGAGCCTGTGTGTGAGCACCTCAATTGCTGCCCTGGCCATGCCTTGTTTGCACTTTATTTATAGTGACTTTCCCAAGGCCTAAGGGCTCAGTGATGGGGAGAAGTAGATTTCCCCCTTTGCTGCCTAATTTACCTTCTGGAATTTTTCTTTCCTTGAAGCACTAGGGGCTTGGCTGCAGGATCAGCAGGGATGTTGCTCAGTGGTCTGAAGAATGTCTTGGGTCCTGTATCGGTGTTTTCTGCTCAAAACATCCAGCTTCAGACAATTGCTGGATTTTTTTTCCCAGGTCATATTGACAGGATGTAGCAGGATTCCTTTCCTTTCCTGTCTGATGCTGGGGCAGTTCTCTCCCACTCTTCCAGGGAAGCTTTTCCTGGTAAAATTGTGGCTATTGAAGGTGTGGAGGACATTGGTGATGTGCTTGAGCTTTCCTCTTCCCTTCTGGAGGTGCACTGCAGGGTTTTTGGACTAGGGGACCTCAGGACCTTAGTTTTCCAATAATGTCATGGGAATGGAAGGAGGGATGTTCAGGGTTCCCTCTGGCTGAACAGGTCTCACAGCTGCAGGTGCTGGCTTGGCATGAGCTTCTCTCCTGTACCCACTGACAGTTCAGTGCCTGAGCTGTAACTGCACACAGAATATCTTGTTACCCATTATAAAGAAATATTTTGTTACCCATTATAAAGACCCCCAAGCAAATTGCCACACCTTATTCTTTTTAGCATTCTCATTTCTCCCTCAAATCCTCATTACTCACGTCAGAAGATTTTGTAAACTGGGACCAGTTTACAAAACTGGGACCAGCAATTAAAATAAAATGAAATTCCTAATTAAATAAAATAAACTAGCATGTAAGTAAGTAAAATTCTCTATTAATCAGTACTTACAGGCTGAAAATCTACATTTGGGATATTTTCAGTTTGTGGCTCAGTTGCTTTGACAGTTTTGATGGTTCAGAATTCCGGAAATACAACATTTGTCTTTTTCTGGGGTGAAAGAAGCTGCAGGAAATAGATTTGAAGGTAAAGTTCAAACAAGGAGCCAACCCCTGCTTGGAGTCACAGAATCACAGAGGAAGCTGAGTTGGAAGGGGCCACACACCGAGTCCAGCTGCTGGTCCTGCACAGGACCACCCCCAGGAGTCCCACCCTGTGTCCCATAGTGTTGTCCAAATGCTTGAACTCTGCTAAGGAACCTGTTCCAGTGCCCAACCACCCTCTGGGGGAAAAACCTTTTTTTAATTTCCAACCTCACCCTCCCCTGATGCAGCTGCAGCTGCTCCCTCAGGTCCTGTCACTGGTTACCCCAGAGAGGAGATCGGTGTCTGCTCCTCCTCTTCCTCTCATGAGGAAGTTGTGGAGTGCACTGAGGTCTCCCCTCAGTCTCCTGCAGGTTGTTTTAGGTGCCCCTGATCCAGGAGAATGCAGCCATCAAGGAAGAAGAGAGCTCATAACTTTAATAACTGGTGTGTGTCCAGGCTCCTGTCCCTCTGAGGGGAAACCTGACCTTGTGCTCCCTGAGCTCTGGTTAAAAGGAACCAAGGCTTAGAGCATGGAATGCCCTACAAAATACATGAAATACGCAGTTCTGGAGTAAAAAAATAGCAGGGCAATGTGGCATAGTGAGTAATCCGTCTCCTGTTTCCTGAGGCGTGTTAACTGCTCCTCCACCAAATCCAGCCTTGCACTGGGATAATGGACACACTTGGAATGGAGCAAGACTAGTTAAGAGAGAAGTGCAATGATAGGAGTTTAAAAGCCAGTTCTGTCTTAGAAACCTCCCTCTGGCACACAGATATCAGTCAGAAGTGGCATGTGATTGCTTACATCTGATTTGGAGAGGAATTGCTTTCCAAATAGTGGATGGTTTGATCCAGAAGTGGAGAACTGGCCCGGCAGTCAGCAGCTTCATGACACCAAATCTGACCCAGGGCCTCAGAGCTCTGCCAGCTGCAAACAGGTCATCCCAGGGGCTGGAACAGAGCAAAACAAAATTATAAAAATCCATGAACTAAGTGCAGAATCCATCTGAAGTCAGCAAGATGGGCTGTAGCAGGAGAAATTTTATTTATTCCTTGACCTGAACTCACATCCACCAAAGTGAACAAAAGGTCATAAATATCCTTTGGGGTTCCAGGTACTTTCTTCCCTTCTGCTTTACCCGACAGGGAAGGATTTTGGAAGATAAATGAAATATCCAGAATTTTGTGTGTATGTGTGTATATATATGTATGTGTGTGTATATAGCTATTTATTTATTTACATACTTACTTATATGTATAAACCAGCATTTTTCATGCAAACTGAGAATTCATCAACATGGTATTGCTCTTGTTGCAACCCAGGGAATTAAAAGATGCCAACAATTTATGGCATCATGGAAGCACAAGATGGGTTGGAAGGGACTCATCTTGTTCCACCCTGTGCAAGGACACCTTCCACCAGACCAGGTGGCTCCAAGCCATGGAACACATGAAGAGCTGGGGCAGACACCTCTGGGGGCACAAACACAACTTCTGGTTTTTATTTCACAGTTATCAGCTATGGGTCTTTTCCAGGCCCCTTCCAGACATCTCCTGCAGGCTCCTCCTGATCATCCAGGCCAGCAGCCCACCCCACTGCTGGGTTCTGTGATCCCAGGACACCCCCAGCTCCATGTCTGTGTTCTCCCAGTGTCTCAGGGAAGCCCATGAGGAGCAGTTTGCTTTCACATCCAATTTACCTCTTCACTGGTGCCCTTTTCCCTGCTTATTCACAAATGTACTCAGTGCCCCTTGTGGGGCTCAGGTGACTGGAAACGCTGGGAGCAGAGCCTGACCCCCACCTGCTGCACCCTGCTGCCAGGGAGCTGCAGAGCAATGAGAGCTCTCCCAGATCAGCCCAGCTGAGCACAGGAGTTTCCTGGTGTCCCTCTGAACCTGCCAGGTTCATCCTCTGTCCTTTTGGTCCTTGTGCTGGAAGCAGAGCTGCCCTGGGCACAGTTTGTAGATGTCTCCTCTAGACTGAGGAATCAGAGTTCAGGCATAAGCCTCTGTTTTTGGGAGTTGAGGAATAAAACATCCATATCCCCAGCCCACTCCAGCTGTGAGTTCCTCCTGAACCTGTGTAGTGCTGCTGCTTTCTGTGGTCCTGCCCAGTAACAGTCAGTATTGCTTGATGCTTATTTAAAGCTCAGTCTTCTCCCTCTTCATTTATAACTGTAGTGAAATAATTATATTAATCAATATAAAATTGCTTTGCCACTTCACCAGCATGACCTTTCCTCAGCTGTTTTGATTGCCCAGCAGTACCAGAGGGTTCTTCTGATAGTTCTTCCTTTTGATGATGCACTTGGTCCATTGTCTCTCAGGTTCCCATCTCTGAGCAGGGTGAGCAGTTTGCTGTGGGACCTCTGTCCCCTTCCTGGGTAATGTATGAATGAGCTGAATATGTTGTTCTTCTGTCCAAGACTGATGGCACGTGGGAGCAAGTCCTTAAAATTACACTGTTGAAATAGTTAAAAGCAGGAACATTGGTGACTTGAGCATCCTAAAATCACAGAATCCCAGGATGGTCTGAGGGGAAGGGACCTTAAAGCCCATTTTGTTCCACACCCCTGTGATGGGCAGGGGCACCTTCCACCAGAGGTACTTACTGGAGTGCTCTGTACTTTCTCCTCTTACACAGAGAAAATAAGACAGAATTAGAGAGGGCAGATAAATGCAGACAATTCAGACTGTATAGGCAGCTGCACGTGAGAACTGTAGAGATGAGTATCTCTTGCAGTACCTCACATATGGAGCTGTTGGATTTTCTTATCCTTACATTAAGACTAAAATTTTTCCTGTTGTATCACGCAGCTTTACCAGGAGCTCCAGTTTGGAGCAGGAGTAATTTGTGGGAGGTTGAGGCAGGAGTGACACAGCCCTGCTGTGTGCTGGGCAGGTGGTCGGGTAAGAACTTGAAACTGGTTTATCCTTACGCTCCTGATGAGTGATAGTCTGAGTGTGAGGTTTGATCTTCTCCCAGTCCATGGCAATCCCTCCCATTTTGGGAGCAGATGTGTTTGATGGCAGCGACAGCAGCAACCCTCACCTCCTGTGCTCGCTCAGTAACACCACTCAGCAGGAGTCACTCACTCCTTGGGGATCAGGAGGAAATCTCTGCTGGCACCTCAGTGGTGGGGTGCAGGAAAAGAACATTCCAGCCTTGACATTAGTTCAGAGTATAAAGCCAAAGTGCTTTAAGCATTTTGTGGATCAGCCAGATATTACTGTTGTGGCACAACAAACCTTTCTGTCAAAAATGGGTTAAAATCAGATTGTTCTTTAGTCTCAAATAATTGTCCCCTATAGACAATTACCAAATATTGTGTGTGAGCCCCTTTCAGCCCTGTTTTTTCTTAACATGAGGAGACTGAAGAAGTGATCATATCCCTTGTTTTTTATTTCTTCATTCATCTCATGGAGACTCCTCTGCCTTCTGGCTGTGTTACACCAGCAGGACACCCCTGCACCACCTGCTTTGTTCATGTGCTGAGGTGGTGATAACCCAACCTGTGAGGGTCCAGAGGGTGCCCTTGTGTTCAGGCAGGTGCTTTTGGTTTAGGACCACATTACACGTAGTAAATAACTTCTGTAGCATTTGGAAATTAATTTTAATGGGATGTAGATGATAACCACCGAGAGCTTTGCTCTTGACTTTTAAACAAATGATAAATTGAAGCTTAGCAACCAGCAGCCTAAAAGAGAAAGTTGATAATTCTGTTGGATGCATTTGCCTTGCTTATCCCAGGGCTGCCTGGCTGATTTGTTCCATATTTTGGCCCAAAACAGTTAACTGTGTGAAGGTAATGGTTAAGTGACTCACACTTCTGCCTAATTTTAGTCTCCCATGCCTTTGGATTGAACTTTCTCCAGCATTGCTCCATGTTGTTTTAATCTCTGCCTTTGCTCCCTGAGGGGGATGTGTTGGATGTGTTGCAGCCATGACACTGCTGCATCTCAGGGATGTTTTTTGTTTCCCTCCAGCTCTCCCTCCCCCGATGGCTCGTCGATCCCAAAGCTCCTCACAGGGGGACAACCCCCTGGACCCCAACTACCTTCCCCCCCACTACAAGGAGTACTACCGCCTGGCCCTGGATGTGCTCACGGAGGAGGGCAAGGAGAGCTACCAGCGCTTCCTGGCCGAGGAGGCGGCCCCAGATTTCCTCTGTGGCTCCGAGGTGGAGCACATCATCCAGAACCTCCAGAAGCCCCAGTATGCCAACCAGGAGGGCAGCACGGACACGGCGGGGGACAATGACATGGACGGGTCCTCCGGGACTTACTGGCCCATGAACTCAGACCTGGCCGTGCCTGAGCTCGACCTGGGCTGGCCGATGGTCTTTGGCTTCAGGGGAACAGAGGTGACAACGCTGGTGCAGCCACCCCCGCCAGACAACCCGAGCATCAAGGAGGAGGCTCGCAGGATGATCCGAGCAGCTCAGCAGGTGAGACAGGGAGAGCCCAGCTAGGGCAGAGGTAAAACCACACATGTGCCAGAGAAGCATCAGGATAGAGAATCATAGTGCAGTGGTTTGGGTCAGAGGGACCTTAAAGCTCATCCAGTTCCACCTCCCTGCTATGGGGATGGACACCTTCCACTAGCCCAGGTTGCTCCAAGCCCTGTCCAGCCTGGTCTTGGACACTTTCAGGAATGGGGCAGCCAGAGCTGCTCAGGGCACACTGTACCAGGGCCTGATCCCCCTCACAGGGAACAATTTATTCCCAATATCTCATCTAACTCTGCCCTCTGGCAGTGCAAAGACACTCCCCTTGTTTTGTCACTCCAGGCCCTTGTCCAAAGTTCCTCCTGAGCTCTCAGAGCCACTTTAGGCACTGGAAGGGGCTTTAAGGTTTTCCTGGAGCCTTCTCTTCTCCGGGCTGAGGAACATCAGGTCCTCTGCTAATTTCCCAAACTTTGCTTCCAGAACCTGACAGAGGAGCAGGATGATTCAAATCCAGCATTGACTGCACCAAAACTTGTCTCTGCTCTGCTGTCAGGGCACCATGTCCTAGGCCTTGCTAAAACACACCAAGAGTTCACAGAATCCCAAAACATTAGAGATTGGAAGGGGCCTCTAGAGCTGGTCCTGTCCACCCCCCTGCTCAGAGGAGGTCAGTTAGAGAGGGTCACTCAGGATGTGTCCTTGAGCATCTCCAAAGGTGGAGACTAAACCTTTCTGGACAGCCTGTTCCCATGCTGATGGTCTCCTTACAGTCCCATGTAAGGAGAACTGAACTATAATTTCCTGTGTTTCAGTTTGTCCTTGTCCTCTCCCTGGGCACCACTGAGAAGAGTTTCACTCCTTCCTTATGCCCTTTCCATCAAGTATTTGCACTCAGGGAGCTTGGAAGGACAGGAAGAAGCTCACAGGTGAAGCTGTGAAGCTCTGCCCATAAAATCAGCACATGGATGCAGTTGAGAATGGCTGCCTGAATGCTGGCCAGGAAGTTACCTAAAAATGGCACGGGGGTGTTGGAGTGGGGGGACCAGCTCCATACAACATCCAGTGTGATTACATGGCCAAAAAATTCATGGAATTATTGGATTGATGAGTCGGGAAGCACGCAGGGAGGTTTCCCCTCACCTGCATACACAGAACATGCACCTTCCTGGACAGAAATTCTCCTTCCAGTCCGGGGCCCACAGTGCTTAAGGGGACCTTTAATTGGGATGTTTCCTGTTTCAAAAGGAAGCTGAGATGGGGACAGGGCAGCTCTGGGGTATGAGAAGCTGGGATACACAGTGAGTCAGGGCATGAGGCAGCACAGGGGCTCATGAGTCCTTCCTGCATCCCTTCCCCAGGTGGTGGCCATCGTGATGGACGTTTTCACCGACGTGGACCTGCTGTTTGAGGTGCTGGATGCTGCTTCTCGCCGGGTGCCTGTCTACATCCTGCTGGATGAAATGAACTCCCAGCTCTTCCTCGACACAGCTGCCAAGTGCAGAGTCAACCTCAACTATGTGGAGGTGAGCAAAGACCTGCCCTACCTGATGGGTGTCCTGAGGGGGGTGTGTCCTGCACACAGAGGGCCAGTATGGCAGGAAACACCTGAGAAGAGGGAGAACCTGGTGAAAGATGAGTGTGAAGAAAGTCAGGAGAGCTGGCATGACACGGGGTGAGGGCTGGAGAAGTGCTGAGAAAGGGGTTTGTACATGGGTGTGTGCAGGCAGAACCACTGGAGCTGGATAACCCCAGTGGGGGTGGATGGGGTTAAAAGGAGGCAGGGAAGGAGGGCAGGGGAGGGAATGAGGGTCCCATCTGAGTCTGTGCCTTTCTGGTTTGCAGTTCCTGAGGGTGAGGACAGTGTCTGGCCCAACCTACTACTGCCGCACGGGGATGTCCTTCAAGGGGCACCTGAAGGAGAAGTTCCTGCTGGTGGACTGCATGGTGGTGCTGAGTGGCAACTACAGGTGAGGAGCCCTGTCCAGCTCAGAGAGAGACTCAGGTGCTTTGTGCACGGGGCTGGCTGCGGAGGAGCTCAGCTCCCATCTGATTCCCAGGGAGAATTTGCCATAGCATGAGTGTAAGATTTGCATCTTAGCCTGGACCAAATTAACTTTGACCTCCACTCACAGAATCATCAAATCACAGCATGGTTTGTGTGGGAAGGGACTTTAAAGCTCATCTTGTTCCACCCCCAGAGCCCCACATGGGCAGGGACACCTTCCACTATCCCCAGGCTGCTCCCAGCCCCATCCAGCCTGGCCTTGGACACTTCCAGGGATGGGGCAGCCACAGCTGCTCTGGGCAACAGAGAGGTGGGTGCTTTTAGTGGTGGGTGGTTTTAGTTAGGATTGAGATCAGTCATTAACACATTACCATCCTTTTGGGAATAAAAATCTTACCAGCTAAGGCATTAATTTCTGGCAGAATAAATGTTTTTAGTGAGTTGCAGTAGAAGAATTTCTCCTTCACATATTAAAAGGGTGATGGGATAAACACCTGTCATGCTCTGAGAATGTAATCATAGAATCACAGAATGGTTTGGGTTGGACAGATCCTAAAGCTCATATGGTTTCTGCCCGTGCTGTTGGCAGGGAAACTTCCAGGCCAGGTTGATCCAAGCCTACCATGAGTTGCTTCTCATGGTGGAAGTTAAGCAAATAGAATTAAGGGTATCTAAAACCACAGTTTATGAAGAAAAAATTGTAAGAATCTGATTAAAGTGCACATTCCATGACAGTAAGATGTCACTTTGTTTTTTTCCCCTGGTGTTTGAAAAGAATTACTCACATTTGATGTTGTACCAAACAACTAACTGTTCCAATTGGATCATTTCTTGTTTATGAGAGCATCAAGTAAATTGTTCAGGACTACTTCTGCCACACTCCTATGGCTTTGGACTTTCCAATATTGTATCATTTCTGAAGTAGGAAATTGTGGAAGTGTTCAAGATGAGGCTCGCCAAGGCTTGGAGCAGCCTGAGCTAGTGGAAGGGGTGAAACAAGGTGTGATGGTCACTTCCAACCCAAACCTGTCTGAGATTCTGAGAGACAGGCTGGTGAATTGGTAAAGCAGCATTCTGGCACTTCCACATGGATATCAGGGACACAAGTTTTGCTCACTGAGTAAGGACACTGAGTAGCAATTTCTTGGGAAAAATACTCCATTTTGCAGTGGAAGTAGATACACCAACTGAAGAAGGCCTTGAGCCCAGACAACCCAAACCAAGCTTCCTTCACGTTCAGAATTAAAAAATCTGTGGGGAAAAAAAAAAAAAGAGACAGCAATTCTAAGGGTTTTGGTTAAGCCCAGCAGGCAGCCAAGCCTTACAAAGGTGTCCCTTATCATTCCCAGCAGGATGTGGTAGAGAACTGTAAAGGTGGGAACACTCCTGGGTTGTGATACACTTTTAACAGCGGCAGCAAACCTGCACACACAGGCAGGGCAAAGTAAGGGATCCCTTCCCTGCTTCCCATTGCTCAGCAAACAGGGAAAAAAGCAGAGCTTGACTTGGGAAGATGAACACCGTAACACTGAACATCTTCCTCCCCCATTTCCAGCCCAGCTCCTTCTGTTCAGTCCCCTCAAACTGTGTGGGTGGAAAGGCTGTGCCACCCCAGGAGTAAGATCTTGGGTTTCTTTTTGGAGGTTCTGCTGGCACATCTCCCAGCTTTGGGGTCCCCCTGACTGGTGTCACCTGCCAGGTGCTGAGGGGACACACTGACTATTGTCCTGGTCATTACTGACAGTGCTGAAGACAGGAGCATCTGCTTCACACAAGGATTATCATCAGCTCACTCTGGGTGACATGACTGACGGGCTTTTTAGAACAGAAATCATTTATTGCCTTGTAAAATTCTCTGGAAAGTTGTGATCCCAAATCAATCAAGCTTTAGGTTTGGGAACAGTCATGTGTAACACACAGCTGCAAGGGAATTGTCTGCCGTTATTTTGCCCTATTCTGCCCAACCAGAAAATTTAGAATTTGCTTCAGGTGAGCAAATGTTTTAATGAAAACAGATACAGCTGAGTTACTCCATGACTTCTGTTCTCTCTTCAGTTTTATGTGGTCCTTTGAGAAGATTCACAGGAGCATTGCACACATCTTCCAGGGTGAGCTGGTGGCCAGCTTTGATGAAGAATTCCGCATTTTGTTCGCACAGTCGGAACCTCTGGTTCCTCCAGCCAACGTCCTGGCAAAGGCAGAGAACACGTTTGCCCTGGCTCCCTTTGGCAATAACATGCCTTTCTTCCCCAAGAAAGGCCCCCTGATGTTCCAGAGGGACGAGAGTCTCTTCCCCTCCTTCATGGACAGGGTGGATCCGGACAGGTACTTCCTGTCCAATTTCCGGCGGGACGACATGCTGCGGCACACCGTGGAGGGGTCGGCCATGCGGATGTACAAAAAGGTGGAAATGGAGAATTCCCAGATGGATCCCGTCAGGGGCTTCCTCCGTTCCAAGCAGCTGGAGCTGGACGCTTTTAAGAGACACAGTTTTGCAGAAGGAACGTTTGAAAATTTTGCTTCTGCCAAGCAGTACACCCGGCAGATGTTCATGAACAACATGGACGAGTTCAAAATCCAATCCAGTCATTTCCAGAAGGACCAGTTCTACCAGTACCAGTTTGAACATCCCCATCTTCCTGGCAGACCTCAGGGATTCTTTGAGAGGATTCGAGGGGGGAGGCCGGGATTCAATGAACTGGAAGACTATGGAGAGGGACCCCGATACCCTGAACTGGAGCCCAGTTTCCCACAGGAGGGTTTCCCCCTGAGGCTGGACTACGTGCCCTCCAATTCTTCCAGGGAGGTGAGACACGGCTCCGACCAGCTGAACCCCGCGGGCAATGGCCCCATGGGAATGATGTTACGGAGGCAGAACATAGGACAGAAATTCATTTGCCAGACTTCTCCCACGCAGAAGCAGAGCCTGGAGCAGCGCCTGTTCCTACAGGACAAGGATGAAGAGCAGGATGACGACAAGAGCACGCAGGAAAACAGAACGGGGTTACGGAACTGGAGGATTTCTTCGTACCTCAGCGCATACCAGTCGGAACCAGATGAGGGGCTCCCGATGCCGATGGAGTCCGAGGCGTACAGCGATGCTCTGGGGGATCCCCTCACAAAGCACCCCACTGACCTCATCCCAGCCTTCAAACCCCCCACACCCTTCAGTAGCAAACTGGGAATTGACAGTGCCAAGGAATCTGCAGATTCTGATAGAGCAGGTGAAGAAACCTCGATCATGAAACCAGATGCCTTCAGGTCCAGGATAAATCCCTTGATCCAGAGGAGCTCCAGGCTCAGGTCGTCTCTGATTTTCAGTGCTGCCAAATTAGATCAGCCCAACACCACAATAGAAAAGGTACAGATGATCCAAAAAGAGCAAATGTCCAGTGAGTTAACAAAGGACAATGAAACCATCAAGACAGCTGCCTCCTCCAAAGTGGCCGAGCTGCTGGAGAAGTACAAAGCTGTGGGCAAGGACATGGAACGGGGCACGGTCACCCACACCAAAGCTGTTTCGGGTTACCTACAGGAGGAATCTCAGAATACAGAGAAGAAATGTACCAAATCTGTGCAGTATAAGATTCTGGAGAGCAGGGTGCTGGACTCCAAAGACTCCTGCAGTACTTACAAGATGCATGGAGATTTGGACAGAGCATTTGGAATGACCTCATCCACCCCCCAGCTTGGGGACGCGTTGAGTAAAGATCCCCTGGCACATCCTGGCACTAAGGTGGACAAGCTGTCCTCCCGGTTTTACCCCATTGAGAACAAATCTCCTCTTCCAGAGAAGGAGAGCCTGATATTTGTAGGAGACACTCAGAAACTGGCTCTCCCAGAGAAGAAGGACAGAGTGACCTTCAGAGAAGACTCTCCAAAATTAGTCAACACAGAAATGAAGAAACCACAGGTGAGGACAAGTACTACGTCCTCAGTTCTAGAAAGCCTGTCCAGAAGTCAAGGGTCTGACAGCTCTCTCAACAAATCTGAGGAAGACTGTTCAAAACAAGAGCAAAATCCCATGGAGTTTTTAAGAAAAGGGTCACTACGGCTGAAGCAGCTTTTGAACCCAAAGGGTGAAAAGAAATTGGAGGAGGAATCTGCTTCTGAGAGTGGGAAATGTGACAAGCAGGCAGTGGTGCTCAAACGATCATCCATAGGGGACTGCCAGGAAGCAATGGAGGAAGAAAAACCCCCCAAATTCGCAGCACCACTGCCCCCCAAGAGCAGCCAGACAACGCAAGGGAGGTTCCCGTCCTCCACAGCCAACATCCTGTACAGCAGCAACCTGCGTGACGACACCAAGGTGATCCTGGAGCAGATCTCTGCCAACAGCCAGAAGAACAGAGCCGAGCTGGCCAAGCAGCTGCCATCCACCAGCAACCCTGACCTCTCCAGGTCCACCACAAGCTTGGAAAGAAAAGGGGAAAAGGAGAAAAGCTGCAACATCCACAGGTCGGAGAGCTTTGGGAGCCAGAAACGGAACCTGCAGCGGCAGCCGTCGGAGGACAGAGACACCCTCCTGAAGAAGATGGAGAACATGCGGAAGGAAAAGCGAGTGTACAGCAGGTTTGAGGTGTTCTGCAAGAAGGACGAGCACACGAGTCCCAGTGAAGAGGAATATGACACAGATGCCAAAGACAAGAAAATGGGAAAATTCATGCCCAAAATCCTGGGGACCTTCAAGACCAAAAAATGATCCTAGAAATCCTATTTAATTCCATTTAATCACTGACTGTCACAGGGAAATGAGGAAGAAACTTGTCTATGATGGCTACAAACCCCAATGGCAATGCTCTTCTTGATTAGTGAGCAGAAATGTATCCAGCATGAGCCTCCCACGGCACAGTTTGCTCAATAAAGTCAGGTGGTATCAAACCTTATCACAGTATGTTCCAAATAAAACAATTAAAATGCCAACGTGCTTTAAAAACAAGTCTCTGTTACTGTGCAAAACCAAGTGATAGTCTCTGTTAAACCCAAGGAGTATTTTCAGCAGAAAAAAACATTCAAATTTTGGAAAAAAAAGAAAACCAGAAAATTCAGTACTTGAGTTTGGGACAGAAAAAATAAATACATACAGATGCACACACAGGTATTAACTGGAAAAAAGTATTTAAAGCTCTGTTTTCTCAGGTGCAGTTACACTTTTTCTGTATCTCACAATGAATCAGGCACAGGAGGCACCTTTTTGAAGGTTTACATACAAAAAATCGTTGTAATCAAAGTTTTGGCCTAATCTGTGGTTCTGATCTTCTCCAGCTTTTGTGTTTACCAGTTCCTGAGCCTGTGGGGCCTGGTTTGTTCCCTTGTGTAAAGGGAATTACCTGCTTTAGGGGCTGAGCTCAAAGACCTGCTGAGGTGCTGCTGATGGAGAAGGGCTTGGCTTTAGGAGGCCTTTTCAGGTGAGTCTGAGTTTAAATAAGCATCCAAAGTCCTGCCTTGGCCAAGCAGTGTGGAGTTCATGAGGTGACAGGTCTGGAGCAGCTGAGAGAGCTGGGGGGCATAACAATCATTCATCACAGGTAGAGTAAATCCTCAGGGACAGAGACAAGAGCATCAAGTTAAAGAGAAAAATGTATCCAAAATCATCACTGAAGCAGGAATATAAAGTTTCCTGTAGTCCCACTGTTCTGGCAACACCTTCATGATGTCTCAGCAATAGTATCTGACGAAACTTTGCTTTCTGAAAGCAAAACCAATAAAAATGACCAATTATTCATTGAAGAAGACAGCCCTACCAATAGGCAGTTTCCCTCTCAACACAGCAAATGCTGCTTGAAAGACAAAGATTTTCTGCAGTGCAATATAAAGGATTTATTATTAAAATATTACATACTAGAGAAGCTGCTAAATATTATAGAAGAACCCACCTGTATTTCAAATGTTTTTCTATTTGATTTTAACAAAACCAGACCATCATAAATTCTGTTCATCTAGCCTAGAACAGTGATAGAAATGAGTGAAGGGCTGTAAGATTATCTGTGAAGAGTTAGGTCTTCAGAGAACAGTTACCTGTTCTGCTCAAAAAAAGATCCACCATTTAGGCAGACTGCTGAAGAATCCTGGAATGGGTTGGAAAGGACCTTTTTAAAGGTCACCCAGTCCCAACCCCTGCCTGCCATAGCAGGGACACCTTCTACTGTCCCAGGCTGCTCCAAGCCCTGTCCCAACCTGGCCTTGGACAGTTCCAGGGATCCAGGGGCAGCCACAGCTGCTCTGGGCTCTCTGTGCCAGGGCCTCACACCTTCACAGGGAAGGATTTCTTCCCAACACCCCATCCATCCCTGCCCTCTGCCAGTGGGGAGCCGTTCCCCTTGTCCTGTCACTCCAGGCCCGTGTCCAAAGTCTCTCTCAGCTGTCCTGGAGGCCCTTTAGGCACTGGAAGGGCTCTGAGGTGTTCCTGGAGCCTTCTTTCCTCCAGGCTGGACACTTCCAGTTCTCCCAGCCTATCTCCAGAGCAGAAGGACTCAAGCCTTCAGAGCATTTTCTTGGCCTTGCACTAGGCCTTGCTGAACTTCAGGAGGTTCCCCGGGACCCTGAATATGTCTAAAAACCACTCAAGTATCAGAATAATGCAGTTTTCTGTGGTTTTTGCAGTAATTCAAACAAGGAGTGTGAAGTGACAGCATTCCCTGTTCTCAGGGTGTGAGAGCAAACACGCTGTGTCCTTGCCTGCTGAGACTGGAAGGCAGAGGAGTGGGATTCCCTTTCCCATGAGCTTGTCCAGAGGAGAGGAGGACATTGTCCTAAGCAGTGAATAAAGCATTTCCTCCTGGTGTGCTCTCCCCTGCTGCTCCTGGCCTGTCAGGGGCTGAGGGATGAGCTGTACTTCACCTGTCTGGAACATCTCCACAGTCACTGCTCAGGGTTTTTGGAGGCCTTTGCTATTGGAAGGCTCTGCAGTGCAGATTTACTGATGGTTCCATAGGCCTGGGAGTAGCTGCCCATGGATGCCCTTGGATCACCTGCAGCTCCCACATTTGCAGTGATCTGGAACATCTTTTTACTGGGCTTCAGAAGGGGACGAACATCTTTGCTGGGACACTGAGAATTTCTAGGATTCTGTGTGAGAAAGAAAAGCCAAGAAAAGTTAATAAGCTGGAATCAGCTTTTTGGAGTGCAAATAGGACACAGGTTTGGCTTTGGTCAGTACTATCCACTCAGGAAACAAACACAAACTCAGGGCATGTGTAGGCTGATCTTCTCCCTCTTCTGCTCTTCTTGTCACAGAAAATTGGTCAGAATTCCCTAAAGATCCTTCCAAATGCATTGGTCATGTCTACACCTGCATGTGCAGCAAACTCCACAATCTCATCCTAAGGAATTAATGGATTCTCTTTCTCTGAAAACATTTTGGAAGGGATTCCAAATCAGAGGAGCTGAAAGGTGGGCTGCAAGTGTGCTACTGGAAATGCTTGAAGGTTTCTGACAACCTGGACTAGTGGAAGCTGTTCCTGACCGTGGCAGAGGGGTGGAACCCCCCTTTCAGGTCCCTTCCAACCCAGGCAGTCTGTGATTCAGTGAATCTGTGCTGTCTCCTTCCATACTCTTCCTTTGTCACAAGCTTCCTCCATTACCTCTGCAGGTGCCAGCAGGCAGCAGGCAGCCAGCTCAGGAAGGAAAAAAGCAGGAGCAAGAAAAGAAGCCAGTGAGGGGGAGGACTTTTCCAAGGACTTTTCCACTTTTCCAATGGCCAAAATCAGGGAAGAGGGAGGAGCAGAGAGGACAGGACTGACACCCTCACAGCTCAGCAACAGCAACTCATTAGATTCACAGAATCATGGAATCAGAGAATCACTAAAAGCCCTCTGGGCCCACTGAGTCCAGCTGCTTCCCCAGCACTGCCAAGGCCACCGCTGACCCCTGTCCCCCAGTGCCATTAAATCTGTTAAACCCCCCCCAGGGATGGGGACTCCACCACTGCCCTGAGGCAGTCTGTGCCAGGGCTGCACAGCCCTTTGCAGGTGGGTTTTTTTCCAGTATCCAACTAAACCTCTCCTGGAACCACTCGAGGCCGTTTCCTCTCATCCTGTCACTGTTTCCTGAATAGACCCTGACCCCACCTGGCTGCACCCTCCTGTCAGGGAGCTGCAGAGAGTGAGAAGGTCCTCCCTGTGCCTCCTTCTCTCCACAACTGCTGCTGCAGCTCCAGCAGCTCTGTTCCCTCCAGCTCTGCTCCCTTCTATGGGCACACTCCAGCCTCTCAGTGGGGCCCCTCCTTTCTTGTTGTGAAGAGCCCAAAGTTGCCCCCAGGACTGGAGGCCCCTCAGCAGTGCCCAGCACAGGGGATGGTCACTGCCCTGGGTGTCTGGCCACACCGTGGCTGCCACAAGCCAGGTGCCACTGGCTTCATGCCCACCTTGGCACACCTGGGCTCATGTTCAGCTGCTGTCATCAGCACCAGCAGGTGACCCTTTCCAGCTTTCTGGAGCACTACAGGGAGTTGCTGTGACCCAGGCTACCACAGGTAAGGGCTAGAAGTTAAGCTACTCACCTTGTAAAGGTTCTGCACACTTGTAGGAGAGAGCCGAGTGTTTGGCCATGTGATTTGTCTCCCTGCTTTCTCATTGTTGGAGATTCTGGACTGTTGAGGTGGTGCAGAACAGTTCCTGATCCCAGCACCAGGATTTGCATTTCCTGCAGAAACAAAACATGAGAGAAAGTAGGAAAATCAGAAGAACACAGAACACACTGACTGAGGCAGGGACAGTCCCATACTCAACACTCATTCACCAGTCTTTTGTTCTCATGTCATTTCCCTCCAACACTTCCAGCCCCTCATTTTACCATGCAAATTCCCTTCATTTATTTTACAGCACTCTCTCTTCCCCAGACCAACAGCCCAAGGTGGGTCACACCCCGGTGTAGGAGGGTGGTACCCACTCTGCACAGTGGTGTGTGTGATGGGGTTGTACATCATCACACTCATCTGTGATCTCTGCCCCAAATCCTTGCTCTGGCTGGCCCCTGCTGGCTGGGCCCCAGCTGTGGCTCCAGGGTGCACATGTGGAGGGTTTAGCAGAGGGGGTGCTGGCTCTTGCTGGCCTTTCCTTGTGGGTGCAGCCTCTGAGCTGACACCTGGCAGAGCTGTGCTGCACTCAGACTGGCTCAGCTGAATGTTTTCTCTCTGCCCTTGCTCCTTTGGAAGGCTCTTTGACTTCTTTTCAAAGATCATCTGCAGAACAGAAGGCTAGTTAGACTTAACACAGCAATACAGCAGAAAAATAAAACATCAAAACAAAGAAGAATACTTATAAATATCTGCAATTTATTTTACAGGGTAAGTAACAATATCTGCAATTTATTTTACAGGGTAAGTAACAATTTATTTTACAGGGTAAGAAAATAACACTAGATGATCTTTAAAGTACCTTTCAGCCCAAACCATTCTGTGAATCTTTCTCAGACATCATGCTTCAGAGATTTTTATTTGCCCTGTGGGAATTTTACATGTAAAGGTCTCTCAAAGATTAGGACAGTATGGAACTGATCAAACACCCAGGTGTAACTGTGCCAGCGGGTACAGAAATCTCAGGGGAACACAGAGACAAGACAATGACAGAATTTGTTAAGTGTGTGCAAGAATGGCAGGTAACCTGGAGGATTAAGATTTGGGAAAATAGCATGAAAGTACCTCATATAATTTATTTCTATATTCTGCCACAGACAGCTGGACATCGTCACCCAAAGGAAGGATCACATCAAAATCCAAAGAGGGCTCCCTGGAAGGACAGTGGAATCTGAGGGAATGAGAACACGTCATGTAATTCACTGACTGGAAACAGATTATTAGAATTTAAACAGGATTGTTAAACAATCTCATGTAAATAGGGCTGGAGAAAATAAAGAATTAGCTTTGCCATTTTTTCTGTGATGCATTTAAAGAAAATTTGTGCCAAGAGCAGGTTTGTAATGTCTCAGAAGACATCAGGGGAAGCTGCACACTGGTGTCACTCTCACCTGCTCACGTAAGGATGCTGCAGAGCCTCCTCTGCTGTGAGCCGTTTGTCAGGGTTAAAGACCAGAAGTTTCTTCAGCAGATCCAAGGCAAGCAGTGGAGTAGAGGATGGGAAAATCTCCTCAAATGCTACTCGCTGCCTACAAGTCAGAAGAAAATGATGCAAGCTCTCAGTGTCTAATTTCCAGTGAAGGCAGGAATGGCAGCTCCAGGATCATGCCAAGGTGACACCAGGCACAATTCACTCACCAAGTGTGCCATAATCATTGAATCTTAGAATGGTTTGGCCAGGAAGGAACCTTAAAGCTCATCACTTCCCAGCCCCATGATCCCGCAAATCTAGACCTGAGATTATAGAAACATGCTTCTCTGTAATTTACAGACAAGATAAAATTTAAAAATCTGGTTTTGGATTTTGAAATCCTAAATACAATTGTGAACATAATGAAGAAGAAAGTATCTTGAAAAAAATCAGTTTTAAGCACCAAATCTTACTCATATTTTAAATAATTTTTATTTAAGGAGACAACTTAGAGCCCCTTCCAGTGCTGTAACAGGCTCAAAGGCAGCTGGAGAGGGACTTTCAACAAGGGTGTGGAGTAACAGCACAAGTGGGAAGGGCTTCCCTCTGGCAGAGGGCAAGGTTAGATGGGGTTCTGGGAAGGAATTGCTTGTGAGGGTACTGAGGGACTGGAATGGCTTCCTGGAGAAGCTGTGGCTGCCCCATCCCTAGAAGCCCAGGCTGGATGGGGCTTGGAGCAGCCTGGTCTAGTGAAAGGTGTCCCTGTCCATGTCAGGGGGTGGAATGAGGTGAGCTTTGAGGTCCCTTCCCACCCAAACTGTTCTGTGGTTCCGTGACTCCAGGGTCCTACATTAGATGATCTGAGACACACAAACACCTCAGGCTTACCTGGAACTCATGTGCTTAATAACTGAGGCCTTATACTCTGACTGCAGAGCCAAAATATCTGCAAGAATTAAAAAATACTGTTACTGCCAAGATGAGGATTAGCAGAGCTGCAGAATTTATGAAGGAAAGCCAATATTTGATATTAACACAGGAAATTATCCATGCAGAACTCGGTCAGAGATCTATGGAAGGGGGATGGAATACTTACTTATGAATTTTCTAAGCTCATTTTTGAATTCCTATTTATTAATAATACACTTCATAAACTTGCATTCTCACAGTGACAGATGCAGAGCACCACGACATCTGAATTTCTGATTTTTCTCTAACACTGACATTCAAGATGAGGATTTTAATTCCTTTGGAAAGGTGCCAGAATGAATGAGATTCCTCCTTCCCTGACCCAGCCAGGCTGCTTTCTGCCACTGAACCCCTTCTCTAGATCCCCTTCCCCACAGCAGGGTCCTACCTTCTGGGGATGGAGCAGGGATGACCCTCAGGATCTGCTCTATTTGGTTCATTGTTGATGTTCCAGGAAAAAGAGGCTTTCCAAGCAGCATCTCTCCAAGAATACAGCCAATGCTCCACATGTCCACACCCTTAGTGTAACTACAAACAGGAAAAGAACAGAGGTAGGATTAAATCAAGCAAATATTTTCCTGTACCTGGTATTCACATCACCTGCATTGATTTATTCGCTAGAAAGCGTGCTTGGTGACTTCTCAAATATAAATGCTCACAGGTTTGAACTATAAATTGAATAACATTTGGGACTCATGAGACTGGCAAGCATGAAACAGAAAGGAGATTTATCCTACTCGAAGTCTAGTCTAAGAAACCATACAAGGAAATACATTACAGGGACATGCTAGAACAAGGTAATATATTAAAGGCAATGCCAGAACAAGGTATTATACCCTTTTCATACGACCAAGAATGAAGATATACATTGTTCTTTGGTCATAATGCATGTACAAAGTAGTTACAATTAATAATTCCATTTTTAAGCAAAGTAAATGCCAAACAGTGGGTATAGGACAGTTTGCAAAACACCCACATTCAAAATTCGGCATAATACCCTGCATATATTTATTGACTTTTCTGTTTCTTCATATTTAATTTTTGAAGAAAGGACTAAGCCCGACAAACAGGCAGCTGGTTTAAAATTTGATTAGGGAATATTTCGTGAAGGTCTATCAAAAAACACGGCTTGTATTTGGAAAAGAGGATTCACATTCTCAAGCAGATGTTGGAAAGTTGTGGGCTTAAGGGAGAAGACTAAAGTCTGGTGGGAGAAAGGGTGACAAGCAGATGAGCTGCTCGTGTATGTCCACTGGCACTCTAAGAACACAGTGTGAAAAGTGCATATTCTATGGCTCCACCATAATTAGATATCTACCATATGTATTTTGATGTATTGATTAGTAGTGCTGTATTAACATTTTAATAATAAATGTGGTCTTGTAATTAAAAGGCAACTTTTGTAGTTAAAATAAGAACTATGTTAGTGGGATTTTTTAAAGAAAGGAATGAGGCACTCACATCAGATAGCAGTCACAGGACACCTAAATCTTTCAGAGAAAAATAATTTATTGCCCTCTTATCAGAAGAAACTAACTTCTTCCCACCTCAAAGGCACTGTCAGGATTAGAAGGAAGAAGTTGAGGATGACCAGACAGAATCCTGTTTGAATGGAATTTATGCATCATGGATGAGGTGTATGAATATGCAACAGGCTGTTGCTTTTAAGGGTTAATCCTCTGTTAACGTGGGTCCTTTTTCGGGCTCATGCTGCCCAGAAAAGGTACCCGGACGTCCATAACTCTTTGTCTCTATTGTCTCATATTGTCCTAATTCAATTTGTCCAAATTATTATTACTCTAATTGTATTACTATTTTTATAACCATTTTATTACTATTAAACTTTTAAAATTTTAAAAACAAGTGATTGGCGTTCTTCACAACAGGAAGGACATGTACATGTTAAGAGGTTTTTGTGTTGCAGAAGTTGAATTGTACGCTGAGAAAACAGACTGCTGACGTGACACCGCATCTGGTGACACTGACAATGGAAAGACTGAAGACTTTTAGACAGAGAAACGTGCGAGTGGCACAGTGTCAGGCTGCCCTGGGTGACTCACCGGCGGGAGGCCAGCAGGATCTCGGGCGCTCGGTACCAGCGCGTGGCCACGTACTCGGTGAGCGCGGGGCCGGGCCGGGGCTCCCCCCACTGGCACAGCGAGCGCGCCAGCCCGAAGTCACAGAGCTTCACATGGCACTGGGCATCCAGCAGCACGTTGGAGGGCTGCAGGGGACACAGCACAACCCATCAGCCTTGTACTCTCTGAATAGCAATTATCAAGGTTCTTTTACTAGTCTCGTACATTTCTTCATACTTTTCCTAAGGACACAGGCTGGGACAGCGGGGGCTGTGGGGAGAAAAGGCTCCAGGGGAGACCTCAGAGCCCCTTCAAGTGCCTAAAGAGGTGCCCAAAGTGCTCGAGAGGGACTTTGAAAACAGCCTGGCGGCACAGAGGGGAATGGCTCCCCACTGGCAGAGGGCAGGGGTAGATGGGATATTGGGAACTGGCACAGGGCAGGGTTAGATGGAATACCGGGAACTGGCACAGGGCAGGGTTAAATGGGATATTGGGAACTGGCACAGGGCAGGGTTAAATGGGATATTGGGAAGGAATTCTGCTTTGTGAGAGCAGTGACGCCCTGGCAAAGGCTGTCCAGGGAAGCTGTGGCTGCCCCATCCCTGGCAGTGTCCAAAGCTGGATAGGGCTTGCAGAAACCTGGGATAGTAGAAGGTGGCCCTGTCAATGGCAGGGGGTGGGAACAGATGGGCTTTGAAGGTCCCTCCCATCCCAAATCAATCTGTGATTTGATTTAGTGTTCAACAGAAAACTGGAGTGAAGAATACAGACCATGAATGAAATGTACCTTCTGATCCCTGTGAATAACATTCCCTGAGTGGATGAATTTAGTTGCCTTCAGGAGTTGGTAGAGAATGTAACACTTGTGGATGTCTTTCAGCAAACTCCCCTTCTTAATCACAGCATGTAAATCAGTCTCTGTAATACACCAGTAATATATTGACATCAGTAAATATCAATAGTACCAAGAGCATTCACTACCAAAGGGATAACAAAGATAACTCCTAAGAGAGGCTGGGTTTGTCTGGCTGCTGCAGTGCTAAGTCTCACCCATGGACTCAAAGATGAGGTAGATGTCCTTGTCATTCTCTGCTGGGATAACATCGAGCAGCTTGATGATATTTGGATGTTCTCCAAATTCCTGCACAGGGAAGAGACCCAGCTGTCAAAATCATATGTTTTATTGTGAATAAGAATTATTGTAGCATGAAAATAGATCATAGCTGTCATCAACATTAATAGTTAAAACCCCAAACAATCAGAACATGTTGATCTGAGGGCTGGCTCAGACACTCACAGGCTGCACTGAGGAACTGACTGCATGGAAATCAGACAGAGATACCTGAACACAGGTACCACAGGTACCACACTGCAGGTGGAGGCCACCCTCACATTTCTGCAGACTGACATTGACATTTCCCATGACTGACATTTGACAGACTGACATTTCCCACAACTGACATCATGGGATCATTAAGTTCATCCCCAGTTTTAACAGCTTTTATTTCCCACTTCTGTGCAGCCAGGGACACTGTAAACACTTCATAATACTGTGACATTTTATCATGTGTAACATCCAGGAAAGCTCCCAAAACAACACACCCACCTGCAGCAACCTGTGAAAACACACTCACAAGGCAGTGAGACACAGCCAGCCCATCACACACTTTGTTTTCATTCTGAGCATAGCCACGATACCTATCCAAATGATCTAAAGAAGGTTTTTACCCAAAAGGGGATGTTGTTCTAGAGATGCAGTTAAATCTGGACAGTGTTACTTGAGTGCTATTTAAGAAGGAAAATTCACTGTCTCACACTGCCTTGCCCTGGAACTGATAACAGAAAGTCATGACAAAACTTCAATCTGTGCTAAAAAACCACGTTACCTTGAAACAAAACCTTGTCAGGGCCAGTTCTACTAATCTTTGCTTAAAGAATAATAATGCTACTAATACATCTACCAAAATGACATTCTAAAATTGGCCTAAAATACACCCGTAAACTACAACTGAACAGCACAGACAAAACCTGCAAGCAATGACCAGAGCATCAGAGAATCATTCACACCCCAGACTCTACAGCAGCTTCTCAATTAGAATAAATGAGATACACAACATAAAACAATAACCTAGTCCATCAAATGACCTCGTGATCAACATCAAGATTGAACAAAACAATTATTATGCACAGACAAACAAAGTAAGACAAACATGCAATTATGAATAACGGAGTATTTTTCACATCTTTTCCTTTCTGAGCCCTCAGTCTAGAACCTCAAGAAAGAGGTTTAAAATAGGAGGGGAAACTAAAATTCTTAAAGTTGATTGAGCACCAGAAGTTATGGAAGTATGGGCTGAGCAGCACATTAACTTCCCTCTCCCTGCCCTCCTCTGCCAAGTGACTCCTCCTTTCCTTCTGAAGAAATATCCTTTTTTCCCCTGCTCCTACTCCATCCATCCATTCCAGGAGTGCTGCACCTTCAGAGATGATCAAACCTCTAAGGTAGTTTATTTCTAAGGAACTATTGATATTTTTAGCTTTAAAGTTTTCAGCTTCTATTTCAGGCTTCAAGAATGACTAAAAAGTAAAAAAAAGTAATCTCTTTCCTACTTAAACTTGACAGTCTTAGGAAATACCTCTTCTATGAGCCCTGCCTCACTTGTGTCCTTAGAAAATCACAATTTATAACAACATTATTCCAAAATATTGATGTTTCTACATGGTAAGTCTAAGGAGGAGTGGACAGATAACTGGAATGCCACTGATAAGATCAGTTATATCAAAACAAAGAGTAGTCTTAAGTTATTCCCTGCAGAACTTCCCTTTTTCTTTTGGTTAGATTATTTTAAGTGATTAAATTGCTTATAGCATGATGGAGGAAAACAATTTTGGAGTGTGAATCCCTCTCCCACCCCAGCCATCCTCCAATCATGGCAGTTAAAATGTAAGAGAAAATAGTTTCTATCCACAAAGCAGCAATAAGTGACAGAAGGTGCTGATGTGCTGTGCAACAGATACATTGCTAAAAATGGGGAGAGAGTAAAAACAAGCTCAAATGGAGAGTGTTTTATTCAGGTGGGTTCACCCTGAAAGGCTCTTTGCCAAGATGGTGCAGAAAAGAAATTAAAGACTTATCAACACTAATCAATGACTGCTGCATTTTGGAAAACAGTGGGAAGAAAATACTTAGACATCATAGATAATGAAAAAATCAGAGAGGAGGGGAACATGGACATTACCTGCAGGAACATAATCTCTCGAAATGTTCTCTAGAAATAAAGAAAAAACAGTTTATCATCACCTCAAGAGGATAGCAGAACAGAGATGCAGTTCAATGACAGGGTTAAATCCACTCCTCTTTTATAAATGCCATGATACACAAAGCTTGATATTTATTGCTTGTTTTTATCCCAATACAGCTGCAGACTGTATTGTTATGTGCATAATTATCATCTTTCAGAGACAAAAGTCCTGAAAACACCTATGTAATCACACCATGTTTCAGAACACATCAGGACAGTAATTTCTCACCTGAGCATCTGTTCTGTTCCTGAAAGCATCAAAAATCTTTTTAACAGCCACTGTTTCTCCTGTCTGGCGGTCGGTGGCTCTCCAGACAATGCCGTAGGCCTGCGGAGAAGCAGCACAGGTGAGAAGAGGGCTGGCACCTTGTTAGAGTCTGTCCACATTTTCCCTCATCTGCCTCACGATCATCATTTGAGGACCACTGAAGAGAAGACCCCCGTCTTCTCTGTAGGAAAAAGTCACATGCCACAAAGCCCTGAGATCTGAGAGCATTGCTAAGCTTTGTTTTCACAGGTGTGTTTGCTGTATGCTACACTGAGCACAATGAGAAGAAGGCAGCACCATGCCCTTTTTGCAACAATAGCCTTGGAAGCTGTCCCACCTCTTGGCCTGGCTGGACCTCTGAGTTTCAGGGGGTCTCCCACAGAAGACCCTCACCTGTTTTACAACCACCATGACAGACAGACAGAGATGTAAGAAGCCTCTCCATCAAGGACTGAGACATGAAACCCCTATGTGAGAAGGCCCCTCTCATACTTTCCAAGGACTGGGACTGAAACCCCCAGCCCGGGGGAGGTGTGTGGGCGAGGCAAGCTGACCAAAGCGAGATGGATGTTGCAGGTGTGAGCATTAGACCACGAAAACAATGGCTCACGCCCACTGCTGAAAACATGGACTGTGTGTACTCCTATCCAAACATCATTCTTTTCCCCAGATACAATAAAATACCATTGATTCAGTTGCAAAATCCATTCCCCTTCCCCCATGGAAAAAGAGTATAATTGGGGTCCAGATGAACTGCACCTCTGAGATCTCCCCAACGTAACAGGTGGATCCTCGACTGGGCCAAAGGACTTCGTCTCTACGTTTAGTAGCTCTATCCCCCTCTTTCTCTCTCTCTTTTCTCTCTCTCTCTCTATCTTTTCCTCTCCCTTAATCCCTCTATCACATTTTGCTGTGGTCATTCAATAAAGGTGCATTTATTTTGATTATTACTGCAAATCCCCTGCGCTGTGTTGGTTCTTTTTGCACCCTGAGATCAATCCACGAACCATCACGAGCCCCGTTCGTAAGGACGGATTGTGACACGCAGCCTGGGCCTGCCGTGGGACCAGAACATGCTCAGTGATGCACTGGGGCAGGGCTGATGGGAGCCACGTGGAGGACAGAGAGATCAGGCCAAGGAGACAGACTCAGGAGACACACTGAGAGGCTTGGGGTTGTGCAGCCTGAAGAAGAGAAGGCTGCAGGGAGACTTTAGAGCTCCTTCCAGCAACTGAAAGGGCTCCAAGAGAGCTCAGGAGGGACTTTGGACAAGGGCCTGGAGGGACAACACAACTTGGAAGGGCTTCCCACTGCCAGAGGGCAGGGTTTAGATGGGATTTGGGAATAAATCCTTCCCTGTGAGGGTGGGCAGGCCCTGGCACCAGCTGCCCCAAGAAGCTGGGCATGGGATGGGATAATGGGATGGGATAATGGGATGGGATGGGATGGGAGGGGATGGGATATTGGGATGGGATGAGCTAGTGGAATGGGAGGGAATAATGGGATGGGATAATGGGATGGGATTATGGGATGGGATAATGGGATGGGATAATGGGATGGGATGGGATAATGGGATAGATAGGCCCAGGCCAGTGGTGCACAGGTCAACAGGGCCAGGATCTTGCTCTTGGGTCACAACAACCCCATGAAATGTGCCAGGCTTGGGAGCTGAGCAGAAGGAGTATGTGTTTTCCATTTCCCAGAGTGGCTGGGAAGCTGGAAAGGACCTGGTGGTGCTGGTGACAGTGGCTGAACATGAGCCCAGTGTGTCCAGGTGGCAAGATGCCAATGGCACCTGGCTCATTCCAGCCATGGTGTGGCTGGCAGGTCGAGAGAGATCATTCTTCCCCCTGTTTGACTTTGGTGAGATTCCCAGCTGGAGCACTGCATCCAGCCTGGAGCTGCTCAGTACAAGAAGGACACGGAGCAGTTTGAGCAGCTGCAGAGAAGGGCCATGGAGATGCTCTGAGGGTTCAGGGCTCTGCTCTGCAGCCAGGCTGGGACACCTGGGGTGCTCAGTCTGGACAAGAGAAGGCTCCAGGGACAATTTACTGTGCTCTTTCAGAACTGAAAGGGGGGGTGGTAAGAAGGATGGAGAGAGACTTTTTACCAAAGTCTGTAGTAACAGCATCCCAGAATTGCTGAGGTTGGAAAAGCCCTCCAAAACCACTGGGTCCAACCACTAACACAGCACTGTCAGGTCCAACACTAAACCTTTATTTCAATTAAAACCTGTGTTGTCTGTTAAGGGAAGGGGAACTTCTACTTGATTTTCCCTATTCTGCATGACTGTGATCCTTGCAAATGATGATTACTCAGTCTCACTTGTGGTACAGATCCAGTTTTTTCATTTTAGGCCATAGATTTGAATCTGGACTCTCCACAGCCTAGGAGCTGCTTTACCTTTACACAAAGGGATTACACCCTGCTCAGAAATGCCCATTTACTGTGTAAATACTTGTACAAAGCAAAAGAGCAGCAGTGTATGATCCCAGTGATTAAACACTCATTAAGGGCATCAAGGAGGCTTCCCAGTAACATGTGTGGTCCTGGAGCATGGCACCAGGACCTTTCCCACGCATCAGGCAGTACAAACAGTTGTACAAGTACCTCAGGTAAGTGGTACAGCACTGCCCTGCTGGCAACTGCAAAACAGCCTCGAGTTGTGCCAGGGGAGGTTTAGGTTGGATATTGGAAAAAACTCTTCTGCAAAGGGCTGTGCAGCCCTGGCACAGACTGCCTCAGGGCAGAGGGGGGTCCTCATCCCTGGGGGATTTAACAGCAATGTGGATGTGCACGGGGGGGACAGGGGTCAGTGGTGGCCTTGGCACTGCTGGGGAGCAGCTGGACTCCACAGGCTCAGAGGGCTTTTCCACCTCAGTGACTCCTTGACTCTGTGAACATGATGAGGGAAATACTTAAATACTCGCATCAACTCAAGTAAATGATAGCAAAGAGCTGCCAGAACAGTAAAGCAGAGAACTCGGTAGGGTTTAGAGACTGTCTGAGGAGACATATCTTAGAAACTGCCATTTGCTTAAGTTTAAAAATACATTTTATGGAGAAGATATGACTTGATGCAACATGATCTGAAGTGATAGGGTTACAGTAAATGTAGAAGGATTTGGCAGGCATAGAAAGAATGTACTTTGAGACTCAGATCTATTTTACTATTTACTTTTTACAGTCCCCCGGAGTTCCCCTGGGTCCCAGCGGGCCCTGAGCGACAGACAGAGTTCCCACGGGCGCCTGAACTCCCAAACACCCCCTCAGCTCCCCCGGGCCGCCCGGAGCCCTCACGGTGCCCTGAACTCCACACGGGCCCCCCGAGCTCTCATGGGCCCTCGAGTTCCCGCGACCACCCCGGCTTCCCCAGGCCACCCCATCTCCCCCAGACCGCCCCGGCTCTCCCAGGCCGCCCCGGCTCCCCCAGGCCGCCCCGGTTCCCCCAGGCCAGCCCCCGCCAGGCACTCACCCCCTTGCCCAGGCGCCTTTTGATCTCGTACTTGCGGCACACGAGCGGCTCCACCTCGGGCGGGCTCATGGCGGCGCCTCCCTGTTGGCTCTCGCTGCTATGGCAACGGCCCCGCGCACAGCGCATGCGCACGGCGCACCTCGGGGCCCGCCAGGGGGCGCCGTGAGACCGGGCCCTGAAGTAGGAGCGGGAGCGGGGATGGGAGAGGGAAGGAGCGGGGAGGGAGGAGGAGAGAGGAGAAGAGGAGAAGAGGAGAAGAGGAGAAGAGGAGAAGAGGAGAAGAGGAGAAGAGGAGAAGAGGAGAAGGAGAAGGAGAAGGAGAAGGAGAAGGAGAAGGAGAAGGAGAAGGGCCCCTTGCAGGGCCCGGGCGAGCCGGAGAGCGGCTTGGGGCCCGGGCCTGGAGGGACAGCACAAGGGGGAATGGCCTCCCAGTGCCAGAGGGCAGGGATGGATGGGACATTGGGCAGGAATTGTTTCCTGTGAGGGTGGCAGGCTTGGCACGGGGTGCCCAGGGAGCTGTGGCTGCCCCAGGATCCGTGCCCAAGGCCAGGCTGGATGGGACATTGGGGCAGCCTGGGGCTGTGGGAAGTGTCCCTCCCGTGGCAGGTTGATGGGACTGGACGAGTTTTAAGGTCCGTTCCAACGTAAACCATTCTGAGATTAAGTGATACTTCTTTGGGGTTTTTTCCCCCCAGTTTTGATCCTTCCTCCCTACCCCCACCCAACTTTTCTGATGAGGCTAAACTTTATTTTATGCCACTTTTCAGTGACAGTTAACACTTTTGTCATGCTCTCTAGAGCTTTGCTTTTTTCCTTGTGTTTTATAGCAGATAGAGAAGATTTCTGATTTGTGTCTGAATTAGATGGTTGAAGTCAAAATTGCCAAGCCGAATGCACTCACTAGATACTATGTTGTGGGTTTTTTAAATGCGGATATTATGAACGTAGATTTAGCGCAATGGATTTGTATGACTGTAAATGTTTCTTTGAGAAACAAATTCAGATTTGTTAGTGAACTGGCATCTTCGGTCATGCAGGGATTTAGATTGCTGGTGTATGCTTCCATCACTGACATAATTCATTTTGTGTGCAGGTTTCTTTTATATAATAACGAATTCTGACTTTACAAAGAGGCTTATTCTTCTCAGTCTGTGATTTTAAAGAAATTGCATTCAGTTTAGTTTTAAATGTTCATTTAGGATTCCAGAAGGGACTCACTAATTCCTTTAGGCTGTATTGTTTCTGTCTGCTGGGATGCATTATCTGCCTTATCCTGCTCATAGAGACATAAAGCTGTGTGTGTGCACTTAGCAGCAGACTCCAAAGCTCGGGGCTGAGCTGTGACAATTGTGGATTCAATTGTGGACAATTGTGACTTAGTTGTACTGTCCTGTGGATGGTGGTGATGAGAACAACCCTTGTATTGTACAAGCTTCTGCTCAAGCTCCTAATTCTTTGTAAACTTGATGCTTAAAGTTTATTTTGAGAAGAAACTTTAACCTATTGTAGTGAAATTTTCTGAATTGTTAAAGATGATGAATTTTAAAGCAGGATTTGTGTGGTGATTTTTCTGGTATTTTTCTCCTGGGTAAGCTTTTAAGCAGTCCAGAAAATATTTCTGTATTTGAATGTACTGAATTCAGTAAGAACAATACAATCTGCTGTTTTCACACCTGTTGGCTGTTTATTAAATACCATTGTGGAGAGGGGGTGGGTGCTAATTTACACTTTCGTTACCTTTTTTTCATTCACTTTACATTATTTGAGTCTTGTCTCTTGAATAATACACGCAATTGCATGAAAATATTAAATGAGTGATTCTCAGACATTTGTGCTGAAAGCTTTTCATGAGAATCTTGAGTGTTTCTGTCTTCTCCAAATGCTTCAGTTCCTTCTCATTGCATATTGCATTCGCAGACTCCAGATGAAAGCTCTGTTCTCCATTAGTAATTCCCAAAACTCACGCAGATTTAGCTGGTAATCAAGGCAAAAGCAACTTCTCAAAAGTAGAAGACTATTCAAGTCTGCGCTGTCCTGTTTGAGTGAAAGAGCAGTTACTCAAATAACAGCATGGATTTGTGTAGGAAGCGAAGTAGGAATTTTAAAATAATTTAAATTTAATTTTAATTTTTTACTTTTTAATTTCATATACTGATTCATTAGGGCACGCCCCCAGCAGACCAAGCCTCCGGTAGCCCCAGGAGCCCCGCCCCCAGAAGGCCCCGCCCCCAGCAGGCTCCGGCTCTTCAAGATGTCGGCGGCAGAGCCGGGGCGGTTTTTTTGCACGGCGGGCCGCGGGCTGGAGCCCTTCTTGGCGCGGGAGGTGCGGGCGCGGCTCGGCGCCACCGAGGTGAGTGACCAGCCCGGGGGCTCCGGGTGAGCGGGGAACCGGGGCCAGTGACCAGCCGGGGTAAGCGGGGAGCCGGAGCCAGTGGCCACCCGCGCGGTCCGGTCCGGTCTGGGTGAGCGGGGAGCTGGAGCCAGTGACCAGCCGGGTGAGAGGGGAGTCGGGGCTAGTGACCAGTCGGGCAGTCCGGGTGAGAGGGGAGCCGGAGCCAGTGACCAGCCGGGTGAGAGGGGAGCCGGAGCCAGGGACCACCCGGGCGGTCCGGTCTGGGTGAGCGGGAAGCCGGAGCCAGTGACCACCCGGACGGTCCGGTCCGGCTCGGCTCAGCAGGGAGCTCCGCGCCCGGAGCCCGGCGAACACGGCCCCGGGCTGTGCCGGCCCCCGCGCGGGGTTGGCCGGGCTCGGAGGGGCTCACCCGCCGGGAGCCGGGGCTGCGCTGTCCGCAGGGCTGCGGGAGGGCTCCCCCGGAGCCGCCCGGCCCGGTCCGATGGGTGTTCTCCCCGGAGGTGGACTGCGTCTCGGGAAAAGTGTTCTTCAGGGCGGCGGCGGGGCCCGGAGAGCTGCGGCAGCTGCGGTCGGGGGAGCGCCTGTTCCTGCTGCTGAAGAAGCACAGCCCGCTGCCGGTGTCCGGGAACAGAGGTACGGACACGGGAAGCCTTGGTTTGAGTCCTGGTTATAACATTTGAAGTGTTTAGGTTTTTACTGGTGGCTGTAGTTCTAATTGACAGTAATGGATTCTAAAGTGTCTTTCACCCACGTGTGTTTTCAACATGTTTTTGACCTGAAAAGGGCTTTTAATTGTTTTCAATAGCTACCTTGCAGCCTGTATTCTGCCGGCACTGAGTGTATATGTGTATTTTAGAGATTCTCTCCCTTGCCTAGCCCCAAAAAAGAGAATAATACCGCACCTGAAAACCAGCATTCAGCCCTGGATCTCTTGTGTTTATTTTAACAAGAAGTCTTATTTTCTGTTAAACAAAGTGAATCCCGATCTATATATTGTGTCAATTTACTCCTAAGTACACAGCTTCCTTCTAAGCCCAGCTCCTTTGGGTCATGCTCTCTGTCAGTGTTGGAGTGAGAATTTCAAGTTAGATGGATTGATTTTTATCTGGAAGATTACCTTCAGCTTTGAGGATGAAATTTGATCATGAGTCTAAGTTTTTAAGTGATAACTAGAAAGACCTTTATTTTTTTTTCCTTGACCAGCTTTGATGTATTTCAGTGAATTGGCCTCTCTGTTCCTCATGCCTCTCTTGTGGCTAGCTTGGGACTGCCCACACGTGTAGGTGTGTGTTGCAGGGTTGAAGGCGCAGTGATGAATGGCAAGCAGAAATTTTCTTTCTGAAAGAACAAACTTGGTTTTGCCTGAGATGACTCAAAGTAATTCATGTTTGTATCTGTTTTTCAATTCTGGAGAGTGTTCTGCATCTCTTAAACGATCCTGGGCCAGGTGCTTTCTGGGGAGGGTGGCATGCTAGGCTGGTGCTTTGTCCCTAGAAATTACTCTCACAGGTGCTCTGGCTTTCTACAGCTGCTGAGTTCTTGTGCAGAATTCAACCCTTGTGTGATTTAGTCTTGGTTGTGCAGAGCTGGTAATCAGAGGGGTGCCTGTGTGGCTCCTGGTGAGTACTGAGAGCTCAGTTGTGCCTGTGACTCTGGACTCACACATGAATGAAATCTGAACACAGGGAAGTGAAATGCCAAGGCTGAGATACTTAACCCAAAACTGTTTTTTTCTTTCAGGGAAAATGCTTCATGAGGTTAAAAGCCTTGTCATTGAGGACCCGAAATACTGGCTGGATATTATCTCTGTTTGGAGAAAGCTTCATGGATGCGAAGGGAAAACAGATGATGGCTCTATAGAAAATGCATTGGCTCTGAAGAGGAAGTCAGAAGAAGAGAGAAATATTGCAAGTAAAAGGCAGAAAACAGAACAAGTGAGGGCAGTTGTGTCTGAGGAGTGTCAGGCGGGAGCTGGAGAGACCTGTGAAGCGCCAGCCAGAATGAGCAGGCAGGAGTGCTGGACTGAGAGCAGGACTTGCTCAGAATTGCCTTCCAGAGGCAGTGCAGAGGATCCTGCTGCCAGTGAGGAGCTTGGCTTCAGCTTCAGAGTGTCATGTCGCTGCAGTGGAGCGATTGCCAGAATACTGACTTCACAGGTATGCTGAGGTACCTGCTTTAAAAGAATTCAGCAAGGGTGAACAGAGATGTGTAGTTTGTTTGTCATTTCAGTTGTGTTGTGTCTTCTGGAATAATAAACTGATGTAAGCTTTTTCTGTATTTTCTCTGAAAGCCCTTAACCTGCATTCACCTTAAACAAGTGGAAATACAAATGCTGGTTTTGATTTCTGTGCACTCTTACCCTTCATGTTTCTTAAATCAATACCTTTTGTTGAGGAAAAGCAAAGGTAAGAGTTTGATGTTCTGGGCCTGTGGAGGCTGAGGAGTGATTGGATAATTTACAGCTCCTTGAAGGGCCATTGCAAGGACTGTGGGGCCAGACTCCTCTCAGTTGTGCAGTCTGGACAAAGGGGTAAAAGCCAGAACTCACAATTTCAGTTGCCTCTGGTTGGGTATTGGGGAGAATTTGTTCTTCAGGAATACAGCCCTGGGAGTCTTGGGAGAAGTGGAGCTTGGTCCTTGGGAAAGAATAGTGGCATGCAGTCCTCCAGGGCTGTGTTCCATTCAGCCCTCTTCCTATCTGGGCAGGTTACTCTTACTGGAAGGTGTCAGTAGTTTAGATTTTTTTCCTACTAAAGCTAGTACTTTGGTGAGGTGAGACACATGAGCTTCCCTACGAGGGAAGTGTTTGCCTAAATCTGTGCTGTTTGAACCTATACTCTGAAGGTAATCCGAGCTTTCTATATGTAATGAAAGCAGTAAAACTGTGAGTTGTAGTTGTGCACTTGCAGGTTTTCTGTTGGGTAATCTGCCTTAGAGCCATTGGAAGTATTTTGTGCATGTGACTAAGAATTCCAAAATGGTGGCAGTCACAGAATATTCTGGGTTGGAAGGGACCCACAAGGATCAAGTCCAGCTCAAGTCAATGTTTTATTGTGACTTGGTCAGGACTGGAACTTCAGCCTCTCCTCTCTCGCTGCAGCTGACCATTGGTTGTTTGCCTTGTGCTGTGTTTGCTTTGCCCCTCGCTCGCCTGCTCTGCCCTGTTGTACCTCTTCTGCTGTGAGTTGTGTGAGTTACTCTCTTAGGCATAGACTCTTCCCCCGGGTTTCTGAGGGTTGTGCACCCAAGGCTGTGCTCTGCAGTTTGCCCAGTTCTGTGTGGTTTTCTCGTTCCTGTGCTCTGCAGTTTCCCCAGCTCTGTGGTTTTTTGTGCCTGTGCTCTGCAATTTTCCCAGCTCTGTGTTTTCTCGTGCCTGTGACTGTTCTCCCCTCGCAGGAGGTCGGCAGAGCCCTTGGCACGGCGCTGGTGAAGCAGTGCGGGTGGCGTGCTGATCTGCGGGACCCTGACCTGGAGGTAGGACTGCTTGTGTGCCTGTGGGTGCTTCCAGACTCACCCTGACACCTCTGCTTTGGTTCTCTGCTCCCTCTGCACATGGGACCATGGCCTGTCCATGCTGGTCTTCCTGCTGCTGAGTTTACCTGAAAATCAGCATGTGTGTGGCCCTGGTGTGTGTGTGTGCCTTCCAGAGCTCTGCAATGAACCCCAGCCTGGCTGGGGCTGCCTGCGTGGGAGGGGAAGGATCCCCAGAGGATCCAGCAGGATCCAGCACCCTCAGACTGCTGGGCTTTGTGAAAATGGAACTCACCTGAGCCATGGGGTGTCTGTGAAAGGATCTCCAGAGGAGGAGTTGCAGGATCCAGCACCCTCACAGACTGCTGGGCTCTGTGAAAATGGAGCTCACCTGAGCCATGGGGTGTCTGTGGTCTGGAGGTGGAGCAGTCAGCATGGGCTGTTCTCAAGGAGACGGACTTGAGGATATCACAGACAAGGCCTGGGGGAAGGATGCCACACAAATAGCGAACAGCTCCCTTTGTGCACCCTTGCTGGTGCAGCTGCCTGGAGACCTCCCAGAGGACTCCTTGCTCCTGACAAGGAGTGTTTCTCTAGGGTTGTTTGTCCATCCCTGCCCTTGGCTTGTGGCAGCTGCTCTCAGCTCTGATGCCCAGAGATCCCAGACCTGCAGAAGCTCTGGAGTTCATTTCCTGGCACTGGTGCCCACACTCAGCACTATGTACCGTGTACAGCTTTGATGAGGCTCACGTGCACCTCCTGTTCTTGCTCAGATTTTTGCTCTGAAGCTGTTCAAGTGCTGCGGACTGGGATTTTCCAGCATTGTGTTTCCCTTTGTGCTTCCTGGGGGCAGAGATTGCAGTCATGCAAGACCTGCTGGGGAGCTCAGTCATCTTTTGGGATGTTCTCTGTGGGACAGCAGAACAATTTCTTGCAGCTGCCTACAGCTGCTTGTTGTTGTTTGTTTTGGATTTTTTTGTTTGGTGGGGTTTGGTTGGGGTTTTTTTGTTTAGTTGTTTTTTTTTTAATGTTTATTATTATGTTGCTAGTATACAGTGAATAATATTCTCCCACTTGCAGTAAATGGATTTATAACTAAACATTCCTATGCTGTGTTAAGGAAAAATAGGCCCCCTTATAAATTCAAGTGCTTGCTGATGGATTCCTGGCTGACAAAATACCCCTCAGCTTGATTAAGCATTAAATCATCTGTAAAGTGGCATTCAGATCATCTAGCAGGATTTCTTTCAATTAATTGTTATTGTTTATACTATGCATTTTTGTTCTTAAAAACTGAAATCAGAAGTAGAAGCATCTATTTCTGGTTTAAATGAGTTAAAGCTATTGTCGTGTCAGTTTGAGACTTTAAAATGTTTGGGTTGTCTTTTTTCCTCTTCTAGATCTGTGTACATCTTAATGACATTCACTCTGTGGTGGGGATTCCTCTTTTCAGGTAAGTGTTTGCCCCACTGGATTTGTCATGGCACTATCAGAACAGACAGGATTTGTAAATCTTGCTATCCACCCTGAGTATTTATCTTTTGGTTTAATAATCACTGTTGTCAAATTAGTCTTGTGGTCTGCCTGGGCTTTAAATGAGCACAGAGATCAGACTTTGCAGTGAGTTATGGTTAAAAGTAGACTTCTCTGTCTCTCAGGAGATCTGTCCAGTTCATTTGTTTTTTGACATCACATGGGCTTTTCTGGGTGGTTCTGCTGCTGTTTTAGTTAACTTTTTGGGGGTTTTTTGCTGTCTGCAGGCTTCCATTGGCAAACAGAGAGTATATCAGAAGAGCAGGACTGCGGTCAACAGTGGCTTGGGCCATGGCATCTCTGGCTGAAATCACGGTCAGTGAATGTTCCTTGCAAAGAAATGGGTCCTGAATTAAGGCAATGGGGTGCTGCTCATGGGCTCTGGGCTGGGGAGGAGTGGGGTGGTTTCAGTGCCTCATTCTCTCCACTGGCTGTGAAGGATTGGGGTCATTTCAGTGCCCCATTCTTCCCATTCACTGGGAAGGAGTGAGGTGATTTCAATGCTCCATTTATTGGGGAGGATTGGGGTGATTTCAATGCTCATTTACTGGGAAGGAGTGGGGTGATTTCAGTGCTTCATTTTCCCCATTGACTGGGGAGGAGTGAGGTGATTTCAATGCTCCATTTACTGGGGAGGAGTGGGGTGATTTCAGTGCCCCATTCATCCCAGTCAGTGGGAAGGAGTGGGGTGATTTCAGTGCCCCATTTACTGGGGAGGATTGGGGTGATTTCAGTGCTTCATTTACTGGGAAAGAGTGGGGTGATTTCAGTGCCCCATTCCCTAGTGCCTGTGGACAGGGTCTGCGTGCCTGTGATGATTGTGCTGTCACCTGCAGTTCAGCCAGGTGTCTGCTGTAACTCCAGGTGCTTCTCAACAGGGCTGGTAATTCTTGTACAGATACATGTCTAAGTGGTAAGATTTTCTTCTGCTGTTCTGTGACAGTGAAAAAATGAAACATTGTTTGGTGTTCTTTTCCAAGGAAATGTGATCTCTTTTCACAGTGGTACCAATATCTGTCTGCCGTCCACTTGTAATATTTCCTCTTGAATGTCTCCTCAGGGCTGTCTGCAGTGAAGCTATTGGTGCTTTTCACTATATTCCCTTACAGGCGAGTTTGGCCACGGATTATCAGAGATTCTTGTTAACCTGTGCTAGGTTCAGTGGGATTATGCACACCCCTCTGTGAGCTCTGTCCTGGGTGAGGAGTCTGTCTTGCTGGGGATGCAGTAAGCCCTCTGTTTTTGTAGGCTGGTGCCCTTGTGCTGGATCCCATGTGTGGGCTAGGAACCATCCTGCTGGAGGCTGCCAAGGAGTGGCCTGTGAGTATCCCAGCCCCAGCTGCTGGAGTTTCCCTCTGCGGGGAAACTGGTACTTGTGGGACAGGGTTTTCTCTCTGCCAGTTAGACCAAAGCCCATTGCTGCCTGGAAAGGTGAAACCAAACCAACCTTTCTAGGCAGCTGCTAGAAGCGTTTCAGTACAAAGGTTCCCCCAGATGAACGTGTCCTGCAGGCTGGTGCAGCTGGTGATTCCCACTGCAGGGTTTGTGTGAGGCAGCCACAAGCTTGTGAAGCTTCCTGGGCTTGTCCTGGGCTTGGAGGAGTTGGTGTCATGGGCCAGTCGTCTGCATTAGGGGCAGTGGGCCTGGCTGCACCTAGCTGGGGTCGTGCTGTTAGGACATGCTCGTGGTATTTCTGTCATTTCAAGGGTCTTGAGCAGACCAGAGCATTAAAGGAGTGGAGACATACTTGTGATCATTAATATTTCTGAACATTGAAAGAGTGCAGACAGCACATGCTTCTGATTATTAATATTTCTGAACGTTGAAAGAGTGCAGACAGGACATACTTGTGATCATTAATATTTCTGAACATTGAAAGAGTGCAGACAGCACATACTTGTGATCATTAATATTTCTGAACATTGAAAGAGTGCAGACAGCACATACTTCCTTCATTCCTCCATCCTCTGGATTGTGAATTGCTTTGTGTAACAACAGCCGATGTCCCAGGAAGGGAGTTATCTTGCAAGAGCTGTGCAACAAGGCGGTTCGAGAAGGGTTTATGAAGTAAAGAACTGGAGTGTTCACAAAATTACTTTTCTGTCTCTCTGGATAGGAAGCCTGTTACTGGGGTGCTGATATAAGTGACTCGCAGTTAGAGGGTGCAGATGGCAATATCAGAGCTGCAGGCTTGGTGGATAAGATTGAGCTGCTGAAAGCTTCTGTGACAGGTATGTCTGTGGGATTTCCAGGTGGAATTTTTGTGTTTCTGGGATTGTACAGGTAGGTTCTCCTGAGGTGATACGTTGCAGAGCTAACTGCCAACAAATAGCTGGGTGGTGACTCTGGTGCTAGTGAAGGGATAATTATTTGTAATTCCTCCCTGCTGCCTGCACCTGGAACTTTGGTAAGAATGAAGTCAGCAGAAGACAATAAAAATTACAATTGTCTGCCATGGACAGTAGTTGTCTCTCTTCATGGTAAATGTGTGATTTACCACCACAATACCATAAAGAGTATGTACCATGTGAGAGTTCTTTGTATCTTAGTGGAACACAGCCAGGACAAATCCAAATGAAGTGCAGCCTGTAAGTTAAATTTACCAGGCGAGTATTGGTGAGGACACATTAAACTGAGCTGAATTGTTCATGTTTTGCAGTAGGAGTATTTTGAATGATGATTCCCTTCTCCTGTAAGAGGTAATCTGTTTGCTCTTGATTGACAAGCTATTCTGTAGAGAGGGAAATAATTTCATGACCTTATTCTGGACCTCAGAGTCTGAGGCTAAATTATGCCTATATGAAATCCATGACAGGCAAGCTGGCTGATGTTCCCTGTGCATGAGTGCTGAAGTGTGCGTATTTTTTTAACTTGCAGTATTCATTTCTTACTGGAATGGTAAGAAACATTATTGATTTTTTTATAAAAATGTAGGTTTATTTCTCACTTAAAAGCTGTGTTTGACTTTGGTTTCTAGGATAATGGAAGGTACTTAGCTGTCAGGTTTTCTAAACGGAGCAAGTTGGTGTCTCCATCACTGGTCAGAAGCTGTCCCTTCTGCATGTGTTGAGCAGGGCTGTAGGTGGCATGTCCTTACATTTGCAGATAAAATTGACACCCGGTTGTTGTGCTGCAAGTGACCCAAGAATGGTCCAGGAAACATCTCCAGCTAGTTGTGGAAAAGTTGGCATAGAATCTCAGCAGAGTTTAGGTGAGGAGGGGCTGTTGGAAGTCTTTAGTCCTGCTGTCTGCTCAAGGCTGTGTCCAGTGAGTTTGGAGCACCCTGAGGGATGGAGGGACCCCCAGGGTCTGTGCAGGGCCATGCCTGCTGGCCTGGACAGCCTGGCAGGGATGGAGGGACCCCCAGGGTCTGAGGAGGGACCCCAGCACAGGATGGAGGGACACTGGGATCCCAGCCTGGCTGCACAGCCTGGCACGGGATGGAGGATCCGTGGGATCTCAGCCTCGCCTGCACAGCCTGGCACGGGATGGAGGGACCCCCAGGGTCTGAGGAGGGATCCCAGCCTGGCTGCACAGCCTGGCAGAGGATGGAGGATCCCCGGGATCCCAGCCTGCCTGCACAGCCTGGCACGGGATGGAGGGACCCCCAGGGTCTGAGGAGGGACAGAGGGAGGGAGCTGGCTGCACAGCCTGGCCTGGACTCAGCCAGCCTGACACAGGATGGAGGGACACCAGGGTGTCTCAGGAGGGACCCCAACCTGGCTGCACAGCCTGGCACGTGGCCAGCCTTCATCAGGCACAGTGCTGCATCTTCCTTAGGGGAGCTGACCTTGGCTGGGATGCAGAAGCTCTAGGGTGACCCTTCAAAGGCATGAGCTCTGACAGAGCCCAAGTGGTTCTGGCTGTAACCAGATTCCTGGGGGGAGAAAAGGGGCATGGAGAGGAATTGGAGGCGGCTCCTTGCCATTCATACACATGCACTTGAACATTTGCACCGAGTAAAGTGCTCACAAGTGTAGCTCTTCTTTTGTGTTTTGCTCAATGATTTTCATGTTTAAGATGTACTGGGTGTTGAGAGGCAGCAGTCAATTTGGGACCATGCAGTGCCCTAGGAGAGTCTTGCTGCAGCGGCAGACATCCTCAGGAGCAGAGACTCTGCAGACTGAATGGTGCTGCCACACATTTGTCTCCTCCCAGTCTGCTGAGGGGTGGTGTCTCCATGGTGGAGTTCATGAGGGCAAGTGCAGAAGGAGCTGTGAATCTGCATAATCCAAAATGTGGATTGTGTGAATGTGCATAGCGCAGAAAGAGCTGGCATGCAGTGTTGAAGGGGGAACAGGGGTAGAGCTGCTGTGCATTTTTCACACAGTCAGACATAAATAAAGACCTACCTTTATTCTGCAGCGCTGCCATTGCCTTCAGAAAGCTTTGACAGCGTTATTTCGGATATTCCGTTTGGAAAGAAGTTCAGGACTACGAGTGATGCCCAGCTCCTACCAGATCTTCTCCAGAAATGGAGAGGTACGTGTGGGCTTTTGAGGTTTGATGGAAGTGCCATGATGGTTTGTGATCTGAGCATTCAGCCAGCTTCAGATCTGCTTTGTTCCATAGTCTCCAGCTCTGTAGTGTGACCCTGTGCAGGCTGTGGGGGTCTCAGCCCATTGCTTGTCCCTTGGAGGCTGTTGTGTTTTGTCTCACCAGCTCTGAGTGCCAGTGGCAGCTGCCAAGGGAGGCTCCTGCTCATGCTTTTTGCAAGGCATGATGGGGAAATGTTTCTGAGCCACACTCCAGTGTGGCAGAAAGGAGAAGGAGGAGAGGCCTACCTGGACAAAGTTAAAGCATGGCCAGGCAAATAAAGCTGTAATTCTCTTCTAGTTGAGGCCTGCTTGTATAAATTCATAGTCTTTCCTTTTCTACAGCCCAGCTTTGACCAGCCTGCCTTGGCAGGAAGGATGTCAGACTAGAAGAAGGGGCATGCATCATCCTTGTTGTCCAGGAATGCCTCACTAGCAGCCTGGGCTGGTTTTAGATGTGTCCTTTCATCTCTCACCATGTCATTTGGTGGCAGAGTTGGGCCAACTGATAGCTGGGCTGCTTCCAACAGACAGGTCAAGCCATCTTCCCCTCTACTTCTTGCCTGCAAAGAAGCCCTTTCTCTAAGACTGCTCTTCAGCAGGTGTTGATCTCACTCAGCCAGTGCAGGAATGTGGTGGGAAGGGGATGGAGAAGGTTGCATGGCTCCACAGAATGGTGTGGCCATCTTACTGTGCTTGTTTTCTGGCCTTATTTGTTCTATTGGTCCATCCTAAGTAAAATATTCCGTTAGGAATGTGGAGATGAGGAAGGGGCCATGAGAGCCCCACCAGTAAAGCTGTTCAAACTACTTGCTGTAAACTGAATCAGGACAGTATTTCTTTTTCCCTTCTTTCAAAGCCACGTGTAATGTTTGGACATTTACCTAGAAAAATTAATTGCAAACATTTATTAATTTTCTTCTGCTTCCTGAGTTTGAAAGCCATTAAGGATCAGTGGAACAGGGAAAGT
Source organism: Diglossa brunneiventris (assembly GCA_019023105.1). Classification (NCBI taxonomy): domain Eukaryota; kingdom Metazoa; phylum Chordata; class Aves; order Passeriformes; family Thraupidae; genus Diglossa; species Diglossa brunneiventris. Next base: position 155,102,272 of record CM032354.1, on the reverse strand, counting down.
TCCAAAAGGCTGTTTTTTGAAGTTTCCAAAAGGAAGGGCCAGTTTCAGCCCTTGCTGCACTGGGAGGCTGTTCCTTTGCAATCTCCAAAAACTCTGGGCTTGATGGTGCCCTTGATCCTTGAAAGAGTGCTGAGGGGAGTAAAAAATTAGTCCCTCTTCCCTGCTAACCCAATAGAAAGAACTGCTAACATCAGAAATGTTTTGGAGTCAGGACAGGGCCCTGTTCTCCCATTTAGAAAGAGGTAAGAAGATCAGGGATTTAAACTCCTCTTGGAGATAGATGCAGCTCGCTGAGTTGAGCCGTGACACACTCAGGTGTTTCACTGAATACAGGTGGCATCTGAAGTGTCAGCAGTGAGGGATCAACACCTAACCTTTCTTTTTCCTGTGATTGCCAGAGTGCTTCGAGTTGGAGGGACCCTGGTATTGCTGCTGAGCCAGGAGCTCCACAGACGTGTGGATGGTTTGACCAGGTGTGCTGGAGGTGACCCTGCTGAGGCCTCTGCTGACAGTGACAGTGGAGCACAGGCCATGGATGGTTTGACCAGGTGTGCTGGAGGTGACCCTGCTGAGGCCTCTGCTGACAGTGACAGTGGAGCACAGGCCATGGATGGTTTGACCAGGTGTGCTGGAGGTGACCCTGCTGAGGCCTCTGCTGACAGTGACAGTGGAGTGCAGGCCATGGATGGTTTGACCAGGTGTGCTGGAGATGACCCTGCTGATGGTGACTGTGGAGCAGCCCCAAGTGTGGATGGGAATTCCTCCTCCGTGGCCCAGGGGGGTGGAGAACCCGTTCTCAGCAGACATTTCGGGTCTCTGCTGCCAGAGGGTGTCTATGCCGTTGGCCTGGGCAAGACTGATGCTTTCATACACAAATACAGGAAGGTGTCTGGGACTGGGAGCTGTCCCAGTACTGGGACACTCCCTGGAGCTGGGAGCTCTCTGGCCCTGGGCTGAAGGGAACTGGAATGCTTCGGGAGCAGCAGGGCAGGGCTCAATGGGGCTCTGCTGATGCAGACACACCCACTGCCATCCCTTAGGTTGCCTCACGTTCCTGGCATGTCCTAAAGGCACTGTGCTGTTGTGTCTCTGGTTTTTAGGAGAGGTGGAATGTGACCGTGTTCACAGGAGTCCGAGGATGAGGGAAGAGATGAGGATCTGACTCCATGTTTCAGAAGGCTTGATTTATTATTTTATGATATATATTATATTAAAACTATTCTAAAAGAATAGAAGAAAGGATTTAATCAGAAGGCTAGCTAAGAATATAAAAAGAAGGAATCATAGCAAAGGCTTGTGGCTTGGACTCTCTGTCTGAGCCAGCTGACTGTGACTGGCCATTAATTAGAAACAACCACATGAGACCAATCACAGATCCACCTGTTGCATTCCACATCAGCAGATAATCATTGTTTACATTTTGTTCCTGAGGCCTCTCAGCTTCTCAGGAGGAAAAATCCTAAGGAAAGGATTTTTCATGAAAGATGTCCGTGACAGTGGAAGATGCCAGTTCTACTGTATTGGATATAGTGTGTTGTGATGTGGCAGAGTCTTCAAATCCTTGTTTAGGCAAAGCTGCTCAGTATTGGGAGGAGTTTCTGTAGGAGAGAAAGTCTTGATTTGCAGAACTGCAAACCCAGATGTGATAGCCCATGATCTTTGGGCTGTGCACTCCAGCTATTAATTTCAAAGTAGCATTTAAGCTACAGCTTTGTCTATTCTAATTATTCTTAGTGTTCAGGTTGTTTATAGGTGGAGGATAGGCGAGCCACCTGAGATGCTGAGCAGGAAGGGAGGCAGAAGGAGAAGAAGCAGCACTGACAGCTGGAGTTGCAGCCAGTCCCAGGCCCTGGGCCCCAACTCTGTTTTGTGTGTCCTGAGTCCTCCCTGCCCTGCCTCTCCCCCTCTCTCCTGCACTTTCGTGACACCTTTTTTTATCTCCTGTACCTTTTCTCTTGGCTCTTCTGTCCCATCAAAATAGGGCTTTTAGAACTGTACCAGCATTAGGAAAAGGCCCAAGGCAATACTGAAATCACTCTCTCCTTTGGGTTTTAGCATCCTTTGTACAAAGATTGAGATAGCAAAAACCAAAAATCATTGCACATTTTCTGTGAGAACTAAACATAAAGACTTCTCACTGCTTTCATAAGCCATGCAGGAACACTGGAGGCCTTTTGGGAAGGAAAAATTATGATAAAATACATTTCTGTATGTTTCTGTGTCAAGCTTTTGACTGAAGATCACCTTAAAAAGCAGAGCTGAGTTTAATAATGTTATTTTATTGACTTCAACACTGTTTCTCTCAAATGTTTTTACTGAGAAAAGTATAAAATAGGACTATATTTGCATTTTCAAACACACTTTTCTGTCCTTAAATAACTTGTAGTTGTTAATGTGTATTTTTGCAGCTGTGCAGTCTATGATAAAGACTTTCTTTTGAAATTCAGCAGCATTTTGGACTGAAGCAAACTTTGTTATTGTCCTAGGGTGACGTTATGATGCTTGTATCCCCATCCGTGTGTTGTGTTTATGCTGGATATCATGTTCTGTGCCTTCAAGACTGGCTCTGAAGAGTGAATGTTTTGTTTAGGTTTTGCTATCAGCCACTCCCCCATGGCTGGCGGGACACAGAGACAGGGCAGTACACGGGTGCTGCTTTTGCTTTTTGCTCCTGCTTTGCTCCTGCTTTGCTCCTGCTTTGCTCCTGCTTTGCTCCTGCTTTGCTCTTGCTTTTTGCTTCTGCTCATTAGTTAGTTTAGCTAAGCAGTCCAGATTTTCCCTGGACTGTTTTTCCTTTCTCTTTTTTGGACCTACTCGAACCTGCTCCGGACTGGGACCTGGCAAACACCGAGAGTTTGCACCTTGTGGCTGCAGCAGCTGCCCCAACACCGGCGGGACTGATAACAGAGTGACCACCCCCAAGAGAGACTTTCTGAATTTGTCATCTTTTTCAGAGCGGTGAAAGAGTGGTGTCATCTGGTATTGTTCCTTTGGGTGCTGGGGGGTGCTTTGCCTGTTAAATAAACAGGTTCTTCCCCTTCTCTCCAAGGAATCCTTCCCAACCCGGCTGGGGGCAGGGGCCGTGTGGGTTTGCTTTCTGGAGGGGCCCCCTTTTGGAGGTTTTCTCTCAAATTTGCCCTAAACCAGGACAAAATTTGGCACCCAGCGTGTGGGGTTCAAGAGAGAGTGGAAAAACCCTGTTTTGAGTGCATTTTGGTTGCCATTACTCTGTGTTTGTGTAAAGCAGTTAATAGCCATGCTTTTTGAATTCATAATGTCTCTTGAGGTGAAAGCTTGCATGCATTTCTGGTCCCTAGGTTTTTTTGAGATCTTAATACCTCTATGGTCCTTAGGTTTATTTTCTTATCCAGAAATAGCTTTAGTATTGTCCCTAATAGGTAGTTTTTACAGCAGAGGGGCAGTGACCAGAATAGCTCTCCTGCTGGGCTTGGTGGTAATGATTTGTAAGAAGTTTATAAACATGCTGGGGTCTGCTCCAGGTATGAATGGCTCGTGGCTATGGTTATGCACCCAGTTTGTTAGAGGAGGAGCAGGGGATGAGGCTTTTCAGCCTTTGCTTTCCTTCTTCTCCTCTGAATCTGTTGCATCACTATTGAAGAATGTTCAGTTTCCCCTGAATGTTTAAGAGACCATCTTTCTGGTATTCAGTCTGGTAAGCTTCCTCTATACAGTCTGCAGCTTCTCTAAACTGAGGGCTGAGATGTCTAGACGGGCTGATGAGACCCCTGACCCAGGAGTAGACCCAGGTGTGGAAAATCCTGAGTGGTGTGGGAAATGGGAGGATATGGGCCAAATCCTGAAGGAGTTCTCTGACCCTATAGTCTGGGACTCTCCCCATGAACAAATTCAGAACCCAGCTGAGGTGGGGAAATACCTGAAAGAGAAGTAGCAGGATGACCCTAAGGAGGAAAAGATCATTGCAGTGAGCTGGGCCCTGGCTTGTGCTTATCGCACATTGCTAGATACTGTCGGGCGGCAGAGGCAGGGGGGCAGGGAGATAAATCAGCAGCTCTTCCAGTCAGGCTACAGCCAACAGCCCAGGCTCGAAGCCAGCAGCCAAACCAGACAGTGAGCCCAAGCCAGCAGCTAAAGCAATGGCTGTTGCTACCAGCACTAGAAGTGGGAAATGCACAGACAAGACTAATCGGCCAGTGGATGATGATGGTGATGATGCAGGAGAAGGACCCTCGATGCCTCCTGACATAAAATGAGGAGTCAAAGCAGCAGGTGGAAGATCAGAAGCCAGTATTGAGTCCTTTTCCCTGAAGGACCTTCCTGGCCTAAGGAAGGATTACACTCAACGACCTGATGAATCCATAATTAGTTGGTTAGTCTGTCTTTGGGATGCTGCAGGTGAGGCTACATTTCTGTTTAATAAACAGTTTTTTTCCTTTTCTCCAAGGAGGTATTTTCTCCCAGACCAGTTGGGAGGAAGGGCCAATTGAATCTGCTTTCCTAGAGGAGACCCTTTGGGGATTCTCTCCAAAATCTGCCCTGAACCACGACACCATGGAATCCCTCATGGCTGGGTTCAGAGCAAACTCAGATTCGCTCTTCTAAAACCCAGGGTCCTTGTCCCCTTCAGCGTGCTCAGCACGACCTTGAACTCCACGGTGCTGTGCAACTGGAGCAGCAGGACAGGGACCTTCGCAGCCTGAGCTGCCCTTGTTCCTCTCTGTCCCTGCACAGAACACAGTGGGGGGGGAGAACAGCAGCAGGGCCCTGCGCGTCCCCGGGCTTGGGTTTTGTGTTGCTTCAGCTCCACGGAGACGTGGGTCAAGTGAAAAACCCAAACTGTTTATTAAGGGAAAGCGAAGCAAAGGGGTGAGCAGGGAGACAAAAAAGGGGAGTGGGCAGGGCCTGAGGGCTGCAGGGAGGGAGCTGCCCACAGGGAGAGAGAGAGATGGCAGGAGCTCCTGGAGCTTCCCACAGGCTCAGCTCTGAGCAGGAAGAGCTGTGCCTGGAGCTCCAGCTGGTCCGTCCTGCTCTGCAGGTGCTCCCATCCTCAGTGGGAGCTGGAAATCGCCGATGGACGCCAGTGCATCTGATCCAGCAGACGAATGAAGTCCTGCAGATCTTCTCTCAAAGGTCAGCTGAATCAGTATGCTGAGGCAGGATGGGCTCTCATCTTCCCTCAGGGCTTGAAGAGCTGGAAGAGAGAGGAACAGAGCCACGCTTAGAGGCCAGATTGAGGGAATCCAAGGAAAGCCTCCTCCCAGGGCCATCCCAGCCAGCTCTTGCCATGGCTTGGGCCAGAAGGTGCTGGCCACAGATCCCCCACGTGTCCCTGGCAGCTCTCCGGGCTCTGACCCCGCCGCCCCTGGTCTGCACACGGAGCAGAGCCCTCGGCAGCCCGGGCACGGATTGTAGCTCCAGGGCTGGGATGTGCAGCTGCCCCCGGCGGTGCTCGCTGCCACGCAGCTGCCCTGACTCACCCTCGCTGAGGATCTAAGCCTGAGTGGCTGGCTGCCTGCTGAAATTCCGCAATACGCAGGATGCCTCCCAGACCCAAGGTGGCACCAGCGCCAACTCAGGCTGGTTTGACAGTGCCATGTGCCTCCTGCAATCTGCCCTCAGGAACCTGGGATGGTGAGTTTTGTTTCCCAGCGTTTTTGTTCAGGG
>CM032354.1:155083860-155096529 GCA_019023105.1 Diglossa brunneiventris | reverse complement strand
ACAGGCACGTGGCGGTGTTTGAGGGTCCCCAGGATGAGGAAAGAGATGAGAATCTTGACTCCATGTTTCAGAAGGCTGATTTATTATTTTATTATATATATATATTAAAAGAAAATTATACATTAAAACTATACTAAAGTGTCCTAGGGTGACATTATGATGCTTGTATCCCCATTCATGTGTTCTGTTTATGCTGGATATTATGTTCTGTGCCTTCAAGACTGGCTCTGAAGAGTGAATGTTTTGCTTTGGTTTTGCTATCAGCCGCTCCCCCACGGCTGGCGGGACACAGACAGGGCAGTACATAGTGCTGCTTTTGCTTTTTGCTTGGCTTTTTGCTTTGCTCTCGCTCTTCCTTCTGCTTTGCTCCTGCTTTGCTCTTGCTTTTTGCTTCTGCTCATTAGTTAGTTTAGCTAAGCAGTCCAAATTTTTCCTGGACTGTTTCTCCTTTCCCTTTTTTTGGACCTACTCGAACCTACTCCGGACTGGGACCTGGGAAACACTGAGAGGTTGCACCTTGTGTCCTGCAGCAGCTACCCCAGCGCCAGAGGGACTGATAACAGAGCGACCACTCCCAGGAGAGGCTTTCTGAATTTGTCATCTTTTTCAGAGCAGTGAAAGAGTGGTGTCATTTGGTATTGTTCATTTTGTGTGCTGGGGGGTGCTGTGCCTGTTAAATAAATACCTTCTTTCCACTTCTCTCAGAGGAATTCTTCCCGAACCAGTTGGGGGGAGGGGCCGTGTGGGTTTGCTTTCTGAAAGGGGCCCCCTTTTGGAGGTTTTCTCCCAAATTTGCTCTAAACCAGGACAAAATTTGGCACCCAATGCATGGGGCTCCAGAGAGAGTGGAAAAAACCCTGTTTTGAGTGCATTTTGGTTGCCATTACTCTGTGTTGGTACAAAGCAGTTAATAGCCATGCTTTTTGAATTCATAATGTCTCTTGGGGTGAAGGCTTGCATGCATTTCTGGTCCCTAGCGTTTTTTGAGATCTCAGTACCTCTATGGTCCCTAGGTTTATTTTCTTATCCAGAAATAGCTCTAGTATTGTCCCTAATATGTAGTTTTTACAGCAGAGGGGCAGTGACCAGAATAGCTATCCTGCTGGGCTTGGTGGTAATGATTTGTAAGAAGTTTATAAACATGCTGGGGTCCATTCCAGGTATGAATGGTTCATGGCTATGGTTATGCATCCATCTTGTTAGAGGAGGAGCAGGGGATGAGGCTTTTCAGCCTTTGCTTTCCTTCTTCTCCTTTGAATCTGTTACATCACTATTGGAGAATGTTCAGTTTCCCCTGAATGTTAAAAAGACCATCTTTCTGGTATTTAATCTGGTAAGCTTCCTCTATACAGTCTGCAGCTTCTCTAGAATGAGGGCTGAGATTTCTAGAGGGGCTGATGAGACCCCTGACCCAGGAGTAGACCCAGGTGTGGAAAATCTTGAGTTGTGTAGGAAATGGGAAGATATGGGCCAAATCCTGAAGGAATTCTCTGACCCTATACTCTGGGACTTCCCCCATGAACAAATCCATAACCCAGCTGAGGTGGGGAAATACCTGAAAGAGAAGTACCAGAATGACACTAAGGAGAAAAAGATCATTGCAGTGAGCTGGGCCTTGGCATATGCTTATCGCACATTGCTAGATACTCTACGGCAGCAGACAGAAGCAGGGGGGCAGGGAGATAAATCAGCAGCTCTCCCAGCCACTCAGGCTACAGCCAACACCCCAGGCTCAAAGCCAGCAGCCAAACTAGATAGTAAGCCTAAGCCAGCAGCTAAACCAGACAACAAGCCTCAACCAATGGCTGTTGCTACCAGCACTAGAAGTGGAAAATGCACGGACAAGACCAATCGACCAGTGGATGATGATGATGATGATGCAGGAGAAGGACCCTCAATGCCTCCTGACATAAAATCTGGAGTCAAAGCAACAGGTGCAAGATCAGAAGCCAATACTGACTCCTTTTCCCTGAAGGACCTTTGTGACCTAGGGAAGGATTACACTCGACAACCTGATGAATCCATAATTAGTTGGTTAATCCATCTTTGGGATGCTGCAGGCGAAGCTACAATTCTGGACGGCACTGAAGTGAGGCATTTGGGATCCCTGTCACATGATCCTGTCATTGACCAAGGAATGATGAGGGGGGCTAATCCTCACAGCCTCTGGGCACAGGTCTTAGAAAGTGTAGCACAAAGATACCTGTGTGCAGATGATCTTTATATGCAGCAAACACAGTGGAAGACCATAGAGCAAAGGATCCAACGCCTGAGAGAAATGGCAGTGGCGGAGATTATCTTCTCAGATGACGTAACAACTAGGAACCCAGACTTGGTACCATGCATGTCTGTGATGCAGTGAAAACTTATATGACTTGGGCCACATGAATATGCTTCTGCTTTAGCCATAATGAAGAGGGATGAGAGGGATGAGACCGTGTATGATATGGCAAAGAAGCTCCAAGCATATGCAGATGCTGTACATGGCCCAACACATGCCAGAATCGCAGCAGTAGAAACACGTCTGCAGAAATTAGAGGACAAGATAGAGGAGAATCACAAGAAGCTCAGAGAGGAGATTAAAGAAGACCTTCTCCAAATCTCTGCAGTACAGATCAGAGGTTCTGGTACCCAACGCAGATGTTCTCCAGACGGAGAGAGAAGGTACACCCCACAAGCTGAGCTGTGGTTCTTCCTGTGTGATTGCAGAGAAAACATGAGGAGATGGGATGGAAAATCTACTGCTGCTCTGGCACAACGGGTACGTGAATTGAAGGAAGACAGGGCTCAGAGAGGAAGTTCCACCAAAAGGAAAGCAGCTCCAGTTGCCCATAGCCGAACTGCCAGGTATGATGATGATGATGACATGTCCGATCCCCTTGAAGGAACCTCCAAGACATATGCCCAAGGAAAGAAGGATAACCAGGCTTAGAGGGGCCCTGCCTCTAGCCAGGTAGAGGCTAGGGAAAATCGTGTTTTCTGGACTGTGTGGATTTGTTGGCCTGGCACATCTGAACCAGAAGAGTATAAAGCTTTGGTCGATACACATAAATCCCATCGAAACGTGGGGACAGAGTCTGTTTCTATTGCTGGTGTGACAGGGGGCTCACGGGATTTCACTTTGGTGGAAGCTGATGTGAGCTTGACTGGAAATGAGTGGAAGAAGCATCCTATTATGACTGGCCCAGAGGCCCCATGTATTTTGGGCATAGATTACCTCTGAAGTGGGTATTTCAAAGACCCAAAAGGATTCAGGTGGGCATTTGGGATAGCAGCTGTAGTGACAGAGGGCATCCAGAAATTGAACACCTTGCCTGGACTGTACGAGAATCCATCTACAGTAGGACTTCTGAAGGGAGAAGGGCAACAGGTGCCAATTGCCACTTCCACAGTGCATCGTTGACAGTATAGAGCCACTCGAGATGCTGTGATTCCCATCTATAAGATGATCGGAGAGCTGGAGAGCCAAGGGGTGGTCAGCAAGACCCATTCACACTTCAACAGCCCCATTTGGCCTGTGCGTAAATCTGAAGGAAAATGGAGATTGACTGTGGACTATCGTGCATTGAATGAAGTGACTCCACCACTGAGCGCTGCTGTGCCAGATATATTAGAGCTCCAGAACGAGCTGGAGTCCAAGGCAGCAAAGTGATATGACACTATCGATATTGCCAATGCATTTTTCTCCATTCCTCTGGCAGAAGAATGCAGGCCTCAGTTTGCTTTCACGTGGAGGGGCGTGCAGTATACCTAGAACCGACTGCCCCCGGGGTGGAAGCACAGTCCCACCATCTGCCATGGACTGATCCAGACTGCACTGGAAAAGGGTGAGGCTCCAGAATACCTACAGTATATTGATGACATCATTGTGTAGGGGAACACAGCCGCAGAAGTGTTTGAGAAAGGAGAGAAAATCATCCAAATCTTCCTGGAAGCTGGTTTCGCCATCAAAAAGAGCAAAGTCAAGGGACCAGCTCATGAGATTCAGTTCCTAGGAGTAAAGTGGCAAGATGGACAGTGTCAGATTCCTACAGATGTCATCAATAAGATCACAGCTATGTCTCCACCAACCAATAAGAAGGAGACACAGGCTTTCCTAGGTGCCATAGGCTTTTAGAGAATGCATATTCCCGAGTACAGTCAGATTGTGAGCCCTCTTTACCTGGTCACCTGCAAGAAGAACAGTTTCCACTGGGGCCCTGAGCAGCAACAAGCCTTTACCCAGATTAAGCAGGAGATCATTCATGCAGTAGCCCTTGGCCCAGTCAGGACGGGACCAGAGGTGAAGAACATGCTCTACTCTGCAGCCGGGAGCCATGGTTTGTGCTGGAGCCTTTGGCAGAAGGTGCCTGGGGAGACTCGGGGTCGACCACTGGCATTTTGGAGTCGAAGTTATAGAGGCTCTGAAGCCAACTACACTCCAACAGAGAAAGAATTCTTGGCTGCCTATGAAGGAGTCCAAGCTGCCTCAGAGGTGATTGGCACAGAAGCGCAACTCCTCCTGGCACCCCAACTACCGGTGCTGGAGTGGATGTTCAAAGGCAAGGTTCCTTCCACCCACCATGCCACCAGTGCTACATGGAGCAAGTGTTTTGCTCTTACCACACAGCACGTCCATATAGGTAAACTCAATCGCCCTGGGATTTTGGAGGTAATTACAAATTGGCTCGAAGGTGAAAACTTTGGTCTCACAGATGAAGAACAAAAACCAGTGACACGGGCTGAAGAAGCTCCTCCATATAACCAACTGCCAGCAGAGGAAACACGCTACGCTCTTTTCACTGACGGTTCCTGTTGCATCGTAGGAATGAATTGGAAATGGAAAGCAGCTGTATGGAGCCCCACACGACAGGTCGCAGAGGCCACTGAAGGAGAAGGTAGATCAAGCCAACTTGCGGAAGTCAAAGCCGTTCAATGGCCCCGGACATTGCCAAAAGAGAAGAAGTGGTCAAAGCTCTACCTCTACACTGATTCATGGATGGTAGCCAATGCTCTGTGGGGATGGCAGGAGAGGTGGAAAGAGGCTAACTGGCAGCATAGAAGAAAACCAATTTGGGCTGCTGAAGAGTGGAAAGACATTGCTACCAGGGTAGGGAGGCTACCTGTGAAGGTCCGCTGTAGCATCCCATGAGCTCTCCCCCCTTGGTCAATCCCCAAGCCCTCAGCCTTGGAAACATTAACTACTTACCATAGAGTCATCCCTCCCAAAGGGAAAAACAGTCTCCCCAGTGGACTTGGTGTCACAACTTCCTCGGGTTTCTCCTTCCCCTGTTACTAGCTTGGTACCCCTGGTGGTCACTCCTCTACCCCTGGAGACCAGGCCCCTCTGCCCACCCCTTAGCTCTGCCCCCCACCCCTTCCCCTTTATAAGCTGCCCGCTCCACGTGATTCATTCTCTTTTTCCTGGGTTTGTCCTTTGGCCACTGTGTTACTCTGTTGGAATAAAACCTTGCAAAAGAGCCTTTCTTGCCTCTATCGCTGAGCCAGCTGTGGTAAGTCTTGAGTGGAGGTTTGACTGCATTGCCTGGATGTTAACTCAACCTGCCTTTCGACAGGAGAGGCTTGCAGGGGACAAGAGATAGGCAGCAGTGCTTACCACTTTAACACCCGTATTTTTAGTATGCCATGTAGATGCCCATGTCCCCAAGAGTAGAGCTGATGAGGAGCACCAAAACAATGAGCAGGTAGACCAGGCTTCAAAGATAGGGGTGTCAAAGATAGACCTAGATTGGGAACACAAGGGAAAGTTTTTCCTAGCTCGATGGGCTCATGATGCCTCAGGCCATCAGGGTAGAGATGCCACCTACAAGTGGGCATGAGAACGAAGGGTGGATTTAACCATGGACAGCATTTCTCAGGTTATTCACGTTTGTGAGATGTGTGCTGCCATCAAACAGGCCAAGTGAGTGAAGCCCCTATGGTATGGTGGGCGGTGGTCCAAGTAGAAGTATGGGGAGGCCTGGCAGATTGACTACATCACACTGCCCCTGACACGCCAAGGCAAGCGCTACATGCTCACAATGGTAGAAGCCACCACGGGATGGTAGAAACCTACTGTGTCTCATGCTACTCCCCATAACACCATCCTGGGCCTTGAAAAGCAGGTCCTTTGGAGGCATGGTACCCCTGAGACGATTGAGTCAGACAATGGGACTCATTTCAAGGACAGCCTTATCAACACCTGGGCTAGGGAACATGGCATTGAGTGGGTTTACCATATCCCCTACCATGCACCAGCTGCAGGCAAAGTGGAGAGGTACAATGGACTACTAAAAACCCAGTTGAAAGCTTTGGGTGGGGGGATCTTTCAAAAATTGGGAGCAGCATTTAGCAAAGGCCACCTGGTTAGTTAACACCCGAGGTTCCACCTGCCTAATCTGAGTCCCTGAATCTAATAGATGGAGATAAAGTCCCAGTGGTACATGTCAGAGGTTTGTTAGGGAAGACCGTGTGGATCAATTCTGCCTGGAGTACAGACAAACCCATTTGTGGGGTTGTCTTTGCTCAGGGGACCAGGTTGCACATGGTGGATAATGCAGAGAGATGGAACAACACGATGTATACCTCAGGGAGATCTGATTGTGGGGTGAGAATCATATGCAAATATCACTTTTTGATGGATGTTACTGCCATTGTCTGTACATTAAACCACACTGACATGAGATAGAAGGAAATGTGTAAGTGCTGAAGGTCTGAGCAAGTAAAAGATGGAGTTTTGAGTGAGTAAAATAACAGTGGGGAATCCTGCAGCTCTAGTCTGGGGCCCAGATTCAGTGGTTCAGTGTGGGGATGCCACAGTGGTGTGATGGGTATTGCTTGTAATTTTTGGCTGGAATAGATGGAAGTTTTTACATTAATAAAGTGCATGATGTTTGGTAGTAAGTTGACGATATGGGGATAAGGGGTGGAATGTCCTAGGGTGATGTTATGATGCTTGTATCCCTAATCGTCTGTTCTGTTTATGCTGGATATTATATTCTGTGCCTTCAAAGCTGGTTCTGGGAGTGAAGGCGGGGAGAAGAAAAAGCAAGGAGTTTTTTATCAGAGACTGCACTCACTTCTTTAAAAGCAGCACTCCTCCACATTCTGCCCTGGGACTGTGTTTTCTGGGCACGGACAGAGAAGAACTGTGTACTCCTTTGCTTTTTAGTTAGTTTAGCTAGCTGAGGCAGAGAAGTTTTCCCTGGACTGTTTTTTTTCCTTTCCCTTTTCTTGGAACCGTTCAAACCTGCTCCGGACTGGGACCCAGGGGGAGCACCAAGAGCTCGCACTTTGTGGCCTACCAGAGCCTACTCTGGGCAGCAGCCTTTCCCAGTGCCAGGACTGATAACAGAGCAACCACCCACAGGAGAGACTTTATGAATTTGTCATCTCTTCAGAGTGGTGAATGAGTTTTGTCATCTGGTATTGTTCATTTTTTGTGCTGGAAAGTGCTTTGCCTGTTAAATAAACAGTTTTTTTCCACTTCTCTCTGAGGAAATTTTTCCCGAAACGGTTGGGGGGAGGGTCCGTGCGGGTTTGCTTTCTGGAGGGGCCCCTTTTTGGAGGTTTTCTCCCAAATTTGCCCTAAACCAGGACACTGATTTACAAACCCTCACATATTGTTGTATCGCTTTTCATAGGATATATATTATTTTTCTAAGTACTATTACTAAGAGGTTTTAAAAATATATTAAAGGCACTCTTCCAATTAAAGCCTGGGCCCTGGCCAAGTCCTAGCCTTAACTAGTAGAGAAATATACCAATAAACCCATGTGTTTTCTATACCAAAACTGAACTCAAGTCATTCTGACTTGTGAAATTTGGACCTATAATAGCTAAACCTCCTTTTGAAGTGAACTTGTAAATCTTACCAGGGAATAATTTTCCAAGCCCTCACTTTAAAAATGAAGCTTGCCAATTACTACAGACTCTGAGTAACTGTACAGTATTTAAGAAATTGATAATGCATTGTTTTAAATCACCATTCTATTTTTCATGTACTACTAATTGTATATATTATTGGATTTATTTTTATTTAGTATAAGTTTCTTGTTTTGTCACATGTTGTTTTGCTTTTATGTTCCTTTCATGTTCATAACAAAACCACACGTAATTTAAAAAAAATTAGGGGGGAAAATAGCTCCTTCAGACCTTTAAACAAATATTTACACTAAATATCTTTGAAAGCAAATCAAATCAAATCAAATTGGACCCCTTACCTTCCTGAAGCACCCTTGGAACCCCAAGAATTTGAGCCCCTAGGTTCTCTGAATTTGGATTTTTGTGTTAATTTTTAATACACAGAAAGAAATCAGTCTAAAGCTTGGGATGTTTCTCCCTATCACCCTGTGTATAAGAATCAAACCTTTTGGTGCAATTATACTTCTGGCAGCCTTTCTAAATCCAGGAATGCCCTTCTGTGGCTGCCATCAGGAATGTTTTTAGTTTATAAAGATCAAGTCTGAGCTTTTAGTGGCTGGAGTTCTTAGCTAAAAGATTCTTTTTAGGCTGAGTATGCATGTGATAATTTTGATAATGATTGTACTCATCATGATACCTTGCTTGTTTCAATGTGTGCAGAGATTAATTAATAAGGCCATTAAAGGAGTGTTTTGGTTGAAAAGAAAAGGAGGAGATATTCGGACACACAAGACAGATTATGTAATTCGGCCTCCTGCTGGGTTCAGGTTTGCCCCCAAGCAGGCTGCACGGGTCCAGATAGCTCAGTCCTCTTACAGGACAGACTGCCCGAATACACAAGCAGCTCTCAGCCGCTGGCAACACTAGCAAGCTTAAGTGATATCAGCTCTTTAGTGATCATCAGCTCATTGTGATTTCAGCTCTTAGCTTGCTAGGTGCCGCAGGCAGGCAGATGCAGGGGAGAGAGGAGAAGGCTGTTTGGAGTTCCACAGCGGTGTCTTGATTGTGTTGTCTGAGAAGGGTTCCAGTGACAGCTCTTCTAACCAGAATAGGCTAAAACAGCCCATTATATAGGATACAGGAGGATCAGAAATTGTCCAATAGCAGGGGTTAAGGAAAAGTGACCTATAGGCTTACAGAGAGATAAGCAGGGGTCCAAAGGCAGAAGAGAGGGGCTTCTAGCTATTCACCATGACTTGGCATTTCCTATCTTTAGGCCTCTGCTCGCCACAGGGCCCTTGCAGGGCCTGTGCCTGCTACAATGATGGACTTTAGACCTGGTTAGCATTAGAGATTTGATAATCAGGGTGTCTTGGCGAGAGCAAACAGCTTTGAAGATTGCAAAAAAATTAAATCAGCTGACACAAGAAAAGAAAATTACATCAAAACTTCTGCAAGCAAGATATGTTGTAAAATGTATGTTTGTTTATGTTATGATTAACACAATCATTGTAGTAAAACATTACTAGCCTTCCTAAAATAGTATATAAGATAGGTATTCCACACTAAGGTTAGATTCTTTTGACCATCTGACAGCTTCCTCATCTCTCTCATCATCACCAATATATAAGCACCTTGTAACTTTGACCTAAGTTATATAGGCATCATCCTGCAGAAAGAAAGAAGTCCCGCTGCAGGTTCTGGCCTGACCAAGTTTCCAGCTGCCCAGCTGCCATCAGAGCGTTCCACTTGTTGGTAAACTGTTATTTTTCTTACTTACATTTACTCATTGCTTGGTTGATATGCTCTGCAATAACAGCTTATGGAATGTCCTTGTTGAGGCGGTCACGACACAAAGCAGAGACCACAAGCAGTCTCAGATGGCAACTCTTTATTATCGAACATGGCTGACCTTTTATACACTTTCTAATTGTTTATAGCTCTTCTACCCTAACTATTGGCCACAATAAATCAACATAACACTATTGGTGAAAAGTTACAGTGACTTCAGCTAACTTTCTAAAAATACTTCGTCCAGCTGCAAAGGTCTCTTCTTATCTTTCTTCAATTCCTTACTTCTCTTGGTCTCCTTGGTTACAGCCTTGGAGAGAGATCCTTATCAGCTTCTTCTTGCTTCTCAGCTTCTTCTCACTCCTTTAGCTAACAGGCCCGCTGTTAGCCGCTTCCACAATTCCTCCTTTTTGTTTTTGAACTGTAAACACAGCTGCTATGGATTTTTGCAGGGCCCTTTGCAAAAATCCAAGCAGACAGGGGAAACACAAACCAACAATCACAACAATCAGCAAAATTAACATTCCCATTCTTAATACAATCGTTCCTGTCCTTCATCCATCTATAAATGCTTTAAATTTCTTAACTACTTTATCCTTAAAACTGATTAAATATATGTCCTGATATATGGCCTTAGCCAGTGTCATCTGCACGTTCTGCTTCAGCTGCAGAACCATCCATCCTGTCCCTTCCTGTGTGCTCCAGATAAGGTTTAACACAGCGAGCAGGAACCCATTGAGGACTATTATCTGTCAAAACACAAGCATAACCCCTCCCCCAGGTTATTAGTTCCACTGGACCAGACCACATACCAGTAATTAAATCCTTGACCCATACCTTGACATTTCTATGGAAATCTGGTTGCTTAGAATTCAAAGAGGAAAAATGGTAAAAGACTGGAGATAACTGTGAGTCAGGTAGGGGACGCAAAATGTTTAACACATAAACAGCTTTATCTAATCTCACTTGAGGTGACTCCTGTTGCATTGATTGCTTGGTGCGGGGACATGTGGAATGCCTGTTGAATGCTCAATGCCCCAAGCACAAAAGAATGCTTGCATTTTCTGCTAAGTATATGCTGGACCATTATCTGTTCAGTGACACGGAACACCTAGGATAGAAAAGGCATGATAAAAATGAATAGCATCACAAGTTTTTTTCTCCTGTGAATGCTGAAGCAACCATTGCATGAGAAAAGGTATCAACTGTGACATGAACATACTTAAAGCAACCAAATTCTGGCATTTTAGTAACATCAGTTTGCCATTCCTCTAAAGCGGAAAAACCCCTAGGGTTAGTACCATAATACTGAGTGACATGAGTACAATGGCTGACAAACCACCTGTTGTAGCACCACCCAACCCCAGAAGTTCAAAACTTGCATGAATGAGAGGTCACGATTGAGGCCAACAAAGTCGTGAGAGTATTGTGACATCTGATCCAGTGTCAATCAAACCTGTTACTGATATAGTTCCTGGATGACATCCACTGGCGGTGAGAATGCATGTCTTTTCTGGATGGTTCTCCGTTACTTTCTCAGTCCAGAACACTTGAGGTACTCCTGTCGATCCAAAACTTCCTGTGCCGCGACTTCGGTCCACTGTATTCGGAACAGAACTCACAAAAGGTACAATATGAGCAATGCAAGTCCCTTTCTGAATAGTGACAGGAGGGTCATCAATGGATACCATAGCATAAATCTGTC
Source organism: Diglossa brunneiventris (assembly GCA_019023105.1). NCBI lineage: Eukaryota > Metazoa > Chordata > Aves > Passeriformes > Thraupidae > Diglossa > Diglossa brunneiventris. The sequence continues at coordinate 155,085,191 of CM032354.1, read as the reverse complement.
CTAAATAATCAGCATAAATAAGTCCTAGATGCACATGAATACCTCTAAGTGTAGTACTTGATCTTCCTATCAAAAACACACTCAATCCCCGTCCTATTGGACCATAGGCATCGAGGGGCACTTTACATATTTCTTTTGTTAGAATGGTTACTGTGTCAACAGTGGGTATATCAATCCCTGCGGAACCACTTGTGGCCCCTAAGTATTGTTCGCAAAAGGGTAGCTTTGCAGTGCTGGGAAGGCCCGTATTTGCTGCTGTTGTGGTTGGGGTATTTGTTTCCCCACGTGCCCCTTCGTGCTCTTCTTTGGGTTTCCCTGCAATAGCTGACCATTTGCATGATATTTACTCCTGCATTGTTTAGCATAGTGCCCAAATTTAGCACAACGATTGCACACATCACTGCTTGCACTTGACTTAGATGTTATTTTCCAGGTATTACACTGTGACCTCACATGCCCTTGTTGTCCACAATTATGACATTTCACTGAAGGTCTTAACACTGCAGCAAGACCTGCCATTTTATGCTCGACTGAACCTACTTTCGAGCAAGCAGTAACCATTTCAGGCAATGTGGGTTCCCCAGGTAAAGTGTCAATAATCTTTCTGCAGTCTGGGTTTGCATTTTCTTTAACCAATTGTATACACAATTTATGTCTCAAAGATTCATCATCTATCTGTTTCTCAATAGCTGCAGCAAGTTTTTCCACAAATTGCAAAAATGGTTCTCTCATCCCTTGTTGTATAGTAACATATCTCTGTTTTGGAGCTGCCATTTCCATTGTTTTAATTAAAGCACTCATACCCATTTGCTGAGCTTCCACCAAAATTGAAGGATCCCACCTTGCCTGTAAATCTGGGTTAGCAAAAGGCCCAGTGCCCAGTAAGGCATCAACATTCACAGCATGGTGAGGGTCGTGCTGAGGCAACTGCATATTTGTTAAAGCTGTGCGCTCAGTCACTTGCCTCCAAGTGTCTTGAAATACACTGTATTGTACTGGCTGGAATAAATTTGTAGCAAGATGCATGATGTCATAAGGTGCAAGCAGATCTGCATTAATTACACATATTAATTGCATTACCTCTGAGGAATTAATACCATACTGAGCCACTTTCGATTGGAGGTGTTGCACAACCCTCCAGGCAAAGACGTGATGACTATCATCCTGCCCTGTTCCAGGAGCTGCTTTAAAAACTGGAAAAGCCATAGGGTTATCACAAGCAACATTTGCATTGGCACTGTTCTCCTGAGGTACTCTTGGAGCACCTAATCTTTCTATGATGTCCCAATTCTTTTCTTCAACTGCTTTCCTCCTAACAAATTCCCAAAACT
>CM032354.1:155061531-155083760 GCA_019023105.1 Diglossa brunneiventris | reverse complement strand
ATTTTGGGGAAATTTGGATGAAATTTGAGAATTTGGGGGGAAAATTGGGAATTTTTGAGAATTTTGAGAACAATTTGGGGGAAATTGGGATATTTGGGTGAAATTTGAGAGTTTTGGGGGAAAATTGGGGGAATTTTGGGATATTTGGGTAAATTTGGGAATTTTTGAGAATCTTGGGGGACATTTGGGTGTAATATGAGAATTTGGGGGGAAATTGGGATATTTGGGTGAAATTTGAGAGTTTTGGGGAAATTTGGGGAAAATTTGGAGAAATTTGAGATTTTGGGGGAAATTGGGATATTTGGCAAAATTTTGTGGATTTTTTGAGAATTTTGGGGGAAATTGGGAAATTTGGGGAAAAAATTGGGGGAATTTAGGGATATTTGAGTAAAATTTAAGAATCTGGAAGAAAATTGGGAATTTTTGAGAATTTTGGGAACAATTTGGAAGAAATTTGGGATATTTGAGGGAAATTTGGGGGAATTTTTGGATATTTGGGGAAATTTGGGAATTTTTGAGAATTTTGGGGGAACATTTGGGTAGAAATTGGGGAATTGAGATATTTGAGGAAAAACGTGGGATTTTGGGGTGCCAGGGCAGATTTTGGGGTGCAGTTTCAGATTTTGGGGTGCCAGGGCAGATTTTGGGGTGCAGTTTCAGATTTTGGGGTGCAGGTGCAGATTTTGGGGTGCAGTTTCAGATTTTGGGGTGCCAGGGCAGATTTTGGGGTGCAGTTGCAGATTTTGGGGTGCAGTTGCAGATTTTGGGGTGCCAGGGCAGATTTTGGGGTGCAGGTGCAGATTTTGGGGCGCAGTTGCAGATTTTGGGGCGCCAGGTGCAGATTTTGGGGTCCCAGGGCAGATTTTGGGGGTCCCAGGGCAGATTTTGGGGTCCCAGGGCCGATTTTTTGGGTGCAGGTGCAGATTTGGGTGCCAGGGCAGATTTTGGGGTGCAGATTCAGATTTTGGGGTGCAGTTGCAGATTTTGGGGTGCAGTTGCAGATTTTGGGGTGCAGGTGCAGATTTTGGGGCGCAGTTGCAGATTTTGGGGCGCCAGGTGCAGATTTTGGGGTGCCAGGGCAGATTTTGGGGTGCCAGGGCAGATTTTGGGGTGCAGGTGCAGATTTTGGGGTGCAGTTACAGATTTTGGGGTGCAGTTACAGATTTTGGGGTGCCCGGGCAGATTTTGGGGTGCACTTTCCGATTTTGGGGCGCAGTTGCTGATTTTGGGGTGCCAGGGCAGATTTTGGGGTGCAGGTGCAGATTTTGGGGTGCAGGTGCAGATTTTGGGGTGCCAGGGCAGATTTTGGGGTGAAGTTTCCGATTTTGGGTGCAGTTGCAGATTTTGGGGCGCAGTTGCAGATTTTGGGGTGAAGTTTCTGATTTTGGGGTGCAGTTGCAGATTTTGGGGTGCGGTTGCAGATTTTGGGGCGCAGTTGCAGATTTTGGGGTGAAGTTTCTGATTTTGGGGTGCAGTTGCAGATTTTGGGGTGCGGTTGCAGATTTTGGGGTGCCAGGGCAGATTTTGGGGTGCAGTTTCAGATTTTGGGGTGCCAGGGCAGATTTTGGGGTGCAGTTTCAGATTTTGGGGTGCAGTTCCAGATTTTGGGGCGCAGTTTCAGATTTTGGGGTGCCAGGGCAGATTTTGGGGCGCAGTTGCAGATTTTGGGGTGCCAGGTGCAGATTTTGGGGTGCAGTTTCAGATTTTGGGGTGCCAGGGCAGATTTTGGGGTGCAGGTGCAGATTTTGGGGTGCCAGGGCAGATTTTGGGGTGCCCGGGCAGATTTTGGGGTGCAGTTGCAGATTTTGGGGTGCAGTTGCAGATTTTGGGGTGCCAGGGCAGATTTTGGGGTGCAGTTTCAGATTTTGGGGTGCCAGGGCAGATTTTGGGGTGCAGTTGCAGATTTTGGGGTGCAGGTGCAGATTTTGGGGTGCCAGGGCAGATTTTGGGGTGCAGTTGCAGATTTTGGGGTGCAGGTGCAGATTTTGGGGTGCCAGGGCAGATTTTGGGGTGCCAGGGCAGATTTTGGGGTGCAGGTGCAGATTTTGGGGTGCAGGTGCAGATTTTGGGGTGCCAGGGCAGATTTTGGGGTGCAGTTGCAGATTTTGGGGTGCCAGGGCAGATTTTGGGGTGCAGTTGCAGATTTTGGGGTGCCAGGGCAGATTTTGGGGTGCAGTTTCAGATTTTGGGGTGCCAGGGCAGATTTTGGGGCGCAGTTGCAGATTTTGGGGTGCAGGTGCAGATTTTGGGGTGCCAGGGCAGATTTTGGGGTGCAGGTGCAGATTTTGGGGCGCAGTTGCAGATTTTGGGGTGCAGGTGCAGATTTTGGGGTGCCAGGGCAGATTTTGGGGTGCCAGGGCAGATTTTGGGGCGCAGTTGCAGATTTTGGGGTGCCAGGGCAGATTTGGGGCGCAGTTGCAGATTTTGGGGTGCAGTTTCCGATTTGGGGTGCCAGGGCAGATTTTGGGGTGCAGGTGCAGATTTTGGGGCGCTCACTCCGCGTTTCCTCCGGAGCCTCGGCGATGTCGGCCTGGAAGGGAAAAAATCCCAAAAAATGAAAAAAAATTGGGAATCGGCCCAAAGTGGGGGCAGGGAAAGGATTTGGGTTTTTGGGGGGATCTGGGGTTTTTTGGGGGGATTTTTTGGGTTTTGGTGGTTTTTGGGGATTTTTGGGATTTTTTGGGGATTTTTTGGGGATTTTTGGGGCTGGGATTTTTTGAGATTTGGGGTTTTTTGGGGTTTTTTGGGTTTTTTTGGGGGGGTTTTTGGGGTGTTTTTGGGGTTTTTTTTGGGTTTTGGGGTTTTTTGGTTTTCTTTTGGTTTTTTGGGGTTTTTTTGTGGGTTTATTGGGTGTTTTGGGGGGTTTTTTGGGGTTTGGGGGGCTTTTTGGTTTTTTTTTTGTTTTGTTTTTTGGGGGTTTTGGGGTTTTTTTGGAATTTTTGGAGTTTTTTGGGGTTTTTTTGGGTTTTTTTGTTTTTTTGGGGGGTTTTGGGTTTTTTTTGGGGTTTTTGGGGTTTTTGGGGATTTTTGGGATTTTGGGGGGATTTTTTGGGAGTTTTGGGGGCTGGGATTTTGGGGATTTGGGATTTTTGGGGGATTTGGGGTTTTGGGGATTTGGGGATTTTTGGGGGGGATTTGGGGCTGGGATTTTTTGGCTATTTAGGGTCTTTTGGGGGATTTTTGGGGGGATTTTTTGGGGGATTTGGGGATTTTGGGGATTTTTTGGGGCTGGGATTTTTGGGGATTTGGGGATTTTGGGATTTTTGGGGGGATTGGGGGGTTTTTAGGGGGATTTGGGGTTTTGGGGAATTTTTGGGGATTTGGGGTTTTTGGGATTTTTGGGGGATTTTTGGGGGGGATTTGGCGGCTGAGATTTTTGAGGGGATTTGAGGTTTGGGGGGATTTTGGGACTTTTTGGGGATTTGGGGATTTTTGGGATTTTTTGGGATTTGGCGTTTTGGGGATTTGGGATTTTTGGGGATTTGGGGTTTTTTGGGACTTTGGGATTTTTTGTGGGATTTGGGGCTGGGATTTTTTGGCATTTGGGGTTTTTGGGGATTTTTGGGATTTTTTGGCATTTGGGTTTTGGGGATTTTTGGGTTTTTTGGGGGATTTGGGTTTTTTGGGGCATTTGGGGATTTTGGGGATTTTTAGGGGGGTTGGGGTTTTTGGGGATTTTTGGGATTTTTTGTGGGATTTGGGGGCTGGGATTTTTTGGCATTTGGGTTTTTGGGGTTTTTCGGATTTGGGGACTGGGATTTTGGGGGGATTTGGGGTTTTTGGGGGATTTGGGGTTTTTGGGGATTTGGGGTTTTTGGGGATTTTTTGGGGGGATTTGGGGCTGGGATTTTTTGGGGATTTGGGGGTTTTTTTCTGGGATTTGTGGGGTTTTTTGGGAGGGATTTGGGGTTTTTTGGGGTATTTGGGGGACTTGGGGGGGAATTTGGGATTTGGGGTTTTTTGTTGTTTTTTTGGGGGATTTGGGTTTTTTGGGGATTTTGGGGATTTTTGGGGGATTTGGGGATTTTTGGGGGATTTGGGAGTTTTGGGATTTTGGGTTGGGCTTTTTGGGCATTTTTTGGGGATTTTTGGGATTCTGGGGGGGATTTTTGGCATTTTGGGGGATTTTCGGGGGCTTTGGGGTTTTTTGGGGGGATTTTTTTGGGATTTGATGTTTTTGGGGGGTTCTGGAGGAGATTTTGGGGTTTGGTGTTTGGAATTTGGGGTTTTTTGGAAGGAAATCTGGGGTCAGGGGAATTCCATGATGGGAAATCCCACGGAAAAGTTTTTAACTGGAAAAATTCACGGAATTAAAAAAAAAAAACCCCAAAACCCCTCCAGGGACCCCCCTTGAGGCTCTGCCTGGTCTGAGCCCCCCAAATCCCCCAGGACACCCCAAACTTTGCAGGGACACCCCAAGAATCCCAAACATCAAATCCCCCGTTCCAGGGACCCCCTGAACCACCTCAAGGACCCCAAAATCTCCCCAATGACACCCCAAAAACCCCAGGATCCCCTAAATCAAACCCCCACCATTCCAGGACCCCCCTAAATCACCTCAAGGACCCCAAAACCACCTCAGACCCCAAAACCACCCCAAGGACACCCCAAAAATACCCAGGGTTCCCCCTAAATGAAACCCCCACCATTCTGGGACCCCCTGAAGCACCCCAAAAACCCCCTGAGACCCCAAAACCACCCCAAGGTCACCCCAAAAAGGCCCAGGACCCCTAAACCAACTCCCCTCACTCAAGAACGCCCCTAAACCACCTCAAGAACCCCAAAACCACCTCAAAACCCTCAAGACCCCCCGAAATCAAACCCCCACCATTCCAGGACCCCCCTAAACCGCCTCAAGGACCCCCTGAGACCCCAAAACCGCCTCAAGGACCCCCAAAAAACCCCAAGGTTATCCCTAAATAAACTCCCCCCATTCCAGGACCCCCCTAAAACACCCCAGAGACCCCAAAACCACCCCAAGGACACCCCAAAACCCTCAAGACCCCCAAAATCAAACCCCCACCATTCTGAGACCCCCCTAAACCACCCCAAGAACCCCCTGAGATCCCAAAACCGCCTCAAGGACCCCAAAAAAACCCCAAGGTTACCCCCAGACCACCCCAACGTCACCCCAAAAAACCCCAGGACCCCCCTAAACCAACTCCACCCACTCAAGGACCCCCCTAAATCACCTCAAGGACCCCAAAATCACCTCAAGGACACCCCAAAACCCTCAAGACCCCCCGAAATCAAACCCCCCACCACTCCAGGACCCCCCTAAACCACCCGAAAACCCCCTGAGACCCCAAAACCGCCTCAAGGACCCCCAAAACACCCCAGGACCCCCCTAAATAAACTCCCCCCATTCCAGGACCCCCTAAATGACCCCAAGGACCCCAAAACCACCTCAAGGACACCCCAAAAAAAAGCCAAGACCCCCCAAACCAACTCCCCCCACTCAAGGACCCCCCTAAACCACCTCAAGAACCCCAAAACCACCCCAAGGTCACCCAAAAGCCCCAAGGACCTCAAATCCACCTCAAGGACCCCAAATCCACCCCAAGGACACCCCAAAAATACCCAGGACCCCCTCTAAATCAACTCCCCCCATTCTTAGACCCCCCCCCAACCACCCCAAAGCCCCCCCAGCACCCCAAAATCACCTCAAGGACACCCCAAAAAAACCCAGGACCCCCCTAAACCAACTCCCCCCACTCAAGGACCCCCCTAAACCACCTCAAGAACCCCAAAACCAGCCCAAAATCTCCCCAAAAACCTCAAGACCCCCCTAAATCAAACCCCCACCATTCCAGGACCCCCCTAAACCACCCCAGAGACCCCAAAACCACCCCAAGGACCCCAAAAAAACCCCAAGGTTACCCCCAAACCACCCCAAGGTCACCCAAAAAACCCCAGGAGCCCCCTAAACCAACTCCCCCCACTCAAGGACCCCCCTAAACCACCCCAGAGACCCCAAAACCACCCCAAGGTCACCCCAAAACCCTCAAGACCCCCTAAATCAAACCTCCACCACTCCAGGACCCCCCTAAACCACCCCAAAAACCCCTGAGACCCCAAAACCGCCTCAAGGACCCCAAAAAAACCCCAAGGTTACCCCCAAACCAACCCAAGGTCACCCCAAAACACCCCAGGACCCCCCTAAGCCAACTCCCCACATTCAAGGACCCCCCTAAATCACCTCAAGGACCCCAAAACCACCTCAAGGTCGCCCCAAAAGCCCCAATGATCCCCCTGAACCAAATTTCACCATTCCAGGACCCCCCTAAACCACCTCAAGAACCCCAAAACCTCCCCCAGGTGACCCCAAACCCGCCACCCCAATCCCGGGGTTCCCCTCAGGAATTTTCCCCTCACGATTTCCCTCAGCAGCACCTGGCTGGGTTTGCGGAGCCGCTGCCGCAGGAATTCCGCTTCCCAGCGCTTCAGCAGCACCTTCAGCTCCTGCTGTCGCTCCATGGCCGCGGGATCGGGATTGGGGTCGGGATTTGGGGTCGGGATCGAGAATTGGGATCGGGGATCGAGGGAGGCTCCGGGAGGACCCCAGAGCCGCCTCAAAGCGAACCTCCCGCTCCCGCCAAGCGCCAGCCAATGGGAAAGCAGAGATCCGTGATTGACAGCGAAATGACCCAATGGGAAGGCGGATGTAGCCAATGGGAAAGGCGGATCCCCGCCCCTCTCACCTTGAACTAATGAGAATTAAACACAACATTGACTGACAGCTATGAGAGCCAATTAGATGAAAGGAATCAGCCTCTAAGGCGGGTTTGGCTCGCTGATTGGTTATCACAAGGAGCATACACGGAAGTAACTCATCCGTACGAGGTGGAGGCAGGCGGGGGAGCAGGCGGGCGGTGAGTGGGGGACGCCATGTGGATCGGAAATCGGGATTGGGACCGGGACTGGGGTCGGGATTTCGGTCGGGATAGGGAATTGGGGTCGGGGACCGAGGGAGGCTCCGGGGGAACGCAGAGCCGCCTCAGAGCGAACCTCCCGCTCCCGCCAAGCGCCAGCCAATGGGAAAGCAAGGGATTCGTGATTGATAGCGACATGAGCCAATGAGAAGGCGTATATGGAAGCTCCCGTCCTACTCGCCTTGAACCAATGAGAAGTTAATAAGATATTGACAGACAGCTATAAGAGCCAATTAAATAAAAGGAATCAGACCCCAAGGCAGGTTTAGGTCACTGATTGGTTATGACAACGCGCAGACACGGAAGTGGAGCTTCAGTACGAACTGGGGGCAGTCGGGACTGGGGTCGGGATTTGGGGTCGGGGATCGAGGGAGGCTCCGGGTACCCCCGAGCCGCCTCAGAGCGAACCTCCCGCACTCGCCAAGCGCCAGCCAATGGGAAGGCCTGGATTAATGATTGACATCAAAATGGGCCAATGGGAAGGCGTATGTAGAAGCGCCCGCCCATCTCGCCTTGACCTGAGCTTTTAATACCACATTGATAGACAGCTCTAAGAGCCAATTAAAAGAAAGGATCCGCCTCTACGGCGCGTTTCTCTGTCCGATTGGTTACCACAGCGGGCAAACACGGAAGTGAACCTTCCGTACGGGCTGGGGGCCAGCGGGGCCTGCGGGCGGGCGGTGAGTGGGGGGCGCCATGTTGAGGGGGTCCCGGTCCCCCCGCTTTTGGGCGTCCCTGAGGGGACTTTGCGATAATTTGGGGATCCCTGTGGGAATTTCCCGATCTCCGGAGTGGGAATTTGGGGATCCTGTAGAAATTTCCCGATCCCCGGGAGGGATTTCAGATCCTTGTGGGACTTAGGGGTGTCCCGGGTGGGTGGGGGAAGTCCGGGACCCCTGAGACGCGCTGGGGGTCCCCTCACAACCGCCGCCATCTTGTCCCGTCTTTTCTTTGGGATTTCCTTGGATTTCGGGTTTCCCTGGAATTCTTTGCTTCTCCCTCACCGAAACGGTCCCCAAATCCCCACAGGCCCCCCAAATTCCCGGCTTTTCTTCGGGTTACTTCGCATTTGGGGTTTCTCTGGAATTCTTTGATCCCCAAATTCCCACAGCCCCAAGACACGCTGGGGGTCCCCTCACGACCGCCGCCGTCTTGTCCCGTCTTTTCTTTGGGATCTCCTCTCATTTGGGCTTTCCCTGGAATTCTTTGCTTCTCCATCACCCCAAGGGCCCCCAAATACCCACAGCCCCTCAAAATCCAAGTTTTTCTTCGGGTTACTTCGCATTTGGGGTTACTCTGCAATTCTTTGATCCCCAAATTCCCACAGCCCCAAGACACGCTGGGGGGTCCCCTCACGACCGCCGCCATCTTGTCCCGGCTTTTCTTTGGGATCTCCTCACATTTGGGCTTTCCCTGGAATTCTTTGCTTCTCCATCACCCCAAGGGCCCCCAAATCCCTACAGCCCCTCAAAATCCAAGTTTTTCTTCGGGATATCCTCGTATTTCGGGTTTCTCTGCAATTTTTTGTTCCCCAAATCCCCACAGCCCCGCCCCGAGACGCGCTGGGGGTCCCCTCATGACTGCCACCGTCTTGTCCCGTCTTTTCTTTGGGATCTCTTCACATTTGGGCTTTCCCTGGAATTCTTTGCTTCTCCATCACCCAAAGGGCCCCCAAATCCCTACAGCCCCTCAAAATCCAAGATTTTCTTCGGGATATCCTCGCATTTGGGGTTTCTCTGCAATTCTTTGTTCCCCAAATCCCCACACCCCCAAGACACACTGGGGGTCCCCTCACGACCGCCGCCATCTTCTCCCGGCTTTTCTTTGTCATCTCCTCGCATTTGGGCTTTCCCTGGAATTCTTTGCTTCTCCATCACCCAAAAGGTCCCCAAATCTCCACCGTCCCCCAAATTCCCGGCTTTTCTTCTAAATATTGTAGCATTTGGGGTTTTGCCACAATTCTTTGTTCCCCAAATCCCCGTATTCCCTGCCGAGACGCGCTGGGGATCCCCTCACGACCGCCGCCATCTTGTCCCGGCTTTTCTTTGGGATCTCCCTGGAATTCGTTGCTTCTCCATCACCCCAAGGGCCCCCAAATCCCCACAGCCCCTCAAAATCCAAGTTTTTCTTTGGGATATCCTCGCATTTAGGGTTTCTCTGCAATTCTTTGTTCCCCAAATCCCCACAGCCGCCCCCAATGGATTCCCTCCTCTTCCTCTGCGCCCGCTGCGTCGTCGCCCACCGCCCTCTTCCCGCTCTTCCCGCCGATCTCCACCCCGTCCTGTTCCAAGCAGCGTTCCTGGATGGAAGGCCCCTGGTGCTGCGGGACCTGGTGGCCGCTTGGCCTTTCCCGGTGCTCAACTTCCAGCGGCTGGTGGGGCGCCGGGAGCTGCTGCGGGACCATCCCTGCAAGCTCTGCGTCCAGGCCGTCATCCTGGCCGTGGTGGCGCAGCTCCGGCGGCAGCTGGAGGAGCCCGGACACGACGCCAGGTGGGTTCTGGGGAAATTTGGGCTGGGGGCCACCTCCGTTCCTGCGGTTCCTCCATCGCTTTCAGTGGTTCCTGCTTGCTTGTGATGGTTTCCTTCTTCTATTTGGTGGTTCCTGCTTGCTTGTGATGGTTTCCTTCTTGTTTTTGGTGGTTCCTGCTTGCTTGTGATGGTTTCCTTGTTTTTGGTGGTTCCTTCTTGGTTGTGATGTTTTCCTTCTTGTTTTTGGTGGTTCCTGCTTGGTTGTGATGGTTTCCTTCTTGGTTTTGGTGGGTCCTGCTTGGTTGTGATGGTTTCCTTCTTGTTTTTGGTGGGTCCTGCTTGGTTGTGATGGTTTCCTTCTTGTTTTTGGTGGTTCCTGCTTGCTTGTGATGGTTCCTTCTTGGTTTTGGTGGTTCCTGCTTGCTTGTGATGGTTTCCTTCTTGGTTTTGGTGGTTCCTGCTTGCTTGTGATGGTTTCCTTCTTCTATTTGGTGGTTCCTGCTTGCTTGTGATGGTTTCCTTCTTGGTTTTGGTGGTTCCTGCTTGCTTGTGATGGTTTCCTTCTTGGTTTTGGTGGTTCCTGCTTGGTTGTGATGATTTCCTTCTTGTTTTTGGTGGTTCCTGCTTGGCTGTGATGGTTTCCTTCTTCTATTTGGTGGTTCCTGCTTGCTTGTGATGGTTTCCTTCTTGTTTTTGGTGGTTCTTTCTTGTATTTGATGGTTCCTTCCTGTTTTTGATGTTTCCTTCCCGTTTTTGATGGTTTCCTCCCATTTTTGACGGTTCCTTCCCATCCTTAATGGTTTCTTTCATTTTTTGATGGTTTCTTCCCATTTTTTATAATTTCCTCCCATTTTTAATGGTTTCCTCCCGTTTTTGATGGTTCCTTCCCATTTTTGATAGTTCTTCCCGTTTTCGATGGGTTTTCCCCCATGTTTGATAATTTCCCCCCATTTTTGGTGGCTTCTTCCCAATTTTACGATTCTCTCCTTTTTTAATTGTTCTTTCCCATTTTTGATGGTTCCTTCCTATTTTGATGGTTTCCTCCCATTTTTTGCTGGTTTCTTGCCACTTTAGATGGTTTCTTCCTTGACGGTTCCATCCCATTTTTCATGGTTCCTTCCCATTTTTGATGTTTCCTTCCCATTTTTCATGGTTCCTTCCCGTTTTTGACGGTTTCCTCCCATTTTTGATGGTTCCTTCCCATCCTTAATGGTTTCTTTCATTTTTTGATGGTTTCTTCCCATTTTTTATAATTTCCTCCCATTTTTAATGGTTTCCTCCCATTTTTCTTGGTTCCTTCCCATTTTTGATAGTTCTTCCCCTTTTCAATGTTTTTTTCCCATGTTTGATAATTTCCCCCATTTTTGATGGCTTCTTCCCAATTTTACGATTCTCTCCTTTTTATGATTGTTCTTTCCCATTTTTGATGGTTCCTTCCTATTTTTGATGGTTTCCTCCCATTTTTTGCTGGTTTCTTGCCACTTTAGATGGTTCCTTCCTTGACGGTTCCATCCCATTTTTCATGGTTCCTTCCCGTTTTTGACGGTTTCCTCCCATTTTTGATGGTTCCTTCCCATCCTTAATGGTTTCTTTCATTTTTTGATGGTTTCTTCCCATTTTTTATAATTTCCTCCCATTTTTGATGGTTCCTTCCCATTTTTGACAGTTCTTCCCCTTTTCAATGGTTTTTTACCCATGTTTGATAATTTCCCCCCATTTTTGATGGCTTCTTTGCAATTTTACGATTCTCTCCTTTTTATGATTGTTCTTTCCCATTTTTGATGGTTCCTTCCTATTTTTGATGGTTTCCTCCCATTTTTTGATGGTTTCTTGCCACTTTAGATGGTTTCTTCCTTGACGGTTCCATCCCATTTTTCATGGTTCCTTCCCGTTTTTGACGGTTTCCTCCCATTTTTGATGGTTCCTTCCCATCCTTAATGGTTTCTTTCATTTTTTGATGGTTTCTTCCCATTTTTTATAATTTCCTCCCATTTTTAATGGTTTCCTCCCATTTTTGATGGTTCCTTCCCATTTTTGACAGTTCTTCCCGTTTTTGATGTTTTTTTCCCATGTTTGATAATTTCCCCCCATTTTTGATGGTTTCTTCGCAATTTTACGATTCTTTCCTTTTTATGATTGTTCTTTCCCATTTTCGATGGTTCCTTCCTATTTTTCATGGTTTCCTCCCATTTTTAATGGTTTCTTTCCTCCCGTTTTCGACGTTTCTTCCCATTTTTGATGATATCTTCACCTTTTCCCAGCCTGCGTGTTCTGGACATCACCGGCCTGCCGGACTCAGCGTCCGGCCGCGCTCCGGACGGGATGAGCGTCTGGTCGGGCACGGTGGCTTTGGCCAAGGCTTGCGTGGAGGTGTCCAAGCACCAGCGGGAATTCCAGCGGCGCGGATCCAAGCGGCACAAAGGCCGCTCCGGAGCCGCCACGGCCGCGGCCGCTCCGCAGCCCCCGGGCGTGGACGTCCACGCCGACCTGTTCGTCAACGGAACGTCCTACGGGATCCTGCGCGACGCGCTCCAGACCGGCGCCGCCGGCCCGCTGCGCCTCAAGTGCCGCGAATTCCAAGCCGAGGAACTCTCGGCGTCCGGGATCGTGGCTCTGTTGGAATCCTTGGATCCGTCCTTCCTGCGGAGGGTGGATCTGAGATTCAACAACTTGGGCTTGGCCGGGCTCTCGGTGATCCTGCCGCACCTCTCGCGCTTCCCGGAGCTGCGCAGCCTCAAGCTGCAGTACAGCAACGTGGACGTGCGGCGCCCCACGCCGGAATCGGCCATCGGGATCCGCTGCCTGGCCGGGCAGCTGGGAATGCTGCCCAGCCTCCGCGAGCTCAACCTGGGATCCTCCCGGCTCTCCGGGAACCTGCGCCAGATCCTCTGGTGAGTTCCCCACGCAGCGGGGGCCTGGCCGGGCCCTTCCCGCGCTCCTCAGGGGGATTCTCAGGGCTTGGGGGTCTTGGGGGTCTTTCCCAGCCTGAGTGATCCCGTGCTTCCAGGATTTCATTATCCCGATGTTCCCGTGATTCCGTTATCCCGATAGTTCGTGACTCAGTGATTCCATTGTCCCATCATTCCAAGATCCCAGAATTCAGTGATTCCAGAATTCTCAAAACCTGACCTTGACTATCTTGGAGGTCTTTTCCATCCTCAGTGATCCCGTGCTTCCAGGATTTCATTATCCCAACATTCACATGATCCCATCATCCCAATATCTTACGACTCAACTATTGCATCCTCCCATAAATTCATGATCTCATAATTCCATGATTCCAAGATTCCCAAAGCTTGGTCTTGATGGTCTTGGAGGTCTTCTCCAATCTCAATGACCCCTTGATTCCCTGATTTCATTACCCCAATATTCCAATGTTCCCATGATTGTGTTATCCCAATAGTTCGTGACTCAGTGATTCCATGATCCCAGGATTCCATGATCCCAGAATTCCATGATCCCAGAATTCAGGGTTTCCAGGATTCTCAAAGGCTGAACTTGATGATCTTGGAGATCTTTTCCAACTTTAGTATTCCCATCATTCCAGGATTTCATTATCCCAACATTCCCACGATCCCATCATCCCAATATTTTATGACTCAACGATTCCATTACTCCCATAAATTCAAGATTCCATAATTCCTTAATTTCAATGTTCCCTTAATTTCAAGATTCCCAAAAGTTGGGCTTGATGCTCTTGGAGGTCTTCTCCAATCTCAATGATCCCTTGATTCCCTGATTTCATTACCCCAATATCCCAATGTTCCCATGATTCCGTTAACCCAATAGTTCGTGACTCAGTGATTCCATGATCCCAGAATTCCATGATCCCAGAATCCATAATCCCAGAATTCAGGGTTTCCAGGATTCTCAAAGGCTGAACTTGATGATCTTGGAGATCTTTTCCAACTTTAGTAATTCCATCATTCCAGGATTTCATTATCCCAACATTCCCACGATCCCATCATCCCAATATTTTATGACTCAACGATTCCATTATTCCCGTAACTTCAAGATTCCATAATTCCTTAATTTCAAGGTTCCCTTAATTTCAAGATTCCCAAAGGTTGGGCTCGATGGTCTTGGAGGTCTTCTCCAGTCTTAATGATCTCATGATTCCAGAAATTCGTAATCCCATTGTTCCCATGATCCTGGGATTCCGTTGTCCCAATGGTTTACAACTCAAAGATTCCATCATTCCATAATTCCATGATCCCACAATTCCTTGGCCCCTGATTCCCAAGGTTTGGGCTCGATGGTCTTGGAGATCTTTTCCAACCTTAATGATCCCAGGTTCCCATGATCCCGTTATCCTAACAGTCCGTGACTCCGTTATCCCATAAATTCAAGATTCCATAATTCCTTAATTTCAAGATTCCCAAAGGTTTGGCTTGATGGGCTTGAGGATCTTTTCCACCCTGAATGATCCATTGTTCTCAGGAATTCTTTATCCCAATATTCCCATAATCCTGTGATTCCGTTGTCCCAATGGTTTACAACTCAAAGATTCCATCATCCCATAATTCCATGATCCCACAATTCCTTAGTCCATGATTCCCAAGGTTTGGGCTCGATGGTCTTGGAGATCTTTTCCAGCCTTAATGATCCCAGGTTCCCATGATCCCGTTATCCCAGTAGTCCATGACTCCATGATCCCGTAACTCTATGATTTGGTAACTCCATGATCCCACAATTCCTTGACTCCGGGATTCCCAGAGTTTGGACTTGATGATCCTGAAGCCTTTTCCAGCCCCACTGACTCCATGGCCCCGGAACTCCGTGATCCCAGAATTCCATAACGCCGTGATTCCGTGACTCCGCGATCCGGTCGTTTCAGCTCCACGGTTCCTTGGCTCCGTGATACCAAAATCCCAGGGTTTTTAGGGGTCAAACTTGATGTTCCTGGAGACCTTTCCCAACCTCACTCATTCCATAATTCCATGACCTATGATTCCCAAATTCCATGATTCCTTGATCCCATAATTCCATGTTCTTCTAACATCAGACTTGATGTTCTTGGAGATCTTTCCCAACCTCAGTGATTCTGTAATTCCTTGATTTATTTCCACAATTCCATGACCACATGATCCCATAATTCCATAAATTTCAAAGCTTGAACTTGATGTTCCTGGGGTTTTCCCCAATCTCAGCCATTCCATGATTCCATGGCCATGCAACTCCATGACCCCATAATCTCATGGATCCATAATTCCATAACTCCACGATCCCATGATCCTCAAATGTCAAACCTGATGGTCTTGGACACCTTTCCCAACCTGAGGAATTCCCTAACTCCACGATCCCATCATCCCAAAATCCCAGGATTTTCAGAAGTTGAACTTGATGTTCTTGGAGCTCTTTCCCAACCTCAGCCATTCCACAATTCCATGGCTCCATGATCCAATAATTCCATGATTCTCAAACCTTGACCTTGATGTTCTTGGAGCTCTTTCCCAACCTCAGCCATTCCATAACTCCATGGCCCCATCATTCCCAAATCCCAGGATTTCAGAGATCACTAACTGATGTTCTTGGAGCTCTTTCCCAACCTCAGTCATTCCACATTCCATGGCTCCGTGATCCCATCATTCCATGATTATCAAATCTTGAACCTGATGTTCTTGGAGACCTTTCCCAACCTCGGCCATTCCATAACTCCATGACCCCATGATCCTCAGATGTCAAACCTGATGGTGTTGGAGACCTTTCCCAACCTGAGTCATTCCATAATTCCATTATTTGATTCCACACTTCCATGATCCTGTGATCCCATAATTCTACAATTCTCAAACCTTGATGTTCTTGGAGCTCTTTCCCAACCTCAGCCATTCCACAATTCCATGACCCCATAACTCCAAAATCCCAGGATTTCAGAGATCACTAACTGATGTTCTTGGAGACCTTTCCCAACCTCAGCCATTCCACAATTCCATGGCTCCATGATCCCATCATTCCGTGATTCTCAAACCTTGAACCTGATGTTCTCAGAGATCATTCCCAACCTCAGCCCTTCCATAACTCCATGGCCCCATCATTCCCAAATCCCAGGATTTCAGAGATCACTAATTGATGTTCTTGGAGCTCTTTCCCAACTTCAGTCATTCCACAGTTCCATGGCTCCACGATCCAATAATTCCATGATTCTCCAACCTTGACCTTGATGTTCTTGGAGATCCTTCCCGACCTGAGTAATTCCATGATTCCATGACCCCATAACTCCAAAATCCCAGTAATTACTGGAGTCAATCTTGATGTTCTTGGAGCTCTTTCCCAACCTCAGCCATTCCACAATTCCACAATTCCATGGCTCTGTGATCCCATCATTCCATGATTCTCAAATCTTGAACTTGATGGTCTCAGAGACCATTCCCAGCCTCAGCCATTCCATAACTCCATGACCCCATAACTCCAAAATCCCAGGATTTCAGAGGTCAAACTTGACGTTCTTGGAGCTCTTTCCCACATTTCCCCCCTGAATCCCAACAAATTCTCACCTCTCCCTTTTCCCTCCCGCCAGCGACCTCCAGGCTCCGTTGGAAAGCTTGGAATTGGCCTTCTGCTCCCTCGTTCCCGCCGACCTCGCCTTCCTCTCCCAAAGCTTCCACGCTCCGGCCCTCAAGCGCTTGGATCTGAGCGGCCACAACTTCTCCCAAGGCCTCCTGGAGCCTCTGCGGCTGCTCCTGGAGGAAACCTCGGCCTCGCTGCTGCACCTGGATCTCATGGAATGCCGCATGGCCGACTCCCACCTGGACGCGCTGCTGCCGACGCTGCGCCGCTGCTCCCGCCTGCGCTTCCTGGGACTCTACGGCAATTCCCTGTCCACGGCCGCGCTCAAGGATCTGCTCCAGAAAACCCTGGAGCTGCCCGACCTCCACCTGGTCGTGTATCCCTTCCCCGTGGATTGCTACAAGCCGGAGCCGCCGCCCGAATCCGCTCGGAATTTTGAGGAGCCGGTGGATGAGGAACTTCTGGCGGCGGTCAGCGTTGAGTTTTGCCGAATTTTGGCGAATTCTGGCAGGACCGACCTCGTGTGGACTTCCAACCCCTACGGCCACGGAACCCTGGACTTCTTCTCCTTGTGATTTGGGAAACGCTCGGAGCCTCCGTGGTGGAAAAGCGGCGCCGCCTTAATTCCAAATCCTTCATCCCAAAATCCGGGCGTTTTCTGCCTCATCCTGGGGTTTTGCCTTTTTTTTGGTGCTTTTCTGCCTGGTTTTTATATTTTTCCACCTCGTTCTGATGTTTTGTGTTTTATTTTAGGATTTTTCCACCCCATCCCGATGTTTTTCCATCCAGTTTTGGTGTTTTCCACCCCAACCCCGATGTTTTACCTAGAAGTTTTATTGCTGTGTCCAGAGGGGAAAAGGCCTTGAATGCCCAGAATTCCCATGGGACATTATTTAAATATGAAATAAATATTAATTAATTATTTATCAACAATTGGTTATTCATTAATAAGCTGCCACCATCCAAATCACCGAAATCTTTCATCCCAAACCACCCAAATCCTTCATCTCAAATCCTTCATCCCAACCCCCAAATCCTTGATCCAAAGTTCCCAAATCCTTCATCCCAAATCCCCAAACCCTTCATCCCAAATCCCCAAATCCTTCATCCCAAATCCTTCATCCCAAATCCTTCACCCCAAATCCCCAAATCCAAATCCTTCATCCCAAATCCCCAAATCCTTGATCCAAAGTTCCTGAATCCTTCATCCCAAATCCCCCATTCCAAACCCTTCACTCCAAATCCCCCAATCCTTCATCCCAAATCCTTCATCCCAAATCCTTCATCCCAAATGCCCCAATTCTTCATCCCAAATCTCCAAATCCTTGATCCAAAGTTCCCAAATCCTTCATCCCAAATCCCCAAATCCTTCATCCCAAACCCCCAAATCCTTCACCCCAAATCCCCAAATCCTTGATCCAAAGTTCCCAAATTCTTGGTCCAAAGTTCCGAATCCTTCATCCCAAATTCCCAAATCCTTCACCCCAAATCCCCAATCCTTCATCCCAAATCCCCAAACCCTTCACCCCAAATTCCCAAATCCTTCACCCCAAATCCCCCAATCCTTCATCCCAAATCCCCAAATCCTTCATCCCAAATCCTTGGTCCAAAGTTCCCAAATCCTTCATCCCAAATGCCCAAATCCAAATCCTTCATCCCAGATCCCCAAATCCTTTATCCCAAATCCCCAAATCCTTGATCCAGAGTTCCTGAAACCTTCATCCCAAATCCCCAAACCATTCATCCCAAATCCCCAAACCATTCATCCCAAATCCCCAAATCCTTGATCCAAAATTCCCAAATCCTTCATCCTAAATCCCAAAATCCCCAAATCCTTCATCCCAAATCCCCAAATCCTTCATCCCAAATCCTCCCATCCCAAATCCCCAAATCCTTCATTCCAAATCCCCAAATTGCCAAATCCCCAAATCCTTCATCCCAAATCCTCAAATCCTTCACCCCAAACCCTTCATCCCAAAGTTCCCAAATCCTTTATCCAAAGTTCCCGAATCCTTCATCCCAAACCCTTCATCCCAAATCCCCAAATGAGGAATTAAAGAGGGAAGGAGTTTTTTGGGATTTTCTGGGAATTTCAGGGATGAGAAAAAAAGAGGAATTGGGAAGGGGAAACGCTTCTTGAAATTCATTATTTAAATCAAAAATAGCGGGTTTGGGGTTTTTTTTCTTTTTTTTTTAGGGTTTCTTGGTGATTTTTCGGGGGTTTTTGGGGCTTTCTTGGTGGTTTTTTTTTGTTTTGTTTTTGTTTTTTCGGGGGGTTTTCTTTGGGGTTTTTTTTTTGTTTGTTTGATTGGTTTTTTGGGGGGGTTTCCAGTGTTTTTTGGGGTTGTTTTGGTGGTCTTTTGGGGTTTTTTTGGGTTTTCCTGATGGTTTTCATGGAGTTGTTTGTTGGGGCTGTCTGGGGTCTTTGGGTGGTTTTTTTTTTGTGTTTTGGGGTTTTTCTGTTGTTTTTTTGGGGCTTTCTTGGGGCTTTTTGGGTTTTTTTTTTGGTGTTTTTTGCTGCTTTTTTTTGGGTTTTTTGGGGTTTTCCAGTGTTTTTTGGGGTTGTTTTGCTGGGTTTTTGGTGGTCTTTTGGGGTTTTTTTGGGTTTTCCTGATGGTTGTCATGGAGTTTTTTGTTGGGGCTGTCTGGGGTCTTTGGGTGGATTTTTTTTGGTTTTTTGGGGATTTTTCTGGTGGTTTTTTGGGGTTTTCCTGTGGTTATTTGGGGTTTTTTGAGGTTTTTGGCTTTTTTTTTGGGTGTTTTTGGTGGGTTTTTTGTTGTTGTTTTTGGGGTTTTCCAGTGTTTTTTGGGGTTGTTTTCGTGGGTTTTTCAGTGGTCTTTTGGGTTTTTTTGGGTTTTCCTGATGGTTTTCATGGAGTTTTTTGTTGTGGCTGTCTGGGGTCTTTGGGTGTTTTTTTTTTTAATTTTTGGGGTTTTTCTGTTGTTTTTTTGGGGCTTTCTTGGGGCTTTTTGGGTTTTTTTTTGGTGTTTTTTGCTGCTTTTTTTGGGTTTTTTGGGGCTTTTCCAGCGTTTTTGGGGTTGTTTTGGTGGGGTTTTTGGGGTTTTTTTGGGTGTTTTTTGCTTTATTTTTGGTCTTCTGTGGTGCTTTTTTGTTGTTGTTTTTGGGGTTTTCCAGTGTTTTTTGGGGTTGTTTTGGTGGGGTTTTTGTGGTCTTTTGGGGTTTTTTTGGTTTTCCTGATGGTTTTCATGGAGTTGTTTTTTGGGGCTGTCTGCGGTCTTTGGGTGGTTTTTCTTGGTTTTTTGGGTGGTGTTTCTGGTGTTTTTTTGGTTTTTCCTGTGGTTATTTGGGGTTTTTTGAGGTTTTTATGGAGTTTTATTTGGGGTTTGCTGGGGTTTTTTGGGTCGTTTGTTTGGTGGCTTTTTCAGGGTTTTTTGGGCTTTTGGTGGTGGTTTTTGGTATTTTTTCAGTGTCTTTGGGGTTATTTTAGGAGGTTTTTTTGGAGTTTCCAATGGTTTTTTTGTTTTTTGGGGGGATTTTTGGAAGGTGTTTTTGGGGTTTTTAGATGGTTTTTGTGGTGTTTTTGGGGCTTTTCCAAAGCATTTTTGGGTTTTTTTTGAGGATTTTTCTGGTGGTTTTTAGGGCGTTTTTTGGGAGTATTTTTGAGGGGTGTTTTGGGGTCTTTTTTGGGGTTTTTTTTTGGTACATTTTTGGGAGTTTTGGAGGTTTTTTTGGGGTTTTCCAGTGTTTTTTGGGGTTGTTTTGTTGGGTTTTTGGTGGTCTTTTGGGTTTTTTTGGGTTTTCCTGATGGTTTTCATGGAGATTTTTGTTGGGGCTGTCTGGGGTCTTTTGGGTGGATTTTTTTTGTTTTTTTTGGCGTTTTTCTGTTGGTTTTTTTTTGGGTTTTCCTGTGGTTATTATGTTTTTTTTGTTTTGAGGTTTTAATGGAGTTTTATTTGGGGTTTGCTGGGGTTTTTTGGGTCAGATTTTGGTGGCTTTTTCAGGGTTTTTTGGGCTTTTGGTGGTGGTTTTTGGTATTTTTTCAGTGTCTTTTTGGTAGAGTTTTTTGGGGTTTTTTTGGGAGGTTTTTTTTGAGTTTCCAATGGGGTTTTTTTTTTTTTTTGGGATTTTTGGAAGGTATTTTTGGGGTTTTTAGATGGTTTTTGTGGTGATTTTTGGGGCTTTCTTGGGGTTGTTTTGGGTGTTTTTTGGTGTTTTTGTTTTTGTTGGTTTTGGGATTTTCCAGTGGTTTTTGGGGTTGTTTATTTTTGGGTTTTTGGTGGTCTTTTGGGGTATTTTTGGGTTTTCCTGATGGTTTTCATGGAGTTTTATGTTGGGACTGTCTGGGGTCTTTGGGTGGTTTTTCTTGGTGTTTTGGGGTTTTTTCGGGTGTTTTTTGGGGTTTTCCTGTGGTTATTTGGGGTTTTTTGAGGTTTTTATGGAGTTTTATTTGGGGTTTGCTGTGGTTTTTTGGGTCTTTTTTTGGTCGCTTTTTCGAGGTTTTTTGGGCTTTTGATGGTGGTTTTTGGTATTTTTCAGTGTCTTTTTGGTAGGGTTTTTTGGGAGGTTTTTTTTGAGTTTCCAATGGGTTTTTTTTTGGTTTTTTGGGGATTTTTGGAAGGTATTTTTGGGGTTTTTAGATGGTTTTTGTGGGGTTTTTTGGGGCTTTTCCAAAGCATTTTTGGGGTTTTTTTGGGATTTTTCTGGTGGTTTCTTGGCCGTTTTTTGGGAGTATTTTTTGAGGGGTGTTTTAGGGTCTTTTTTGGGCTTTTTGGGGATATTTTTGGGAGTTTTGGGTTTGTTTTTGGGGTTTTCCAGTGTTTTTTGGGGTTGTTTTTCTTGGGTTTTTGGTGGTCTTTTGGGGGTTTTTTGTGTTTTCCTGATGGTTTTCATGGAGTTGTTTGTTGGGGCTGTCTGGGGTCTTTGGATGGTTTTTCTTGATTTTTTGGGTTTTTTCTGGTGTTTTTTGGTGTTTTTTGTGGTTATTATGTTTTTTTTTTTGTTTTGGTGTTTTTATGGACTTTCATTTGGGGTTTGCTGTGGTTTTTTGGGTCGTTTTTTTGGTGGCTTTTCCAGGGTTTTTTGGGCTTTTGATGGTGGTTTTTGGTATTTTCTCAGTGTCTTTTTGGGGGCTTTTTTTGGAGTTTTTCAGTCATTTTTTGGGGGTTTTTTGGGGGTTTTTTGGGAATTTTGGAGCTGACAAAAAAGCAGAATTGGGCAAGGGGGAAACCCTTCCTGAAATTAGTTATTTCAATCACAAACAACATCCTTAATGAATTAAGCAGTGGATTACACGAAGGCAGGAACGAGTTTATTCCAATTTCCTGGGCATTTCAGTGCTTTACGAGGCGGAAACGGCAGCGCCCGGCTCCGCTGCCGACTTTTCCGCCCGCAGAATTCCCAGGATTTCCCCGCAGAGCCGATGCTCCTTCCCTTGGCACACGAAATGCGTCGGGGGCTGCTGGGGCCCGTCCCGGCAGCGAAACGCCGAGCTCAGCTCCTGCGCCAGGGCCCGGCGCACCAGGCCGACGGCGCCGACTGTCGCCGGGAGCTTTGGAGGGGTTGGTGGCGATGTTTTGGGGTTTTTTGGGGCTTTCTTGGGGTTTTTTTTGGGGTGTTTTGGGGTTTTGTTGTTGTTGTTGTTGTTTTTGGGGTTTTCCAGTGTTTTTTGGGTTGTTTTCGTGGGTTTTTCAGTGGTCTTTTGGGGTTTTTTTGGGGTTTTCCGGCTGGTTTTCATGGAGCTTTTTGTTGGGGCTCTCTGGGGTCTTTGGATGGTTTTTCTTGGTTTTTTTGGGGTTTTCCTGGTGTTTTTTTGGGTTCTACTGTGGTTATTTGGGTTTTTTTTTGAGGTTTTTTATGGTGTTTTATTTTGGGGTTTGCTGGGGTTTTTGGGTCTTTTTTTGGTCGCTTTTTCGAGGTTTTTTGGGCTTTTGGTGGTGGTTTTTGGTATTTTCTCAGCGTCTTTTTGGTGGGTGTTTTTGGAGTTTTTCAGTCGTTTTTTGGGGTTTTTTTGGGAATTTTGGAGCTGACAAAAAAGCAGAAGTTGGCAAGGGGGAAACCCTTCCTGAAATGAATTCTTAAAATCACAAACAACATCCTTAATGAATTAACCAGTGGATTTCATGAATGCAGGAACGAGTTTATTCCGATTTTCAGTGCTTTACGAGGCGGAAACGGCAGCGCCCGGCTCCGCTGCCGACTTTTCCGCCCGCAGAATTCCCAGGATTTCCCCGCAGAGCCGATGCTCCTTCCCTTGGCACACGAAATGCGTCGGGGGCTGCTGGGGCCCGTCCCGGCAGCGAAACCCCGAGCTCAGCTCCTGCGCCAGGGCCCGCGCACCAGGCCGACGGCGCCGACTGTCG
>CM032354.1:155036844-155061431 GCA_019023105.1 Diglossa brunneiventris | reverse complement strand
GCTCAAATCCAAATTAATAACGAATCCTAATTAATATTCAGATCCAAATTAACAAGAGACTTAATTAATCAGGTTAATTAGGGCAGTACCTTTGAAGCAGGTGACAAAGTTCTTGACTTTGGTGTCACCAGGAAAAGCTGCAGAAAAGCAGGAAAAGGTCGAGTTTTCCCCAAAAAAAGTCGGAATTTTTTTCTGGATGGGTTTGGGATCTGTCCTGGATCCTTTTGGGGTCTTTTTTAGGGGGATCCACCTGGGATTTGCCCCGGGATTTTTGGGATTTTTTTGGGATCTGCTCTGAGTCCATGGAAAGATTTTTTGGGGATTCCTTTGGAATCTGAGTGGGATTTGGCTGGGATCTAGCTGGGATTTGTTTGGGATTTATCTGGGTTTGATGCAGGTTTAATCTGGGTTTAATCGGGGTTTAATCTGGGCTTAATCCGGAATTATTTTGCGATCAGATCAGGATCCTCCCGGGATTTCTGTGGGATCAACCCTGCGATTTTCTTCGGGATCTGCCCAGAATCCAGTTGGGATCCGTTGCCCAGAACCCCCTCCCGACCCCTCCAACCCTTATCGATCCCTTATCGATCCCTTATCAATCCCCCTCACCTGCCCTTGGTGATCTATGTAATAGAAATACTCGCGGATTCCAGGCTCCGGCCGCTGTCCCTGCTGGTACCGGAGCTCCGGGCGCGAGCAGAGCCGCAGCACCGCCCCCACCCTCATCGCGGCAGCGACCGGCGACCCCCGACAGGGCCGGGCCACCTCCCTGTCGCGACAGGCGACAGCGACAGCTGCGCCACCGGCGCCACCCGGAAGTGGCCGCCTGGGGGACCGCAATGTGTGGGCACCGCAGGTGGTGCGGCGGTGAAAAGGTTCCGGGGGAAAGCGGAAGTGGAAGGAGAAGGGCGGGGGGGGGGTTTCCTCGGTTATAGGGAGCCTATAGATCTCTAGATCCTATAGAATCCCTCTAGAGACCCTTCAGGGCTTCTCTTTAGGGGCTCAGAGCCCTAAAAAGCCTCAGCGACCCCATAAAAATCCCCTGTAGCGCTGCGCCCCCTCGTAGATGCGCCCCCCCCTCCCCGCGGCAGCTTCCCGCCATTTTGCCCTCAGGGCCCTCAGGGCTCCAGAGGCGCCGGGAAAAGCTCCGGGATGAGGGAAAAAGTTGAAAACTGAGGCGGAAAAAGCTCCGGGATGAGGGAAAAATTTGAAAACTGAGGCGGAAAAAGCACCGGGATGAGGTAGAAAAATACCTGGGTTGGGGTGGAAACATAGCGGGATGAGGGGAAAAGTGGAAAATGAGGGGGGAAAACACCGGGATGAGGGGAAAGCCACTGGGATAAGGGGGGAAATAACAAAATTACTTGAAAAACAAAACAAAACAAAACAAAACAAAAGAAAACAAAACAAAAAAAGGAAGAGCGGGATAAGCACTGAAATGTGGTAATACCCCACCAAAATGAGGTGGGAAATCACTAGGCTGAGGCAAAAAATCTGAAAATGAGATGGAAAAATAACAGGATGGGGGGAAAAGTACTGGGATAAGGGAAAATATCAAAATTAGGTGAAAACCAAAAAAATGAGGGGGAAAAGCACTGAAATGTGGTAAAACGCCACGAAAATCAGGTGGGAAGATACTGGGCTGAGGCAAAAAATCTGAAAATGAGAGGGGAAAACAACAGGATGAGGGGAAAATTACTGGGATAAGGGGAAAAATACCAAAATTCTGTAAAAATCTGAGGGGATAAGGCCCAAATATCAAAATGAGGTGGAAAAGTATCAAAATGAGGTGGGAAAAGAATGAAATAAGGCCAAAAATAATAAAATGAAGGAAGGAATGACCAGGATGAGGGGGAAATATTGGGATAAGGTAAAAAAACCCCAAATTTAGGTGGGAAAAATGAAAATAAGTGAGAAAAAACTGGAATGAGGGGGAAAATAATGGGATGAGGGGGAAAATACCAAAATGAGGTGGAACAGCAGCAAAATGAGGCAGAAAACAGAGAACTGATGTGGAAAATCCCTGGGATGAGGAGAAAATTACTGGGATAAGGGGAAGAATACCAAAATTCTGTAAAAATCTGAGGGGATAAGGGCCAAACACCAAAATGAGGTGAAAAATATCAAAATGAGGTGGGAAAAGAACAAAATAAGGCCAAAAATAATGAAATGAAGTTGAAAACCACCATGAAAACCACCCTCACCAGAATGAGGGTGAAATATTGGGATAAAGTAAAAAAAAAACCCCAAATTTAGGTGGGAAAAAATCAAAATAGGGAGAAAAACATTGGAATGAGGGGGAAATAATGGATGGGGGGAAATACCAAAATGAGCTGTAAAAGCAAAAATGAGGAAGAAAACAGAGAAATGAGGCGGAAAATCACTGGGATGAGGAGAAATACTGGGATAAGGGGAAAAATATGTAAAAATCTGTAAAATTATGTAAAAATCAGAGGGGATAAGGCCCAAAACACCAAAATGAGGTGGAAAAAGAATGAAATAAGGCCAAAATAATAAAATGAGGCCGAAAATCACCAGGATGAGGTAAAAACACCGAAAAAAGTTGGAAAAATACTGGGGAAAGTGGAAAATGTTGGGATGGGGAAAACCTGCAAAAATAGGTGGAAAAACCACGGTGTAAAGTAAAAAAAAAAAAAAAAAAAAAAAAAACAAAAAAAACTGGAATGAAGTGGAAAATCACCGAAATAAGGTGAAAAACCACCAAAATGAGGTGGGAATGAAGGAAATAATGGAAGATTCTTGGATTGGGATAAGGATCAGGAGAGATCCCTCAGGAAATCCCATCTGGGAACGACAAACTCGGGACCTGGGATAGGATGAGTTTATTTCCAACAGAATCAGAGCAGGATAACAAGAGCCCAAATCCAACTTTTCCCTCCCCCAATTCCTCGTTCCCGGCTTTCCCTCAATCCCTCCGGCCATTCCAGGGGAGTTTTCCGTGGATTTCTCCAAGGTGAATCCATCCCCAGGTAAGTTTTCCATGGATTTCTCAACTATGGGAGTTTTCCATGGATTTCTCCAAGGTGAATCCATCCCCAGGTAAGTTTTCCATGGATTTCTCAACTATGGGAGTTTTCCATGGAGTTCTCCAAGGTGAACCCATCCCACAGCGAGTTTTCCATGGATTTCTCAATTATGGGAGTTTTCCATGGAGTTCTCCAAGGTGAATCCATCCCACTGCAAGTTTTCCATGGATTTCTCCGTGAATCCATCCCCGGGTAAGTTTTCCATGCATTTTCTATCACAAATCCATCCCGCAGCGAGAGTTTTCCATGGATTTCTCCCAACATGTCGCTCCCACGGAAGACAATTCCTCATGGATTTTTCCAAGGGGTCAATCCTTGGGGAATATCCTGCTCCAAAGGTTTTATCCTCCATGGGATTCCTCCCAGGAATCTGCTCCTTTTTTCCACGGATCTGCAGGTCCCTGCCGAGATCCAGCTCCAGGATGAGCTTCCCGTTGGACGCGCCACGGAATTTTGGGAATTTCCACTCCAGCACCAAGGAATCATCTCCAGAGTCGTTTCTTTGCAAAATTCCCGCTCTGGAATTCCATCTGTGCCTGGATTGGTTTCTTCCGACTTAATTCTTACTCCAGAAGCGACGCCGCCATTCCCGACGGGATCAGCCAAAAATGGGAGAAGCTTCTGGAAGCTTCCCGTGGAATCCAGCCCCGGAGCCTCATGGAATTTTGGCCGTGCCAAGCCAATCCTGATGGAAAAATACCGGGATGGGCTGGAAAAATAATGAAAACGGGGAGGAAAAACACCGGGATGAGGCGGAAAAATAACGAAATGAGAGGAAAAATACCGGAATGAGGCAGAAAACTATCGGGATAAGGGGAAAACTATCGGGATGGAGAGGAAAAAAACTCAAACTGTGGCAGAAAAGCTACAAAATCAGGGGGAAAAAACTTGGGATGGGGAGGAAAAAAAAAGCGGGATGGGCTGGAAAAATACTGGAAAAGCACCGAAAAAAAGGGAAAGAAACACTGGAATGAGGCGGAAAAGCACCGGGATGAGGCGGAAAATGCCCGGATTTTGGAGAAGGAGGCGGCGGCGCTTTTCCACCACGGAGGCTCCGAGCTTTTCCCAAATCACAAGGAGAAGTAGTCCAGGGTTCCGTGGCCGTAGGGGTTGTAAGTCCAGACGAGGTCGGTCCTCCCGGAATTCGCCAGCAGCTGGGAAATCTCTGCCGTGGCCGCCGCCAAACGTTCGCCATCCATGGGCTCCTCGTAAATCCGTCGGGATCCCGGGACGCGGCGCGGCGGCTCCGGCTTGTAGCAATCCACGGGGAAGGGATACACGACCAGGTGGAGGTCGGGCAGCTCCAGGGTTTTCTGGAGCAGATCCTTGAGCGCGGCCGTGGACAGGGAATTGCCGTAGAGTCCCAGGAAGCGCAGGCGGGAGCAGCGGCGCAGCGTCGGCAGCAGCGCGTCCAGGTGGGAGTCGGCCATGCGGCATTCCATGAGATCCAGGTGCAGCAGCGAGGCCGAGGTTTCCTCCAGGAGCAGCCGCAGAGGCTCCAGGAGGCCTTGGGAGAAGTCGTGGCCGCTCAGATCCAAGCGCTTGAGGGCCGGAGCGTGGAAGCTTTGGGAGAGGAAGGCGAGGTCGGCGGGAACGAGGGAGCAGAAGGCCAATTCCAAGCTTTCCAACGGAGCCTGGAGGTCGCTGGCGGGAGGGAAAAGGGAGAGGTGAGGATTTGTTGGGATTCAGGGGGGGGGAAATGTGGGGAATGAGAGCTGGGATTGCATCCATGGGATTGTAGGATTGTGGGATGGGTGAGGTTGGGAAAGGTTTCCAGGAACATCCAGGTCAAGGTTTGAGAATCAAGGAATGATGGGATCATGGGGTCATGGAATTGTGGAATCAAATCATGGAATTATGGAATGACTCAGGTTGGGAAAGATCTCCAAGAACACCAAGTTCAACTTCTGAAAATCCTGGGATTTTGGAATGATGGGATCGTGGAGTTAGGGAATTCCTCAAGTTGGGAAAGGTGTCCAAGACCATCAGGTTTGACATTTGAGGATCATGGGATCGTGGAGTTATGGAATTATGGATCCATGAGATTATGGGGTCATGGAGTTGCATGGTCATGGAATCATGGAATGGCTGAGATTGGGGAAAACCCCCAGGAACATCAAGTTCAAGCTTTGAAATTCATGGAATGATGGAATCTGGGATCATGGAGTTCTGGGATCTGGGATCATAAATTAACGGAATTGTGGAATGTGGGATCATGGGATGCTGGGATCCCAGAGCTCTGGAGTCACGGAGAGACTCTTTGGGAGAGGAAGGCGAGGTCGGCGGGAACGAGGGAGCAGAAGGCCAATTCCAAGCTTTCCAACGGAGCCTGGAGGTCGCTGGCGGGAGGGAAAAGGGAGAGGTGAGGATTTGTTGGGATTCAGGGGGAAATGTGGGGAAAGAGCTCCAAGAACATCAAATTAGACCTCTGAAAATCCTGGGATTTTGGAGTTATGGGGTCATGGAGTTACGGAATGGCTGAGGTTGGGAATGATCTCTGAGACCATGAGGTTCAAGGTTTGAAACTCATGGAATCATGGGATCACAGAGCCATGGAATTGTGGAATGACTGAGGTTGGGAAAGAGCTCCAAGAACATCAGTTAGTGATCTCTGAAATCCTGGGATTTGGGAATGATGGGGTCATGGAGTTATGGAATGGCTGAGGTTGGGAAAGGTCTTCAAGAAAATCCAGGTCAAGGTTTGAGAATCATGGAATTACAGGATCATGGGATCATGGCATTGTGGAATCAAATCATGGAATTATGCAATGTCTGAGGTTGGGAAGAGCTCCAAGAACATCAAGTTTGACCTCTGAAAATCCTGGGATTTTGGAACTATGGGGTCAGGGAATCACAGAGTAATGGAATGGCTGAGGTTGGGCAAAATCTCTAAGACCATGAAGTTCAAGGTTGGAGAATTATGGAATGATGGGGTGACAGAACCATGGAATTGTGGAATGACTGAAGTTTAGAAACACCTCCAAGAACATCAAGTTCGACTTCTGAAACTCCCGGGACTTTGGAATGATGGGATCGTGGAGTTATGGAATGGCTGAGGTTAGGAAAGGTCTCCAAGAACTTCAAGTTTGACAGCTGAGGATCATGGAGTTATGGAATTATGGATCCATGGGATTATGGGGTCATGGAGTGGTGTGGTCATGGAATCATGGAATTATGGAATGGCTGAAGGTGGGAAAGATCTCCAGGACCATCAGGTTGTACCTTTGAGAATCATGAAATTACGGGGTCGTGGAGCCAGGAAATTGTGGAATTGTGGGGTCTTGGGGTCATGGAATTATGGGATCATGGGATATCAGGATTCTGGGATCAGGGAGTCATGAAATTATGGGATCATGGAGTTATGAGGTCTTGGAGCCATTGCTCAAGATCATCAAGTCCAAGCTCTGGGAATCCCGGAGTCAAGGAATTATGGGATCATGGAGTTACCAAATCATAGAGTTATGGAATCATGGAGTCACGGACTACTGGGATAACGGGATCATGGGAACCTGGGATCATTAAGGTTGGAAAAGATCTCCAAGACCATCGAGCCCAAACCTTGGGAATCATGGACCAAGGAATTGTGGGATCATGGAATTATGGGATGATGGAATCTTTGAGTTGTAAACCATTGGGACAACGGAATCACAGGATTATGGGAATATTGGGATAAAGAATTCCTGAGAACAATGGATCATTCAGGTTGGAAAAGATCCTCAAGCCCATCAAGCCAAACCTTTGGGAATCTTGAAATTAAGGAATTATGGAATCTTGAATTTATGGGATAACGGAGTCACGAGCTGTTAGGATAACGGGATCATTAAGGCTGGAAAAGATCTCCAAGACCATCGAGCCCAAACCTTGGGAATCATGGGCCAAGGAATTATGGGATCATGGAATTATGGGATGATGGAATCTTTGAGTTGTAAACTATTGGGACAACAGGATAATGGAATCATGGAAACACCGGGATAATGAAATCCTGGTGTCATGGGATCACTCAGGTTGGGAAAGGCCATTGAGCTCAACCTTTGAGACTCTTCTGGAATTATGGGGATCATGGAATTATGGGATAAAGAATCACTAAGTCAAAAACTATTAGGATGACAGAAATGTGAGATCTTGAGAATGTTGGGATAATAAAATCCTGGAAGCGTAGGGCTGCTAAGATTGGAAAAGATTTCCAAGATCATGAAGTTTGGCCTTAGAGAATCTTGGAATCACAGAGTCATGAGCGATTGGCATATAAGAATCATGGGAACACGGGAATATTGGGATAATGAAATCATGGAATCAAGGGATCACTGAGATTGGAGAAGATCTCCAAGACCATCGAGACCAACCTTTGGGAATCCTGGAACCAAGGAATTCTGGGATCTTGGAATGATGGGACAATGGAATCACTGAGTCACGAACTATCGGGATAACGGAATCACGGGAACATGGGGATAATGAAATCCTGGAAGCACGGGATCACTCAGGCTGGGAAAGACCCCCAAGCCCCCCAAGCCCTGAGAATCCCCCGGGAGCGCGGGAAGGGCCCAGCCAGGCCCCGCTGCGTGGGGAACTCACCAGAGGATCTGGCGCAGGTTCCCGGAGAGCCGGGAGGATCCCAGGTTGAGCTCGCGGAGGCTGGGCAGCATTCCCAGCTGCCCGGCCAGGCAGCGGATCCCGATGGCCGATTCCGGCGTGGGGCGCCGCACGTCCACGTTGCTGTACTGCAGCTTGAGGCTGCGCAGCTCCGGGAAGCGCGAGAGGTGCGGCAGGATCACCGAGAGCCCGGTC
The DNA here is from genome assembly GCA_019023105.1 of Diglossa brunneiventris. Classification (NCBI taxonomy): domain Eukaryota; kingdom Metazoa; phylum Chordata; class Aves; order Passeriformes; family Thraupidae; genus Diglossa; species Diglossa brunneiventris. Next base: position 155,053,599 of record CM032354.1, on the reverse strand, counting down.
AAGCCCAAATTCCGGAAGCGCAGATCCACCCTCCGCACGCAGGAAGGATCCAGAGTTTCCAGCAGGCTGACGATTCCGGCCAGGGAGAGCTTTTCCGCTTGGAATTCGCGGCACTTGAGGCGCAGCGGGCCGGCGGCGCCGGTCTGGAGCGCGTCGCGCAGGATCCCGTAGGACGTCCCGTTGACGAACAGGTCGGCGTGGACGTCCACGCCCGGGGGCTGCGGAGCGGCCGCGGCCGTGGCGGCTCCGGAGCGGCCTTTGTGCCGCTTGGATCCGCGCCGCTGGAATTCCCGCTGGTGCTTGGACACCTCCACGCAAGCCTTGGCCAAAGCCACCGTGCCCGACCAGACGCTCATCCCGTCCGGAGCGCGGCCGGCCGGATCGTCCGGAACTCCCGTCACGTCCAGCACGCGTAGGCGGCACCCGCTGGCAAAAAAACGGGAGCAAACCATCAAAAATGGGAAGAAACCATCAAAAAGGGGAAGAAAACATGAAAAACAGGAAGGAACCATCAAAAATGGGAAACCATCAGAAACGGGAAGAAACCATCAGAAACGGGAGGAAACTATCAGAAAACATGAAGAAACCATCAAAAATGGGAGGAAATAATGAAAAACTGGAAGAAACCATCAAAAATGGCAAGGAACCGTGAGAAACAGGAAGGAACAATGAAAAATGGGAAGAAACCATCGGAAACGAGGAGGAAACCATAAAAAATGGGAAGAAAACCATGACAAATGGGAGGAAATCATGACAAATGGGAAGGAACCATGAAAAATGGGTGGAAACTATCAGAAAACGTGAAGAAACCATCAAAAACGGCAAGAAACCATCAAAAATGAGAAGGAACTATCAGAACCAGGAAGGGATCATCAAAAACAGGAGGAAACCATGAAAAATGGGAGGAAACCATCAGAAAACAGGAAGAAAAATGGGAAAGAACCACAAAAAATGGGAGGAAACAAAATGGCAAGAAACCATCAAAAACAGGAAGGAACAGTCAAAAATGGGAACAAACCATCAAAAACAGAAGGAACCATCAAAAATGGGAAAATTGCTTAAAAACAGAAGGAAACCATGAAAAATGGGAGGACATAGAAGCATTAAACCATTAAAAGTCTTAAGAATCCATCAAAAACAGGAGGAAACCATCAAGAATGGGAGGAAGCCATGAAAAACAAGAGGAAACCATCAAAAATGGCAGGAAACCATCAACGGGAAGGAGCCATCAAAAATGGGGAGGAACCATCAAAAATGGGAACTTTCAAAGACAAGAAGAAACCATCAGAAATGTGAAGGAATCATCAAAAATGGGAGGAAAAAAACCAAGAAGAAACTATCAAAAATGGGATGGAACCATCAAAAATGGGATGGAACCATCAAGGAAGGAACCATCTAAAGTGGCAAGAAACCATCAAAACCAGGAAGAAACCATCAAAAATGGGAGGAAATCACCAAAATTGAAAGGAACCATGAAAAACAGGAAGGACACCATGAAAAATAGGAAGGAACCGTTAAAAATTGGAAGAATCCATCAAAAATGAGTGGAAACGATCAAAAACAGGAAGGAACCATTAAAGATGGGAAGGAACCATCAAAACCGGGAGGAAAAAAACCAAGAAAAAAACATCAAAAATGAGAAGGAATCATTAAAAACAGGAATGAGCCATCAAAAATGGGAACCATCAAGAAGATGAAGAAACCATCAAAAATGGCAAGAAACCATCAGAAACAAACAGGAAGGAAACATCAAAAACAGGAGGGAACCATCAAAAATGGGAAGGAACCATCAAGACCATGAGGAAACCATTAAAAAAAGGAGGAAACCATCAGAAATGGGAAGGAACCATCAAAAATAGGAGACAACAAAACGGGAAGAAACCATCAAAAGCAATAAGGAAACATCAAAAACGGGAAGGAACCATTAAAAATGGTAAGAAAACATCAAAACAAAGCAGGAACCACCAAAACCAAGAAGGAAACCATCACAAGCAAGCAGGAACCACCAAAAACAAGGAAACCATCACAACCAAGCAGGAACCACCAAAAACAAGAAGGAAACCATCACAATTAAGCAGGAACAACCGAAAACAAGAAGGAACCATCACAACCAAGCAGGAACCACCAAATACAAGAAGGAAACCATCACAAGCAAGCAGGACCCACCAAAAACAAGAAGAAACCATCACAAGCAAGCAGGAACCACTGAAAACAAGGAAACCATCAAAACCAAGCAGGAACCACCGAAAACAAGAAGGAAACCATCACAAGCAAGCAGGAACCACCAAATAGAAGAAGGAAAGCATCACAAGCAAGCAGGAACCACCAAAACCAAAAAGGAAACCATCACAACCAAGCAGGAACCACCAAAAACAAGAAGGAACCATCACAAGCAAGCAGGAAGCACCAAATACAAGAAGGAAACCGTCACAACCAAGCAGGAACCACCAAAACAAAAAGGAAACCAACACAAGCAAGCAGGAACCACCAAAAACGAGAAGGAACCATCACAACCAAGCAGGAACCACCAAAAACAAGAAGGAACCATCACAAGCAAGCAGGACCCACCAAAAACAAGAAGGAAACCACCAAAAACAAGAAGGAAACCATCACAAGCAAGCAGGAACCACCAAAAGCGATGGAGGAGCCATCACAACCAAGCAGGAACCACCAAAAACAAGAAGGAAACCATCACAAGCAAGCAGGAACCACCAAAAACAAGAAGGAAACCATCACAACCCAGCAGGAACCACCAAAAACAAGAAGGAAACCATCACAAGCAAGCAGGAACCACCAAAACCAACAAGGAAACCATCACAACCAAGCAGGAACCACCAAAAACAAGAAGGAAACCATCACAAGCAAGCAGGAACCACCAAATAGAAGAAGGAAACCATCACAACCAAGCAGGAACCACCGAAAACAAAAAGGAAACCATCACAAGCAAGCAGGAACCACCAAAAACGAGAAGGAAACCATCACAAGCAAGCAGGAACCACCAAATAGAAGAAGGAAACCATCACAAGCAAGCAAGAACCACCGAAACCAAGAAGGAACCATCACAAGCAAGCAGGAACCACTGAAAACAAGGAAACCATCAAAACCAAGCAGGAACCACCGAAAACAAGAAGGAAACCATCACAAGCAAGCAGGAACCACCAAAAAGAAGAAGGAAACCATCACAACTAAGCAGGAACCACCAAAAACGAGAAGGAACCATCACAACCAAGCAGGAACCACCAAAACAAAAAGGAAACCATCACAACCAAGCAGGAACCACCAAAAACAAGAAGGAAACCATCACAACCAAGCAGGAACCACCAAAAACAAGAAGGAAACCATCACAAGCAAGCAAGAACCACCAAAACAAGAAGGAACCATCACAAGCAAGCAGGAACCACCGAAAACAAAAAGGAAACCATCACAAGCAAGCAGGAACCACCAAAAAGAAGAAGGAAACCATCACAAGCAAGCAGGAACCACCGAAAAGAAGAAGGAAACCATCACAAGCAAGCAGGAACCACCAAAAAGGAGAAGGAAACCATCACAACCAAAAAGGAACCACCAAATAGAAGAAGGAAACCATTACAACCAAGCAGGAACCACCAAAAAGGAGAAGGAAACCATCACAACCAAAAAGGAACCACCAAATAGAAGAATGAAACCATCACAACCAAGCAGGAACCACCAAATAGAAGAAGGAAACCATCACAACCAAGCAGGAACCACCGAAAGCGATGGAGGAACCGCAGGAACGGAGGTGGCCCCCAGCCCAAATTTCCCCAGAACCCACCTGGCGTCGTGTCCGGGCTCCTCCAGCTGCCGCCGGAGCTGCGCCACCACGGCCAGGATGACGGCCTGGACGCAGAGCTTGCAGGGATGGTCCCGCAGCAGCTCCCGGCGCCCCACCAGCCGCTGGAAGTTGAGCACCGGGAAAGGCCAAGCGGCCACCAGGTCCCGCAGCACCAGGGGCCTTCCATCCAGGAACGCCGCTTGGAACAGGATGGGGTAGAGGTGGGCGGGCAGGGCGGGCAGCAGGACGGGCAGGGGGTGCTGGGCCACCATGCGGCGGGCGCAGAGGAAGAGGAGGGAATCCGAGTATCCCGGCGGGAGCTGGCGCTTGGGGACGCACGGCGGGATCTGCGTGGAGGAGCGGCTGCGCGACGGAGCCATGGCGGCGAGCTGGGGGAACGTTCCGGAACTCCCGGGGGGATTTTCCCGTCGGCGCCGCCGAAAGCTGCGGGAGGAACGGGGCGGGGGATGGGTGAGCGGAGGGTTCCGCAAAACGGGGGCGTGGAGTGTCCCCGAGGGAGGGACCCCCAAAGCTGTCCGGGGACCCCAAAACCAGTTCGGGGATTCCCAAAACCAGCCCAGGAACCCCTAAACCAGTCCGGAAACCCCTAAACCATTCCAGGGATTCCCAAACCAGTCCAGGGACCCCAAAACTGGTTTGGAGACCCCTAAATCAATTCAGGGATTCCCAAACCTGGCCCAGGGACCCCTAAACCAGTCCAGGGACCCCAAAACTGGTTTGGAGACCCCTGAATCAATCCAGGGATTCCCAAACCTGGCCCAGGGACCCCTAAACCAGTCCAGGGACCCCAAAACTGGTTTGGAGACCCCTAAATCAATCCAGGGATTCCCAAACCCGGCCCAGGGACCCCAAAACTGGTTTGGAGACCCCTAAATCAATCCAGGGATTCCCCAAACCCGGCCCAGGGACCCCAAAACCAGTCCAGGGACCCCAAAACTGGTTTGGAGACCCCTAAATCAATCCAGGGATTCCCCAAACCCAGCCCAGGGACCCCAAAACCCCTCCAGGGACCCCAAAACTGGTTTGGAGACCCCTAAATCAATCCAGGGATTCCCAAACCCGGCCCAGGGACCCCTAAACCAGTCCAAGGACCCCAAACCAGTCCAGAAACCCTAAACCAATCCAGGGACCCCAAACTGGTTTGGGGACCCCTAAACCAGCTGAGGGACCCCAAAACCAGTCCAGAAACCCCAAACCCAGTCCAGAAACCCCTAAACCAATCCAGAGACCCCAAACCAGTCCAGGATCCCCCAAACCAGTCCAGGCACCCCAAATGGGTCCAGAGACCCCCAAATCAATGCAGGGACCCCAAACTCAGCCCAGGGACCCCTAAAGCAATCCAGGGACCCCAAACCCATCCAGGCACGCCCCAAATCAGTCCAGAGATCCCCCAGACCTCCCCAGACCTGTCCAGGGACCCCAAAACCAGTCCAGGATCCCCCAAACCAGTCCAGGGACCCCCAAACTAGCCCAGCCACCCTAAACCATTCCAGGAACCCCAAACCCAGTCCAGGGACCCCAAACTCGTCCAGGATCCCCAGACCACTCTAGGGACCCCTAAACCAGTCTGGAGACCCCAAAACCAGACCAGGGACCCCCAAACCAGTCCAGGAACCCCCAAAACTACTCTAGAGACACCAACACTGTCCAGCCACCCCAAAACTCGTCCAGGGACCCCAAACCAGTTCAGGGACCCCAAACCAGAAACTCCTTAACCAGTCCAGGGACCCCCAGACCACTCCAGGATCCCCCAAACCAGTCCAGGGACCCCAAAACCAGTCCAGGGGCCCCCAGTACCAGTCCAGGGACCCCAAACCCAGTCCAGGGACCCCAAAACCAGTTTGAGGACCCTAAAACCAGTCCAGAAACCCGTAAACCAGTTTAGGGACCCCAAAATCAGTTTAGGGACCATCAAACCACTCCAGGGACCCCCCAACTCCCCCCAGATGAGCCCCAGGACCCTCAAACCTTTCACGGGCCTCCCCCAATCCCCCTAACCCAGCCCAGAGACCTCACCCCGCCCCCCCAAAACCCACCCCAGGGATCCCCTAAAACCAGACCGAGGAACCTCAAAACCCAACCCCCTCCTTTGGGGACCCCCCAGAATCCCCTCAGGGACCCCCCGGGATCCCCACTCCGGCCCGTCCCACCCACAGGGTCCTTCCCATTCATCCCAACCCAGCCCGGGACCCCTCCCCAACCCCCCTGAACCCCCCCAAGGAGCGTCCCCAGACCCCCCTAAACTCCCACAGGGTCCCCCCAATGTCCTGAGTCCCCCCCGGGACCCCCCGAACCCCCAAACCCGCCCCGGCGCCCCCCCCAACATGGCGTCCCCCACTCACCGCCTGCCCGCAGCCCCCGCCCGCCCCTGCCCGTACGGGAGCTCCACCTCCGGGTCTGCGCGATGCGTCCACCAATCAGCGAGCGAGATCCGCCCTAGGGGCGTGGCCTCGCGGTGTTATTGGCTCTTCCAGCTGTCTGTCAAAAATCATTGTTGCTTTTCATTGGTTGGTGGTGTATGGGCGGGCGCTTTGCTGTACCCTGGTGTTCATTGTCTCGTTTTGCTGTCAATCACTAATCTCTGCCTTCCTATTGGCTAGCGCGCTGTCGGAGCGGGAGGTTCGCTCTGAGGCGGCCCCGAGTTCCTCCCCGAGCTCCCCTCGATTCCCGGTCCCGGTCCCGATCCCGGTCCCGATCCCGGTTCCAGTCCTCGATCCCGCGGCCACGGAGCGGCACCGGGAGCTGAGGCCGCTGCCGAAGCGCTGGGAAGCGGAATTCCTGCGGGAACGGCGGCGCAAACCCAGCCCGGTCCTCCTGTGGGCCCGCGGCGGGAATTCGTGAGGGGAGAATTCCTGAGGGGAAACTGAGCCGGTCCTCCTGAGGGCCCGCGGCGGGAATTCCTGAGGGGAGAATTCCTGAGGGAAAACCCAGCCCGGTCCTCCTGAGGGTTCGCGGCGGGAATTCGTGAGGGGAGAATTCCTGAGGGGAAACCCAGCCCGGTCCTCCTGAAGGTCCGCGGCGCGAATTCGTGAAGGGAGAATTCCTGAGGGGAACCCCTGGAATTGGCGTGGGAGGGGTTGGTTTAGGCGTCCCTGGAGTGGTTTTGAGGGGCTCTGCGATGATTTTGGGCGTCCCGGGGAAGTTTCTGGAATGGTTTTGGGGCGCCGGGGAGGGTGGAGGGTCCTTGGGGTGGTTTTGGGGGGCTCTGCGATGGTTTTGGGGATCCCGGGGAATTTTCTGTGGTGGTTTTGAGGCGCTGGGCAGGGGGAGGCTCCCTGGGCTGGTTTGGGGGTCCCTGCAATGGGAGGGGCCTATGGAGGCTTTCCCCTATAGATTCCCCTATAAAAATCGCCCACTGGCCCTGCCGATCCAGGTCATAAAAACACCCGCGCCTCCTTTGTCCCGATAGCCGCGCCCTGTCGCGACAGCGGCGACCGGAAGTAGCACCATGGGGGACCGGAATGCGGGGAGCACCTTCGAGGTTGGTGCGGCAATAAAAAGGCTCCGGGTGGAACCGACAGCGGGGGATCGGAGGAACACGGCCCTGGGGACATTTGGGGACAGACAGAATCCCAAATTCCCAACTCCCATCCCAAATTCCCAACTCCCATCCCAAATTCCCGCCTTTTCCTGCTCCAAAAGGCACCAGGAACCAGCAGCGCTTTCCATACGGAGCTTTATTCACACGCGAGGAGGGGCCGGAGCCCCCCCAAATACAGAATTTGCGGCCCCTTTTTGGGGGGACCCAAAAATCCAACCCCCCCCCCCGCCCCGCCCCCTCTGAGACTGGGGGGGGGGGGGTGAAGGGAGGAAAATTCCCGAAGGAATTCCCGAGGGAATTCCCGGGATCGGGGGAATCCTGGGAAAACCCCGGGGGAGGGAGCGAGGGCCGGGTCCGTCCCTTTAAATTCGGATTTTTATTTTTTTTTCCAGTCGTTTTTTGTTCTTTTCTGTTTTTTAATAATAATAAATAAAAACCTCGAGGCTTTAAAACAAAAAAAAAAAAACAAACCCCAAAATAAACCCGCCGGAAAAAAAAGGAGGAAAAATTATTTAAAAATTAAGGAGTGAGCCCCAGAAATTAATTAAGAATTAATTAAAACTTAATTAAGCCGAGGAAAAGGGGGAGGGTCCCCTGGCAGTGAGCAGAGCTGGGAGGTAGCGCTGGGTTGGCCCCACCACCCCCAGTTTGGGGACCCCCCACACCCTAATTTGGGGACCCCCCACTTTGGAGAACCCCCCCCAGTTTGGGGACATCACCCATGGGACCTCCATTTTGGGGACCATCCCCATTTTGGGGACCTTCTTCATTTTGGGGACCCCCTCTATGGGATCTCCCCATTTTAGGGACCTTCTCCATTTTGGGGACCCCCTCATTTTGAGGGACCATCTCCACCTTGGTGACTCCACCATTTTGGGGATCTCTCACCCATGGGACCCCCCACTTTGGGGATCCACCAGCCTTGGTGACCCCCCCATTTTGGGGACCTTCTCCACCTTGGGGACCCCCCCCCCCCAAGCTTTGGGGACCCCCCCCAGTTTGAGGACCTCACCCATGGGACCCCTTAGGGGACCCCCCCATTTTGGGGACTGTCCCCACCTTGGTGACCCCTCTCATTTTGGGGACCCTCCATGGGACCCCCCTCCCCCCCCCCACTTAGGGGACCCCCCCCAGTTTGGGGATATCACCCACGGGACCCCCATTTTGGGGACCACCCCCTTTTGGGGACCCCCTCTATGGGACCCCCCATTTTGGGGGACTGTCCCCACCTTGGTGACCCCCCCCATTTTGAGACCTTCTCCACCTTGGTGACTCCATTTTGGGGATCTCCTACCCACGGGACCCCCATTTTGGGGACTGCCCCCATTTTGGGGACCATCTCCACCTTGGGGACCCCCCCCAAGCTTTGGGGACCCCCCCCCAGTTTGAGGACCTCACCCATGGGACCCCTTAGGGACCCCCCCATTTTGGGGACTGTCCCCACCTTGGTGACCCCTCTCATTTTGGGGACCATCTCCACCTTGGGGACCCTCCATAGGACCCCCCCCACTTTGGGGACCCCCTTCATGGGACCCCCCCCCCCCATTTTGGTGACCCCTTTATGGGACCCCCCCCCCATTTTGGTGACCCCCCAATTTTGGGGACCTTCAATGGGATCCCCCATTTCAGGGATTTCTCCACTTTGGGGACCCCCCCAATGCCTTGGGGGGCCATTTTGGGACACCCCCATTTTGAGGACCCCCTATGGGACCCCCCCCATTTCGGGGACCTTCTCCACCTTGGTGACCCCAATTGGAGAATCTACCCATGCGACCCTCCCTATGGGACCCCCCCCCTTTTTGGGGACTCTCTCCACTTTGGGGACCCCCTCCATGGAACCCCCACTTTGGGGACCTCTCCTTTTGGGGACCTCTCCACTTTGGGGACCCCATTTTGAGGATCTCCCACCCATGGGACCTCCCCCTATGGGACCCCCCCCATTTTGGGGCCCTTCTCCACTTGGGGACCCCCTCAGGCCTTGGTGGCCATTTTGGGACACCCCCACTTGGGGACCTCCCCTATGGGACCCCCCCCATTTTGGGACCCCCCCCCCATTTTGGGACCCCTCCCTGCCTTGGGGACCATCCCAGGATCTTGGAGCCCCCCCCACCGTGAGGACCTCTTCGTTTTGGGGACCCCACCCCACCCTTGGGGACCTCTCGATTTTGGGGGACCTGATGGACATTGGGGTCACCAAGGTGGGACCTGGAGAAGATTGGGGTCACCAAAGTGGGAAATGGAAGTGGTGAGGGCACCACGGTGGGACCTGGAGAAGGTTTGGGGTCACCAAGGGGGGACCTGGAGGACATTGGGGTCACCAAGGTGGGACCTGGTGGACATTGGGGGTCACCAAGGTGGGACCTGGAGGAGATTTGGGGTCACCAAGGTGGGACCTGAAGGATCTGAAGAAGTTTGAGGGGCACCAAGGTGGGTCCTGCTGGAGGGTGTCCAGTGTTGAACCTGGAGAAGATTTGGGGTCACCGAGGTGGGACCTGGTGGACATTGGGGTCACCAAGGTCAAACCTGGAGGAGATTTGGGGTCACCAAGGTGGGACCTGGTGGAGACTGGGGGGTCCATCAGGGTGGGACGTGGAGGACCTGGAGGAGATTTGGGAGCACCAAGGTGGGACCTGAAGTGGTGGGGGCACCAAGGTTGGTCCTGCTGGAGGTTCAGGGGCACCAAGGTGGGACCTGGTATGGATTTGGGGTCACCAAGGTGGGAGCTGGAGAAGGTTTGGGGTCACCAAGGTGGGACCTGAAGTGGTGGGGGCACCAGGGATTCCTGTTGGAGGCTGAGGAGCACCAAGATGGGACTTGGTGGAGATTTGGGGTCACCAAGGTGGGACCTGGAAGTGGCAGGGGCAGCAAGAAGGTCCTGTTGGAAGTTGGGGGGGCACCAAGGTGGGACCTGGAGGACCTGGAAGAGGTGGGGTCACCAAGGTGGAACCTGCTGGAAATTTGAGGTCACCAAGGTGGAACCTGGAGAAGATTTGGGGTCACCAAGGTGGAACCTGGAGAAGATTTGGGGTCACTGAGGTTGGTCGTGGAAGTGGTGGGGACACCAAGGTGGGTCCTGGAGGACCTGGTGGAAGTTGGGGGGTGCTCAGGTGGGCCTGGAGCAGATGATGGTGTCCTGAAGAAGACCGGGGGCACCAGGGTTGGTCCTGAAGAAGATTGAGGGCACCAAGGTGGGACCTAGAGGAGATGGGGGGACCAAGGTTGGAGCTGGAGTAGATTCAGGGTCACCAAGGTGGGTCCTCCTGGAAGTTGGGGGTCACTAAGGTGGGACCTGGAGGAGGTTTGGGGTCACCAAGGTGGGACCTGGAAGTGGCGGGGGCACCAAGAAGGTCCTGTTGGAAGTTGAGGGGCACCAAGGTGGGACCTGGAGGACCTGGACGAGGTGGGGGCACCAAGGTGAGACCTGCTGGAGGTTGGGGGTGACCAAGGTGGGTCCTGGAGGACCTGGTGGAAGTTGGGGGTGCTGAGGTGGCACCTGGAGCAGATGATGGTGTCCTGAAGAAGACTGGGGGCACCAAGGTTGGTCCTGAAGAAGATTGAGGGCACCAAGGTGGGACCTGGAGGAGATGGGGGGGACCAAGGTTGGAGCTGGAGGAGATCGGGGGACCAAGGTTGGACCTGGAGGAGATCGGGGGGACCAAGGTTGGAGCTGGAGGAGATTTGGGGTCACCAAGATTTGGGTCCTGGAAGTGGTGGGGGCACCAAGGTGGGACCTGGAGAAGATTTGGGGTCACCAAGGTGGGACCTGGAGAAGATTTGGGGTCACCAAGGTGGGACCTGGAAGAGGTGGAGGCACCAAGGTCGGTTGGGGTCACCAAGGTGGGACCTGGTGGAGATCTGAGGGCCACCAAGGTGGGTCCAGGAGATCAGGGACACCAAGATGGGTCCTGGAGGACACTGGGGACACCGAGGTGGGCTGGGCAGGACCAGGTGGAGATGGGTGACCTGGTGGGTCTGGAGGAGATGATGGACACCAGGATGGGTCCAGCAGGAGCAGGAGGAGATGGACACCAAGGTGAGACTTGGAGGACCTGGAGAAGATGATGAACACCAGGATGGGTCCAGGAGAAGTAGGAGGAGACGACGGACACCAGGATGGGTCAAGGAGAAGCAGGAGGAGATGACAGACACCAGGATGGGTCCATGAGAAGCAGGAGAAGGAGATGGACACCAAGGTGAGACCTGGAGGAGTTGATGGTGGACCCCAAGATGGCCCCAGAGGAGATGCTGGACCCCAAGATTTGTCCAAGAGTTGGATGGACACCAGGATGGGCCCAGAGGAACCAGGAGGAGATGATGAACCCAAGATGGCTCCAGGAGTTGATGGTGGACCCCAAGATGGGTTCAGGAGGTCCAGGCGTTGATGGTGGACCCCAAAATGGCTCCAGGAGTTGGATGGACCCCAAGATTGGTCCAGAAGGACCAGGAGGAGATGATGGGCCCCAAGACTGGTCCAGGAGTTGATGGTGGACACCAAGACAGGCCCTGGACGACCAGGAGGAGATGATGAACCCCAAGATGGCTCCAGGAGTTGATGGTGGACCCCAAGATGGGTTCAGGAGGACCAGGAGGAGATGATGGACCCCAGGATGGCTCCAGGAGTTGATGGTGGACACCAAGACAGGGCCAGGAGGACCAGGAGGAGATGATGGACCCCAAGAACGGTTCAGGAGTTGGATGGACACCAAGATGGGCCCAGAAGAACCAGGAGCAGATGGGAGGCCCTGGGACAGGTCCAACGGGGCCGGGCAGACCCGGTGGGTTCCAGGACAGGTCCTGGTGGTGCCAGCATGGGTGGGACAGGATGGACACGGTGACACCTGGGGACATCCGGCCCACCCAGCCCTTCCGGGATGGACAAGCGGCCACCACGACCCCCTCTGGGCCACCATGACCCCCTCTGGGCCACCAGTCCCTTGAGGACCTCCCAGGTCTCCTCCCTGTGGGGGACAATTGTCACTGTAGGTCCCTGGTGTCCAGGTGACCTTCTCCCATCTTCCCAACCCCATGGAGACCCCCCAGGGCCAGGATGTTCCTCGTGACTCCCCCAGAGAAGAACCCGGCAGTGACACAGCCAGAAGGTCGGGACGGACCTCAGGGACTTCTCCTTGTCCGGGCAGGAAAGGATGGAGACAATCTCTGGATGCTCTCCATCCATGAGGTCCAGCTGGAGATGGAGCTCACCACAAGGTGAGGTTGGAGAACCTCATGGATCTCCTGCTTCTTGGTGGAGACGGAGCTCACCACCTGGTGAAGTTGGAGAACCTCACAGACCTCCAGGTTCTTGGTGGAGATGGAGCTCCCCACATGGACCTCCTGGTTCTTGGTGGAGATGGAGCTCACCACGTGGTGCAGAACCACATGGACTTCTTGGTTCTTGGTGAAGATGGAGCTCACCACGTGGTGAAGAACCTCATGGACCTCCAGGTTCTTGGTGAAGATGGAGCTCACCACGTGGTGGAAAACCTCACAGACCTCCAGGTTCTTGGTGGAGATGGAACTCACCACATGGTGAAGAACCTCCAGATCTCCTGGTTCTTGGTGGAGATAAAGCTCACCACACAGTGAAGAACCTCACGGACCTCCGGGTTCTTGGTGGAGATGGAGCCCCCCACATGGACCTCCAGGTTCTTGGTGGACATGGAACTCACCACATGGTGCAGAACCACATGGACCTCCACGTTCTTGGTGGAGATGGAGCTCACCACACGGTGAAGAACCTCACGGACCTCCAGGTTCTTGATGGAGATGGAGCTCACCACGTGGTGGAGAACCTCACGGACCTCCTGGTTCTTGGTGGAGATAGGTGCCACCACCTGGGGACTTTGACCCTGGGAGGGGACCGGGTGGTGGGGTGGGGACGGCGCGGTGGCAGCCGCTATAGGACGCCCTCCATGAAGCTGGTGTCCAGGTGCTGGATGAGGACACGGATGAAGGACATCTCCTTGCGCGTGTTCTCGAAGATGATCCGCGGGTCGTCCGACTGGCAGCGCAGGCAGTTGGGGGCCATCACCATGGCCAGGTTGTTGACGTCCATCTTGGTCACCGCCACGTTGGCCGGCTGCACGAAGACCTGCGGGTGGTGGGAGGAGAAAGGTGGAGGTCAAGGGGGGTGGTGGGAGATGGATGGGTGGAAGGAGATGTGGAGTTGGTTCTTCACCATGTGGTGACCCCAAAACCATCTCAGGAGAAGGAACCAGAAGGGTCAGCCGGGAGCGTGAACACATGGAATGGGAGGAGGAAGATGGAGGTGCTGGAGTTGGTGGAACTCCTGGTGCTTGGCCACCACGTGGTAACCTTGAAGAACCCAAAACCACCTCAGGAGAAGGAACCAGGAACACCAGCTCGTGGAATGGGAGGAGAAAGATGGAGGTGCTGGAGTTGGTGGAACTCCCAGTTCTTCTCATGGAAACCTTGGAGAACCCAAAACCATTTCAGTAGAAGGAACCAGGAGGTCACCAGGAGCATGAACTCATGGAGTGGTAGAAGGGAAATGGAAGTGATGGCATTGGTGGAACTCCCGGTTCTTCTCATGGTGACCTCGAAGAACCCAAAACCACCTCAGGAGAAGGAACCAGAAGGGTCAACCAGGAACACGAACTCATGCGGTGGGGAGAGGAGAACGGAAGTGATGGGATCGGTGGAACTCCCAGGTCCTGGCCACCATATGGTGACCTTGGAAAACCCAAAACCACCTCAGGAGAAGGAACCAGGAGCGTCACCAGGAGCATGAACTCATGGGATGTGAGGAGAAAGATGGAGATGATGGGATTGGTGGAACTCCCGGTTCTTGGCCATCACACGGTAATCCTGGAGAACCCAAAACCACCTCAGGAGAAGGAACCAGGAGAGTCACCAGGAGCACCAACTCTTGGGGTGGGAGGAGGAAGATGGAGGTGATGGGGTTGGTGGGAGATGGATGGAAGGACCACATGGACCTCCTGATGCTTGAGGGAGATGGGGGTCACCATGTGGTCAAGTTGGAGGACTCAAAACCACCTCAAGGAACCAGGAGGGTCAACCAGGGGCATGAACTCCTGGGGTGGCAGAAGGGAAATGGAAGTGATGGCATTGGTGGAACTCCCGGTTCTTGGCCACCACGTAGTGACCTTGAAGAACCCAAAACCACCTCAGGAGAAGGAACCAGGAGAGTCACCAGGAGCACCAACTCATGGGGTGGCAGAAGGGAAATGGAAGTGGTGGGGTTGGTGGAACTCCTGGTTCTTGTGTCACCATGAGGTGAAGTTGGAGAACCCAAAAGCACCTCAGGAGAAGGAAGCAGGAGGGTGACTAGGAGGCCATGAACACCTGGAGGTGATGGGACTGGTGGGAGATGGGTGGAAGCACCACATGGACCTCCTGGTCCTTGAGGGAGATGGGGATCACCATGTGGTGACCTCGGAGAACCCAAAAGCACCTCAGGAGAATCAACCAGGATCATGAACTCATGGGGTGGGAGGAGAAAGGTGGTGGTCAAGGGGGTTGGTGGGAGATGGGTGGAAGGACCGTGTGGACTTGGTCTTCACCACGTGGTGACCTCAGAGAACCAAAAAGCACCTCAGGAGAAGGAACCAGGAGTTCAACCAGGAGAATCAACCAGGATCATGAACTCATGAGGTGGGAGGAGAAAGGTGGAGGTCAAGGGGGTTGGTGGGAGATGGGTGGAAGGACCATGTGGACTTGGTTCTTCACCACGTGGTGACCTCAGAGAACCAAAAAGCACCTCAGGAGAAGGAACCAGGAGGTTCAACCAGGAGAATCAACCAGGATCATGAACTCATGGGGTGGGAGGAGAAAGGTGGAGGTCAAGGGGGTTGGTGGGAGATGGGTGGAAGGACCATGTGGACTCGGTTCTTCACCACCTCAGAGAACCGAAAAGCACCTCAGGAGAAGGAACCAGGAGGTCACCAGGAACAGGAACTCATGGAGCGGCAGAAAGGAAACAGAAGCGATGGGGTTGGTGGAACTCCTGCTCCTTCTCACGGGAACCTCGGAGAACCCAAAACCACGTCGGGAGAAGCAAGCGGACCTGCCTGGAGGCCACCCGGGGGTCCGCGGGAGGTTCTGGCCGTACCTGGAGGAAGCGGATGAGGTAGCACAGCACCATCTTGTTGATCCGGGGCAGGGCGTGCACCACGGCCACGGCGGCCTCGGGGCTCTCGTAGTGCGAGATGCAGCGCTCGTAGAACTCGTGGGGGATCAGCGGCTCCTCCAGCTCGCGGTACCACAGCTTCAGCAGCGACGCTGAGGAGGACACGGGCAAGGGGACAACCCGTCAGGTCCTCCAGCAGGCGGAGCCGCCGGTCCCACCAACAAACATCGCCCCGAGGTCCTACCGGGAACGTGCGGGTCCTCCAAGCCGGTGGGGATCTTCCACTGGTCCACCTGAAGCTTGAGGGCGTTGACCTCGTCGATGTCGCCGGGGACCCTGCGGGGGCGGGAGGGGTTGGTGGGAGAGGGACCCATGGGGACATCCCAGATCAACAGCTTTGGGTGCTCGGGAGAACCAGGAGGGGACGTTAGCCGGGCATGGAGATGGTTGGTGCCACCAAGAGATCATCTTGGGGGACACCATGGAGAAACCTCCATGGTCATGGAGCCGTTTTGGGAGCTTGTTGGTGCCACCAAGACCCTACCATGACTGGTGGCCACTATGGAGAAACCTCCATGGCATTGGAGCTGTTGTGGGAGTTTGGTGCCACCAAAACCCTACCATGACTGGTGGCCACCATGGAGAAACCTCCATGGCGTTGGAGCTGTTGTGGGAGTTTGGTGCCACCAAGATCCCACCATGACTGGTGGCCACCATGGAGAAACCTCCATGGCGTTGGAAACAATTTGGGAGCTTGGTGCCACCATGACCTCACCATGACTCTGGTGGCCACCATGGAGAAACCTCTATGATCTTGGACCAAGCTGGAGGGACCCACCTGGATGGTGCCACCAAGACCTTGCCATGACTGTGGTGGCCACCATGGAGCAAGGAGAAGTTGGAGGGACCCACTTGGATGGTGCCACCAAGACCTTGCCATGACTGGTGGCCACCATGGAGAAACCTCCATGGCCTTGGAGCTGTTTTGGGAGCTTGGTGCCACCATGACCTCACCATGACTCTGGTGGCCACCATGGAGAAACCTCTATGGATCAAGGAGAAGCTGGAGTCACCCACTGGATGATGCCACCAAGATCTTGCCATGACTCTGGTGGCCACTGTGGAGAAACCTCCATGGCCTTGGAGGAAGGAGAAGTTGAGGGAACCCAGTAGATGGTGGCTACCAAGACCACCATGACTGTGGTGGTCACCATGGAGCAAGGAGAAGTTGGAGGGACCCACCTGGATGGTGCCATGACTGGTGGCCACCATGGCCTTGGAGCTGTTTTG